>BNST01003101.1:0-168205 GCA_019650275.1 Xylocarpus granatum
TCTCGGGTGCGGGCATCAATACTAAGTTCACTGGAATGTATGGAGCAAGTTCAATGCAGTAGAGCGCACTCACGATAAGATAGTGTTTTTGCTACTGACAGGGATCCAAATTATCCAGGAAAAATGTTTCGTACGTTCTCTATTACAACAAACATGTCCCCCGAAAAATAATATTTAACTAAGGAGCTTCAAGCAGGTGTGACATATACAAATTTTTCATCACATCTACTAGATTCGTAAAGGAAGGGAATCCAATTCAAGGGTTCGGTTTCACTTCTAAGTCTACCTTCTCTCCCTTTATAGGATTCTATCCCCAAGTGCACTATGTCTTTCGGTGCCCGGCAGATCAATTAAAAAATTAAATCCCCCACTGGGCAGTCCACCCACCCTTCACTTCTCCCGCTCAAGAAATAAGGTACCAGAAAACGGAAGAAAAAAAGGAAATCTTTTACCAACCCAACCCCCCAACACACACTTCTAAATCCAACACGCACACTTCTTTCTTCTTTCCATTCTCATCATCTTCTTATTCACCCCCTTTATTCATTTTCACATATATCCACACCCACAACATTTCTTTACTTATATTCCACATAAGTACCCACTAAAATTCACATTCTTTAAGCCACAATTATTATCAATTCCCTACATAGTTCTTTCTTTCTGTATGCCAATACACACTGAGATACAACAATAGATAATGTTAAGCCCCGTGGATAGGGCCAGTTTCTAGTTATTTTATTTATATGGCCTTTAATCTATTTATTAGTGTTTAGTTCTCTTATTTGCGCTTATCTTGCGGTTTTTTAATTTTTTCTTCATTACCATCTGATATTTATTTTTATTTCTTTTCTTTGAATTTTTTTTTTTTTTTTTTTTTTTTTTTTTTTTTTTTTTTTTTTTTTTTTTTTCTCTTTTCTCTCTATTTCTCTGCATTTTTTTTTTTTTTTTTTGAATGGTGGTTACTATTTGGATAAATATGTTTTTTGCTTTTTATTCCGTTATGGGGTTATAGCTTTTTTTGTTGGCCGTTTTTTTTTTAGTCCATTACACCTTATGTCTTTATGTTTTATGTTAATGCATGGGTATCCTTGTGTCAGCCGGAGATTTGTTCATATGGGGCCGCGAGTGTGTTTGTCCCTCCTAATTGTCTATGGGACATTACCAAGAGGGCAAATGAACTATGCTGCTTGGTCAATGTTTGCTCCAATGGCTAACTTGTAGTACCATCACATAACTATTGTGCATGACATTTAGTGTCTGGTAGGCAGCCCCCTTCATCTGTTTCCAGAGATTGATAGCTAATAAATTCAGCGAAAAGAGGTAGCCACTGTTGATCACGACATTGCAGAAGGAGGGGCGCAAAAATAATGGGCCTCTTGGGGCTGTCGTCCGAGTAAAACGCAACTCCTACAATTGTCGCTCGTGAACTTACACTGGACGTCCCAATTCAAAACTGTTAAGTAAGTGACAGTAGTGAACAATAAGGCATAGTAGCTCTTCAGCCCAGTGCACACTGGAGAACCTGAGACCCACTCTGCAACGCTTCCCTACGTTGTGGCACACACTTGTAGCGGCAAGTTTTGGGGAGGACACAGCTTGCAATATTTTTGGTCCGAGAGCAAAGAATGTGTTTCATGCTTTCTAACTTTTATTTTCTTTTATGTGCTTTGATTCATGTCCCTACATGGAATTAAACATTAGGGATACCTTATGTTTGCTATATATTATTCCTCTCTGGGTAGTATTTTGATAATCCAGCTTTGTCAGACTACTTGACTTGGCGTGACAAGCATCTTCGTGGTTACACTCTGGAAATTTTCTGGTGGACGTGATACTTCACTTTCACAAATCTCCTGCTCTTATGTCTGTTTCCTGGGCAGAAGCTGTAAGAAGATTGATTCAGCCCTTTGATGTGCAGTGTCTGTCTTTTTATCCAGTCCTCGTTGAATTTTCATAGTCAGTTCGCTAGGGTTGTCGGGTTCGTATCTTTTGACTCGTGGCCTCTAAGAGCAAAATTATGTTGTGCATGACAAATTAGTCTTATTGGTCGAGACCATATTGGGCTGTGATAGGGTGAGTTTTTCTCTTACAATGACTTGGTGACATATATGCTTGAGCTCGTTCAACCGCGATGCATATATATAAATATATGGAACACACACGTTTATTTTACTTCCTGATCTATTCTGTCTTTATGTTTATATATCATTATATATTTATGAAATTTGAGGATGGTGTTTACATGACATTGTAGGGTCCTCTAGGGTGGCAGTCACTTTCAGGTCTGCCTACAGAAACTTTGCTGCAAAGGGACATTGATCTTTTCACGTATGCAGACAGAGATGCTGAGGTCAGTGCTATTTCATGGGAAGCAACTATCCAAAAGCACATTGAAGAGGGACTGCACGACTCATCACTCCAGGTATTTGCTTTCTTGCATAAGACAATCAATTCATGCACTTTAGATGAGATATTTGTAACATACTATTTAACATATGAGGTGTTTTCACTAAAATTCTCCTCCTGGAATCTGAGTAGCAATTTTATTAGGATGGTTGTGAGTGGAACTTCTTGATGTGTGATGTCTTATTAGGCTCAATCAGTGTGGGGGATTTATTCTCAATCAAAGGATAATTTTTCTATGATATGCCTGGTATATGGAAATCAGATTTGTTGGTTAAGAATACAGCAGGAAGAATAACAAGGACCAGACTAGGGAAAAGAAGAAATAGATTGAAGAATAACATAATAAGTAAAGAATTAATACGGGAAAGATAGGGAAGACAAAGGATATAGGCATTTCAAACCAAGAAGCTTAAACATGTAATTTTTTCCAACACTTTTGGCCACCACAGAAATTGTGGAAAAAAAAGATATACAGATACTTTAGCTGTTCTAATGTTGGTTTTTAATGCATATCTCCCCAATTATTTATTACTATTATTTCTACACCATAGCTTATCAAATGGAAATTTTGAGCTTGGCCTTTAATCTTTTTCTTTTCAATGATTATTTGCTGTTATTTGTAAAATAGTTATCTATGATTCTAAACTCAGATGAAGTCATTGTTGAAAGACTAAAAAGATAAAGATTTCCTTTTATTGTAGTTTGCTGTAGCAGCTTGAACAATGCATTGCTGCAGTGACATCAGTCATATTCACTACTGTGGTGGTAATGGTGACCGTAGTTCAATATTTATCCTAATTTAAATCTTTAAACGCCAGACATTTTGAATATGGGACTAACAAAGCTAAAATCGTAATCAAAATATTGTTAAAAATATAATAAACTCTGACTTGACCTTAAAATTAGGCTTTTTTTGAACTCCATTGGATTTCCTCAAAGATCTCCCAAATAGAATCTTAAGAACTTGAATTGAATGAAAGGCACTCAAATATGACCAACAAACTACCTTTCGTGGCTATTATTATAATTTCTTTGGCTGGATGAAATTATCTAAACAGTGTTTACTGTTATTTATTGTTATATCTGAGTTGCCCATTAGCTGCCTTCTTGTTGCTTGCATCACATATATGGTTTCTTCGTGCTTTCCCCTAACTAGGGCATGTGTTAACCTTAGGAAAATGGAATTGGACTTGAGCATTATTTACATCGTGGTCGTGCACTGGCAGCTTTCAACCAACTTCTTGGTGTTAGAGTTGAGAAGTTGAAATCAGAATATGGATCCAGTTCTTCAGCACATGGGCAGCCAAATGTTCAGTCTGCTGTTCAAGAACTTCTTGCACCCGTCATAAAAAGCGAAGAGTCTCTTCTTTCATCCGTAAGGATCAGTTTTCTTACCATCCAGATTTATTCACTAAAATAAATATCTAGGTGGTCATAGTTGATTGATTTTCGTTTGGTCTTAAGAAATTAATTTAATGATCATGTTGTAGTTGAGGTTACATGTAGTTTCATGTATTTGATGTTCTTTTAGTATCTGATTGTCCTTAAATTGTTAGGTCATGCCACTTGCTATTTCACATTTTGAAGATACTGTATTGGTTGCTTCATGTGCCTTTCTCCTGGAGCTTTGTGGCTTATCTGCCAGCATGCTGCGAGTAGATGTAGCAGCCTTGAAACGGATATCATCTTTTTATAAATCTAGTGAAAATGGTGAAAGTCATAAGCAACTTTCACATAAGGGTTCTGCTTTTCATGCATTACCCCTTGAAGGTGATATATCAGAGTCTCTAGCTCGAGCACTGGCAGATGAATACGTCCACAAGGATAGTGCACCCAAGGCTAAGCAAAAGGGATCTTCAAATTCAGTTATTAGTGCACAGCCTTCTAGAGCTCTCTTACTTGTCCTACAGCATTTGGAAAAGGCTAGCCTACCAATGATGTTAGACGGAAAGACATGTGGATCTTGGCTATTAACTGGTAATGGTGATGGGACTGAATTAAGATCTCAACAAAAGGCTGCAAGTCAGCACTGGAATTTAGTCACAGTTTTTTGTCGGATGCATCAGCTTCCCTTAAGCACAAAATACCTTGCCGTGTTAGCACGAGAAAATGATTGGGTATGTCTGTACTGTTTCACTAAGGTTTTTAGTATGTATAATTATTTTACAGCTTCAAATCTGACAGTGTTGCTGTCTTCTGTAAGGTTGGATTTCTGTATGAAGCTCAGCTTGGAGCATACCCTTTTGAAACAGTTGTCCAGGTGGTAAGTTTCCTTTTCCTTTCAAGTATTATATTTTTCTATGTAAATGTTTTTCTCTAATCAGTGAAAATCATAGTTTTACAACGAAAATTTTACCATTTATGTCTTTTTTCCTTGGTTCAGGCATCAAAGGAATTTAGTGATCTACGTCTCAAAATTCATATAGTAACAGTTTTGAAAGGCCTTCAGTCGAGAAAAAAAGCTACCTCTTCATTGTACTCAGATGCTACAGAAAGAAGTGAAAGTTCCCTTTTAGATGAAAATGTATATGTCCCTGTTGAGCTCTTTAGAATTTTGGCTGATTGTGAGAATCAGAAAAATCCTGGAGAGGCCCTCTTGATTAAAGCAAAGGAGTTGTCCTGGTCTGTTTTGGCAATGATTGCTTCATGCTTTTCAGATGTGACTCCGTTATCCTGCCTGGCAGTTTGGCTGGAAATTACTGCAGCCAGGTTAGCATTAACTTCTCATGATGAATGATGCTTCTTAGATCTTAACTTTTTAATGCTTTTCATGTTTGTGATAACTGAGCTGTCTGCTGGAGCCACCAATGCTTGATTGGGTGTTACTATCAATATGAGCTTTTCCTTTCTTCATTATTTAAGAGCACTGTCCTTTTTATGAAAACCTTTATTTTCTCAGTACCAAAACCTAGATCTGATTCTGGAGAACTTTGTTTACAGAGAAACTTCTTCCATAAAAGTGAATGACATTGCTACCCAGATAGCAGATAATGTTGCGGCAGCTGTGGAAGCTACCAATTCCATGCCAGCAGGTGGTAGAGCTCTTACATTTCATTACAACCGACGGAATCCAAAACGTAGGCGGCTTATGGAGCCCAAATCCACAGATCCCTTGGATGCCTCCTCTGGTGTTTCAATTACTTATGCTAGTGGAAGAATAGCTATTGCGAAAGGCACTATTGAGGATGAAGGAAAAATAGAAGTTGGTCAACTTATAAATGTTCAAAGTGATTCGGTTGAAAGGCCTGTTTCTCTGTCCAAGATGGTTGCGGTGCTTTGTGAGCAACACTTGTTTCTGCCATTGTTAAGAGCATTTGAAATGTTCCTTCCTTCATGTTCTTTGTTACCTTTCATCCGTGCTCTTCAGGTTCGTGTGCAAACTTAAAACTAAATTTATCCATCCCTCTCTATGGATTGTGATTCTTTAGCAGAGAATCCTTTTTCTTTATTACTAGTCTTGACCGTGCCAGATGGAAAGTTGACTGCTTCTTATCTTACTCTCTGATTCATTTCTTACCAAATGGTAGCACTTGCATCCGATCTCTTTGAAGGGCGTCTGTAGGTTTTATTCCTGCAGCTGCCATAAGCTTGAACCATTTAAATCAGTGACCAATTAGCTTCCAAGAATGTAGATATACACGTGCTTGGCCACAAAGCATGTAACCAAGGGAAAGTGCATTACATAAGATAGTTTTGAAGAATGGCTTCATCTGAAGTATTTTCTTTTCTTGAAGACAAAACTTCTGGATTTCTGCCTGCTTAGCTTATCACATTGTTTCATTTCCGGAATTCAAATCAGTTTGTTCAGCTTCTGCAAGTTCCTTTTCTATTAATACAATCTGTTTTCGCCTTTTGTACTAAAAGGATGAAGTTTAATTAGTGTTATTGCCATGTTTCTTTTGAACTTCAGCCAACAATAGAAATTTTGGGATGATGTTTTTGTGGTTTCTGGACTCTTTTGGACTTAGCATTACATTTTTATAATGGGGCAGAAAATTTTAAATGTTATGTTTTATGTACTGACTAATGGATGTGTTTTGAGGTAGTAACAAATCAACATTATGAAAAGTCAAGTGGAATTTGGGAATGGTCAACTATAACATAATTATGCTTCTAATAAAATATTTTTTGTTCATTCAGGCATTTTCACAAATGCGCCTATCTGAAGCTTCAGCACATTTGGGCTCCTTCTCTGCCCGAATAAAGGAAGAACCGACCCAGTTACAAGCAAATATAGGAAAGGAAGGGCAGATTGGTACTTTGTGGGTTTGCTCAACTGCTGTAAAAGCTGCTGATGCCATGCTTTCAACTTGTCCATCTCCCTACGAAAAAAGATGCTTGCTGCAACTTCTTGCCTCTACTGACTTTGGTGATGGAGGATCTGCATCCACCTACTATCGACGACTGTACTGGAAAATTAATTTAGCGGAGCCTTCATTGCGAAAAGATGATAGTCTACACTTAGGGAATGAGACTTTAGATGATGCATCACTTTTAGCAGCGTTAGAAAAGAATGGGCATTGGGAACAAGCACGCAACTGGGCAAAGCAGTTGGATGCTAGTGGTGGACCTTGGAAATCTACAATTCATCATGTTGTAGAAACTCAGGTACTAAATATGCAGCAAATGGTCCTGCTTCCTTCCAGAGCCATTTGTAATATTTGACTTTTCTCACACTGGGAGAACTCATGATATGGGATTTAAAATAATGGAGAACAAGTATGATAAAGTCAGAAGTATGAAACCCACATGCGTACTTTCAGTACATTGTTTAAAGTTTTTTGTGCTTAGAATTGTTAACTTAATAAGGTTATGTAGATATTTTGTATTCCAGGATATCAGGTAATTGAAGTAAAACCCAATTTTATGTTTAGCTTGCTTATCATATGGAGGTTCAAATTATATGGCCATTTACACAAAGTTGGTTTTAGTTTGGCCATTGTTTGAGGGGAACACTTTTTACTTTCCTTCTTTGTTTTGTTTTCTTTCTTCCTTCTGTCTTAAATTCACTTTTAATGCCTCTTATGCTCTGCTACATATGTCCTTCCTATCCAGACAGTATTGCAGTGGTTTCTTTAACATGCCTGTCATTTCATTTAAGGTGTTATTTTCTTGAATCCCTTGTTGCCAACTCTTTCATCTTTTTTATTTTTTCCTCGCGCTTTTAGGCAGAATCCATGGTGGCTGAATGGAAAGAATTCCTCTGGGATGTCCCAGAAGAGAGGGTTGCTTTATGGGGCCACTGCCAGACACTGTTTATCCGGTATTCCTTCCCTCCTTTACAGGTATGTTTGTCTGTGTAAACAACACTTGCCAAGAAGAATCAGAATTCTGGTAACTTGCTTGCTTATGTATTTAAAGGATCCTCTGTTGTATTGTTTGCAGGCTGGATTATTTTTCCTTAGACATGCGGAAACACTGGAGAAAGATCTTCCGGCTAGAGAGCTTCATGAACTGTTGTTGCTTTCACTTCAGTGGTTAAGTGGGATGATATCCCAGTCCAATCCGTTAAGTGATTTTAAATCAGATCCTGTTGCTGCCATGCATTGTCATTTATGACTATCTTTTCTGACTTGTATGATGATTTTATCAGGGTTTATCCATTGCATCTTCTTCGAGAAATAGAGACTAGAGTGTGGCTCTTAGCAGTAGAATCAGAAGCGCAGGTGAAAAATGAAGGAGACTTCAGTTTAACCAGTTCCAACCAGGAAAATACTTCAAATATTGTCGATCGGACTGCAAATGTAATAACCAAAATGGATAATCATATTAATAAAATGAAGAACAGAATTGTTGAAAAACATGACGCAAGGGAAAATAACCAGGCACATTTCAAGAGCCAATTGTTGGATGCCAGCTCTTCAACCACGGCAGGGGGAGGTACAAAAGCAAAACGGAGGGCCAAAGGTTACGTGCCATCAAGACGGCAACTAGTGGACTCGGTAGATAAGGGCACTGATCATGAAGACAGTTCTGGCCCTCTCAACTCTAGGAATGATACACAGTTGCAAGATGAAAGCTCAACAATTGATATGTCATTTCCAAAATGGGAGGAAAGGGTTGGACCTGCTGAGCTGGAAAGGGCTGTTCTATCTCTATTGGAGTTTGGACAAATATCAGCTGCCAAGCAACTCCAACATAAGCTGTCTCCAGCTCACATACCATCTGAATTCATTCTTGTGGATGCTGCTTTGAAGCTTGCAGCTATCTCAACAACTAGTGCTGAAGTATCAATATCAGTCCTTGAGGAGGAAGTGCTTTCTGTCATTCGGTCATACAACATACTGACTGACCAATGTTTGATCAATCCATTGCAGGTTACTGTTCAAATCTATCTTAGCTTCTTTCTTCGACTCACTCTGGCTTTTTCCGTATTTGAAGTATGCTAGGTTTTCAATATTCAAAATTAAGATAAAGGGACCTTTTTGATAGGCTAAGTGATGAAAATTTACTCTCTTGTTCTTACCCTTCTGATGGCATTTTTCTCTTGTTTCTGTTCTTCGATGGATTCTAATACTTGAGTATGCAAGTATAGGTTTTGGAGAGTTCATCAACTTTTTTCACTGAAGGTCGTGGGCAAGGGCTCTGTAAGAGAATTATAGCTGTTGTAAAAGCTTCAAGTATCTTGGGTCTTCGATTTTCGGAGGCATTTGACAAGTGTCCAGTTGAATTGCTACAGCTTCTTTCTCTTAAAGCACAAGAATCATTTGAAGAAGCACGTCTCCTTGTGCAAACTCACTCTATGCCGGCTACTAGTATTGCACAAATTCTTGCTGAATCCTTTTTAAAGGTGTGCCATGTAAATTTCATTTTCATTAGAATGCTAAACCTAAGATTCTAGACTTGTGGATTTTGCAATAAGAACTCGGGATTTGAGCCAGGCAGCAAAAGTGTAGCAGTTCAGGTTGGATTCAATCTGGGCCCAAAGTCTGACCAGAAACTTATGACTTTTGTCTATGATACGTTTTGTGCAACTACAGTTTTCTGATCTATGATAATAGACAATAAACTTTGATTAAACATCTTCTATGTTCTCCAGGGTTTATTGGCTGCACATCGTGGGGGTTATATGGATTCTCAGGAGGAAGGACCAGCTCCTCTGTTGTGGAGATTTTCGGACTTCTTGAAGTGGGCTGAGCTTTGTCCTTCCGAGCCAGAAATCGGCCATGCACTTATGCGCTTAGTAATCACCGGACAGGAAATACCACATGCATGTGAGGTATGGTTTTTATACTGAAAAGTTGATTTCCTTGTTATCCTCTAACCCTTGTGTGATTTTAAATATTGAAACTGCTTTAGTTTTCTGGGAATTTCATCTTTAAGACAAATCTGAGTCACGACTAGTTGTGAAGCTTTTGGTTGGATACAAAGAGTCTTAGCGGCATATGTTTTTCCTTGGACAATTATCATCTTGTTTTTGATATGTAAAAGCTTTTGGTTGTACAATTTGTTTGCAGGTGGAGCTTCTCATTCTCTCCCACCACTTTTACAAATCATCAGCTTGCCTTGATGGAGTTGATGTTCTTGTAGCCCTTGCTGCAACCAGGGTTGAAGCATATGTGTCTGAGGGTGATTTTTCATGTTTGGCTCGCTTGATAACTGGAGTTGGAAACTTCCATGCTCTTAATTTTATCCTTGGAATTCTTATAGAAAATGGCCAGCTGGAATTACTTCTTCAGAAGTATTCTGCTGCTGCAGATACGAATACAGGCACTGCTGAGGCTGTCAGAGGATTCCGCATGGCTGTTCTCACATCATTGAAGCATTTTAATGCTAATGACCTAGATGCATTTGCTACGGTTTGTATATTCCTCAATGACTTCTATATCTTGAAGAACCTTATACCTAAATTTTATGTATGTACTTCGTACAGAACAAAGTTAGGTGCTGCAGTATTCTCCGCACTGCTTAGCCATTTTATCGATGTAGCATATCATCTAGGTCTTCAAGTATATATGTGTCCTAGCAGATAGATTGGCCTAGATATCAGCCATCGATTGTTCCAAGTATACAGGTTTTCAGTATGCGGAATCTTTATTTGTCTGAGATGGGAGGTTCTGGGGAAAACCAGATTTGATGGGGCGTACAAATTATTTTCAGACAGCACTAAGTTCTATATTTATTATTTGCAAACCATTGAATGCCTTGGCTCCTTGTGTAGCCTCATTGAGATATGCCCATGGTTTCTTCATATTTTTATTTTTTTTAACCTATTTCTTGTTCATGCGTCAGTTTGTTTGTTCCCATCATCCTTATATTTTTCTTGTTTACAGGTCTATAACCATTTTGATATGAAGCACGAAACAGCTGCTCTTTTAGAGTCACGAGCACAGTTGTCCTGCCAGCAATGGTTTTATCGTGCTGACAGGGACCAAAATGAAGACCTCCTAGAGTCCATGCGCTATTTCATTGAAGCTGCCGAAGTTCACTCTTCTATTGACGCTGGCAATAAAACGCGCAAAGCTTGTGCTCAAGCTTCCCTTGTCTCCCTTCAAATTCGAATGCCGGATTCTAAGTGGGTCAACCTATTTGAAACCAATGCCAGGAGAGCACTAGTTGAGCAATCACGTTTTCAGGAGGCTCTAATCGTCGCAGAAGCGTATGGTCTTAACCAGCCGAGCGAGTGGGCACTGGGACTCTGGAATCAAATGCTGAATCCGGAACTAACAGAAGAATTTGTGGCTGAATTTGTTGCTGTGCTTCCTCTCCAACCTTCTATGCTCATTGAACTGGCAAAATTCTACAGGGCTGAGGTTGTAGCCAGGGGTGACCAATCCCAATTCTCAGTTTGGCTTACCGGTGGAGGACTGCCAGCAGAATGGGCTAAATATCTGGATAGGTCATTCAGATGCCTGTTGAAGAGAACTCGGGATCTGAGGTTACGGCTGCAGCTGGCTACCGTGGCAACCGGGTTTACCGACATTGTTAATGGATGCGTAAAGGCATTAGATCGGGTTCCTGAAAATGCGGGGCCGCTTGTACTGAGGAAAGGACACGGCGGGGCCTACCTCCCACTGATGTAATCACAACTGCAAAGAGGTTGATTCCATTATCCTCCAAAATCTTTTTTTGATTGTGACACGTATGGACCAGTGAAATTAAATTTCCATATTAATGTGAGAAGACTAGTTTCTTCTCTAACTTCTGAAGAATAGTTTTTTGAAGTAGATCACACAGCTGAAGGCTGAAAACTGTGGCTTTTGAAGATTTTGCTCGGATAGTTTCTGGTTAGTTGATGCTTAGCAGAAGTTCTGTAAATCGGTTCGGTTCTTTTATTGGGTTTTTTTTTGGAAGAATTTCATTTTTACTTGTCTGATGAGAAGCCGGGGCAAAGTTATAATTTCCTTCAATTGAATGAAATAATATTCAGTGAGTTGTAATGGCAAATTTTGTAAGAAAATGTACAATTGTGTAAATATCATTTCTTCTATATAAAAGAATTCATTTTAGTAAGTTTGCTTCATGCAAAGTGAGATTTCGCTTCCCCAGACTTTGCATATGGGTAATTTGTTTTTAAAGTACATTTGAGATTGAGATGCATAATTTTAATTTGTAGCACTGGCGAAACATAATTATTAATAGTCTGTTAAAGAAATTGGTTAGATGATTGGACGAAATTGTTCAATTGCTGTTTGTTTACAACTAATATTTAAATCATGTGCAGTTATTTTATATTTAAAATTGAATTAAAAAAATAATAGTTATAAATATATATTTTTAACTAATTTGATGCCTATCAATTAAATTGCACCATGACTGCTTGTAATTATTTTTGTATTAAACTTTAGCCACATTACTAACAGTGACGTTATGGAAAATTTAAATCCCACTGAAGTTCTAATTGATTGACCTTGGACTAACATCCTTACATCAACGGATAACTCTTGAGAGGCAACTAACTTAGATGATATTTTCTGTTGTAACTCATAGTTAATTTTTTTTTATTACACATTCTAATTTTTTTGTTATATCTATTTTAATCCATGAAATTAAATTAAAAATTAATAACTTTAGAGAGGAAAATTCTTTACTTGGCATTCGTCTGAGTTGGTGTATGTATATATTTTGTTACAGTACATCATTTATACGAATTTGCTAATTTCTATTTTTTTTTCCCTTTTTCAGTAGAAATTATTGAGAGAATTGAATCACAGACCACTTTGACAAAGAAAGAAAGAAAACAATAAGTGTTGAAATTGGACTGTGTCATCCTAAATGAGATAAAAATTACCTTCAATATAAAGTTTTTCTTATTTCAAATATTACATCAAATATATCATGCTTATTTCCAATTTTAGTGCGAGTGAGATTCAAATTTTTGTATTAATACAAAAGATTTTATCAGTTAAACCAACTATTACTTGACTTTCACCATAGATAGTAGTCTGTGAAAAAAAATAAAATCGATTACATACACAAGCCTCCCTCGATTATTTATGCCCTATCCAAGGATTAGTGATTATTGATGTTATCTTGTTTCCAACAGTAAAACTTTTTCGGCTGCTGCAGTGTCGAAGACTGCAGGAATGGCAGCAGGAATCACGTATAGTTTCAGAATTTAAGGAGAGATGGAAAGAAAAGTAACGGTAGAAATATCATGGGAGCAAAACTTCAATCCTGCTTGGAATTTTGATTATGTAGGAACTGTCTCTGAGCAAGTATCCGCTTTGTGCTTTCCAGGACACCAAAGAAGATTGAACCGCCAATGCCTATCCACAGTACCCTTGGCCCGATGCCCTGCAGCGAAGAGGAACATAAGAAACAAAGTATATTGAGGATGCAAATGTATATATACTCTTTAACTATTGAGCGTCAAATTGCTAACAATTCTATTGATGCGCTGCTGGAGAGGAGAAAAAGGAAACATGGAAAACCCACTACCTTTAGAAGAGCAGGAGGTCCTTCTTCTCTAACAATCGTTTGAATACAATCAAAGATTCCTTTGTACTGGTTAGCTGATCCCTGCAGAGGAAAAACACAAGGTGAATTTTGAGAGATTTAAGATTGTGGAAGTAACTCAACGAGTTCTTTCTGAGAAGGCTTGGAGAAATAAAATGAAACACAAATGTTGAACCAAAGGAATTGCTCTAGTTTTACCAGTTCCAATTGTCTGCATGCTACACAGCTAATATAGAGAAGAATGGCGGAAAAAAAGTTGGCGATACCTGAACCATTAATCTTGTCTTAATCACATCGAAGGGAGTAGTTATAGCCCCAGTAAATGCACCTAAAAAGATTGATTAAAACATATCAAGACATTTAACAGAAAAACAATAATATACACAATATATTACTTGTTTTTGAGTCTATTGATGTATTTCACATTGATTAGAACCCAGAAAACCACTTTACCCAATTATTTTCAATAAACTATCTCTATAAAAAATATGAAAAATTGAATTATACATATTTGAAATCCAAGAACACCAGTATTAATGAAGTATAAGAAATTTACACGGAAGAAAACTAATGAGCACGTGGCTAATACTATTCTTTTGGAGAAGTAGAAGTATTTTCATTTGTTTTATAGATGTATTTTTCAGAAAGGTACAACATGCTTTTTAGTCATTTGAATTTAACATTAGTTTTTAAGAATGAGTTTTGCCATTTCCAAATCTTGCTTTTCAAACACATTCTGAAATTCATTTGTTGACTGCTTTTGGATCACTAAAGAGTCATTGCACGGATAATTCCAAATGGATACGAGATGACATTACCAGCAAAAGCACCAATTACAGCATTCTCCAGATCATTCAAATCTCTCCGTGCCTACCAAAAAAGGAAAAAGGGGTGGGGTGGAAGGAAATTAGAAAAACATTAAAATTATTAATAAATTTTACAGTATTTTTTCAGTCATAGAGATGTGAAAGCAGAAAAGTCAAAAGATTTGCATGTAACCCCAAAATCAAACCAACAGCCATTAGTTTGGTCCAACTTTAAGTTGAAATATAACAAGGATGCGACCAACCTAAATGCAAAATCACCCAACTATGCAGTCAAAACATTCCTGGTTACAAATTTTAGGTTCAAGAATGCTATTCTTATAAAGCCTTCAAAATTTTGTTGTAATTCCCTGTGAACACATAATAAATGATCCCACTGCTTGGCCTATAAGATTGCTACACATGAAATTGTAACCAAAGTGCTACATATGAAAAAAGAAAACTTGTAAAACAGCTGAGTAAGTGGAAACATTCTAAGTTATTATCATGAGAAGAGTGTTTGGGGAGCTGGAGTTCAGCATATAATGGAAACATTCACAAGTAATTACAATGATAGGAAACATCTCTCAACTGAGTGCAAGTGTAAACATGAAATGATGCAGGGCAGGGAGCTTACTGCTGCTTTACAACCGATTCGAAGCTGCTCATAGATGCAGAATTGAATTGCATCAAAGGGCAAATCCCGCAATAGAAAAGATCTATACCCCTGAAATCTCAGAGATTACTCCCAGGTTACATATGAAAAAAAAATGAACAAAATACAATAACTATAAGTTTGCATGTTAGGAATTAAAAGCCACAGATACAAGGATAAAAACAATGAACCTCATAAAAAGATTTAATTCAATCTCAAACTAAGAAGAAAGATTAAAGCTTAAATTTGCTATGTGGAACAACACAGAGATGGAGGGCAGAGATTGCATACTGCATAGAGACCCTTAAATCCTTCTTTAGAAATAATAAGCCGGACAGCATCAGGAGCTGAAGCAAACTGCCCAGTCTGCATTCTTTGTTTAACAACCTGCAGATTGTTAAGCAGAAAGAGTTAACCAGAAACAGTTTCAAAAATGGCAAGTAAGGCAGTTGTAAATATGTAAATGCATAGGTAGTCAAATATACCTCTGTTGGAACACGGATCAGAGAAGCAGCAACTCCGCCTATGGCACCTGCTGTCTACGTAAAAAATTCAACAATCTTATAGCAAGAAAAGGATATTCACTAGAGGAGAAAATATTGACTGTTGTGGTTGAAGCGCAACATTAAGCCAAACAATTTCAGATAATCATTGGACCAAATCATTTAGAATAATATATGGGATGTTCCAAAAATTTTGGGTGGCTGATTAAACATAAAGATGAAGATCACAGAACCGGGGCCAGAAAAAATGTACAATGTAGAGGATTTTTAATCCAATTGTATAAAAGATGACAATTACAGAACAGAGGGGTGAAAAACAAATGTACTATGTGACAGACCACAGACCTTTATCCCACAGGGCAGTCTGAAGACAAAAAAAAATTTCTGCATCCATAATATGGTCAGGAATCCAACAAACAGGTCAATACCTTGCTCAAAGGAATAAACAATATTCATGTACAAGCATTTCTTCAGAGTAACCATCCATCATATACCCAAAACAAGATAAAAAGAATTAAAGATTCTCCTTACCAGGTGAGCAACAGCACTAAGATTTTCAGGAAAGAACTTCAACAATTTATGTTTTGCAGGTTCATAGACAGCGACAAATATGGCAGAACCCCTGTACATGAAAGGAAAAACAATTATAACCAAGCCAACTGAATGAGTAAGAGCTTGTATCACTAACAGATATAAAATAATAAGACTTCATATATCAAAACAGAGAGGGAAATAAAATGCACAAACTAAATGATTTGCTATCATGAATTTGATTTAATAATGGTTCAAGCCCAGTTTCTATATGTACAAGACAAAAAAGGATTCTTTATTTAGCATAAAAGCAATTAGATCACACATGAATTCTAAGAAAACATGAAAGTTATGCATTTCCAAGGTACTTACGGTAAGACACCGGTGAGATTTCCAGCCAATCCAGAATAAAGGCCCTTGAAATCTATTTTCCCTCCACCACGAACAGACTATAAAATAGATTTTTTTTTAAAAAGTAAGCTTCAGAAACAAGCTTGCCAGTAAGTAGTGGGGTTTGATAATTTACAGGAGTAATGAAGAATCCAATTCACCCTTTCATGGGTAAACTGCCCACTTTTCATATGTTTTATCTAAAATAAAGTGCATCTCAGTTAAACCAAAGAAAAGGCATAATAGTAGTCAACACAGAATAGGCATTTTTCATCAAGGTGCATAAATTTGTACATAAACAAGTACTGCCTGGAACTAAATAATTCAGTAACTGCATAGTTAACCTACCTGCAGCCGTGTCTTTATGGTATCAATAGGATATAAAGCTGTTTCAACGAAAACACCAGCTGTGCCTCCTGCAACAAAGCCTTCTGCAAAATTGGCCTGACTAATAAGAATACATGAAAACTACACATAACAAACTTGAGCAGTTGACCTTATGAGCAGCATTGCAGCATTTGTATAAACAAATTTAGAACAAAATTTAAGATACTGCCCATTTCGTTCCATGAATTATTATCTCCATAATTGAAAAATAAAGTTAATTCATTAAAGGAAAAGAATATAAAGGTTTTCTTCATTCCAAGAACTCATCTTCTGCATTTTACACAAGGCAATTACGGACATGTATTTTTCGTCATATATGTTCGGTGTCGATAGATGTAAGGTTGATTACTGAATATTCTTTTGCAGGATTAAGCAACAACCCAACCAATGTCCATTAACATGATTTCACATGTTTTGAGCAACCTTTGTTAGTCAACCACAAACTAAAATTCAATGCCATTTTCCACTCATCCAGCTTCAAAGGTAATCAACTTCTATGACAGGAAATTCACAAATAAATTGCACATACCAAATAAAACACGAAAGAAATCAAACGATTTTTCTTCTCTCATGCTAACACATGCAAAAGACTTTCTTGTTCCCAGCTGCAAGTTTTGCATTTTCCTATTGGAAACATCTGCAAAAATATATCACCTGTTCAAAGAATAAACAACACAGTACAAACAATTTTTCTCTTTTCTTGAAAAAAAAAGGTTAAAAAAATCAGAAGCCGTACAAACAAGATAAAAATTTACAAAGAATAGACAAGTAGTTGACCTTAAAAAAATTTGGAACAGCCTCATGTCACAGCCACAAGAATGAGGTAATGTAAAGTAAATTTTTAACTACCATGGTAACTTGAAGTAAATATCTCTATACACTTCACACAAAGCAGCCTAATTCTTGAAACGCTTCAAACATTTCAAACTTTTTTGCAGCCTACAACATTAAACCTATACCGACATAAAGTGAAATTTAATGCTTGGCTTTGACACAATGTTCTCCAGACTCAAACTGAAGTAAACTCATTCAACAATTGAACAATTTTCATCATGTATTTCATAAACACAGCAATAACTGCATGCAAGTCAACATATCTAGAAATTTAACTATTTTGATGTCAACTCTATAAAAACAAATGAAATATAAAACTAAACATAAATTTATCGTTCTACTAAAATATAACTAACAGATTAATAAGTAAACTTAGCATTCTAAAAATTTTCTCATACCGCAGACCAATACTTGCATATACTCAAGTCAATATTTGAACTAATCCAAACAAAATTAAAATCCATAACCACATTGCATTCATAAAAAATTAAAAATTAATCAACAAAAAACTGGTTACCTGAAGAGGTTTTTGCATCAACGGATAGCGTTAACGGATCCATTAGCGTTCAACACCGAAAATTCAATTACAGTGATAGTTGAATTGACAAGAAATTACCAGAAAACAGCCTGAACATAAAAAGCAAAACAATGAACATAAAGCGAGTAATATTACGCATAAATTAGCATTAATTTCACTATTGATTGCAGAAAAGCTTAGTTTAAGAATAAAATAATAATAAGCTGAAGCGCGAAGAGGAAGAAAGCAAGTAATGTGCCGTGAAGTTACTTTACCTGTACAGTGCGGAGAATGGTTTTCGGAAGCATGAGAGGGAAAGAGATGGCAGGAGAAAAGGCGCTCCTTTTGTTTTGGAAAGAAATGTGGGCTGCTTTGAATGGGCCGACCCGAATAGTGGAGAAACTATCGAAGCATAGAAACTGAGCCTTGTTGTGAGATGGAATAATAACAAATAGGTCCCTGTATTTTTGTAATTTATAAATATAAACATAATTTGTTTATTTGTAATAAATAAATCAATTTGTTCTTGTTTATTTGAATATAGACATTATTTGTCCTTACGTTATTCCTGAATTTCTTCTCTCTCTCCTTCTTTTCCCTTTCTCCTTCTTCCTCTTCTCCTTCTTTTTTTTCTTTTCCCTCTCTTCCTTCCCATAACTTTTCCAATCTTCTTTCAATTTCTTGATTTGAAATCAAGTTCATCTACTTACTTAAATACATACGGGACGAAGCTGTCTGTTTCCTATGCAGATCGACAGCTCCGCATTCAGCAGGTTGAAGATGGAATCAGCTGTGGCAGCAATTGTTGTGAGAAATTTATTCACAATTGCTGTAATTACAAGATCAGCGGGGTCAAATCCGGATTCATAATTTGTCATATTTTATAAAAAAATCATATAATTTGTTCATCTATAACAACTAAGTCCCTTTTTATTTAGAATCATTAGAGTACTATTTGCATTAATTTTGGATGACGCCATGAAAATTCAATATTTTGGGCCACTGACAGAATGTTGAGGACCTATTTATAAATGATACTGTTAACTAATGGCATGTATTTGGGGAAAGACCAGGATTCAGTTTAACAGAGAAAACAACAGTTGAAGAAGGCTAATGTCCTCGATGCTTCTGTTTAATTACAATTTTATCCTCAGAGTTGACGATAGCTTTCCTACACCAACCCTCCGTCGCTTTGACTTTAAAATGAAGAAATTCCTACTTAGAACAGAAGTTATATAAAGCGAAGCACTCTAGGTTCCTGCTTCTTTCCTTCTCCTTCGCCGGCTTCCCTTATTTCGGTAATGCATTAACTGAAAAACCTGCTGTAAGTTTATTATGGATATTAGTTTTTGCGTTTTCTGTAGGTTAACTCGTCGACTGAAAAATGTGTCATAAATTTCTTTAACATTTAGATTAGACACGTTAACTTGATGATAGAGAAGAGAAAAACTACTCTTTCAAAGTTTGATGTTTGCTTTGGTTGAAGAGGTGTCACTCACGTTCATGTCACTTGGTCATTTACTGCCATGGCTACAAGTGCTATTTCTGGGTTTGGTGAAATTAATTTTATTTGGGTGATCAGGAGCCTGTGAACACCAAGTGTTTGATCAAAGTACCGTGACAGGGAAAAAAAAGTGAAAAGAGAACATGGCAAACAGCAAGTACGAATACGTGAAGTCTTTTGAAGTTAACGATGAAATTTTCGCGCCCAATTTGATCGTTGTTAGAGTTGATGGCTGTAAATTTCGAAGGTGAAGAACCAGACTCTATTATTAAATTAAAAAGGAACAAGAATAAATGTTGTTGCATTGTTTTTCAATTCAATTCTTGAAATATGTTTTAGTGGGTTGCTTTTACTTTTCACTCTTCATGTTTTTATTTGCTTGTTTATCTTCTGGTAGGTTTTCTCAAGTTCATGACTTTGAGAAGCCGAATGATGAGAGAGCTTTGAATTTGATGAATTCTTGTGCAACTGCTGTGTTAGAGGAGTACCCGGATATAGTTTTCTCTTACGGGTATAGTGATGAGTATAGGTGGGTGCCTTTATTTATTAACTTAACTGTGGAATTCAATTTTGTTTAGTTTATGCATTATCTGTTTATAGCTTATCTTAAATTCATGTGATTTGCAGTTTTGTTTTCAAGAAGACATCCAAGTTTTACCAGAGGAGAGCCAGGTTTTAGCTCACTCACGTTTTAGTTCGCATTGCATCTAATTTAATACGAATATCGATCATGTTATTAGTATAGCATTCATGATGGGACCATAAGATATTATTAAATAGGGATAAACAAAACTCTGTTTTACCATCAAGATTTAACCTTCACCTTCCCATCCAAGCATGTGTGCTACTCAGAGTGCATGGCCATTGTGTGAGACTTTATGACCTATTTTTTGTGTCCTCACATTTTTGCTTATAGAAAAATTGACCTTGACCTGGAGTTTTAGGTTGTAATAATCAGATTATTTTGGTGCCTCTTTGGTGTATATAATAGTAGAGCTATGATTTCAATTTTGAGGGAGTAAAAACCTAGTAATGCTATGTTTTAGCATAAGATGTAATCTTATATTTGAATCTAGTATGTGATAAGGAATGTAAATGTAACATCATTTTGCTCAGCAATATATAATAAAAGTTTAAAAAAACCATAAAATAATTAGATTGAATGTTTGACCTAATCTTTGTATCAAATTGGGGCTCAAATGTTAGGGGTTTTGCTAGATAAGTGAAAGTAGGTTGCATTTGAGACATTGGACTCATACCTAGCTTGATATTGTCCACCTTGCATAGTAGTGAACTTGAGAATACGATACTATGTCTTTGCACCTAGCCAATGCCTGACTACTTTATTTGGAGTGGATAACT
Organism: Xylocarpus granatum; assembly: GCA_019650275.1. Taxonomy (NCBI): domain Eukaryota; kingdom Viridiplantae; phylum Streptophyta; class Magnoliopsida; order Sapindales; family Meliaceae; genus Xylocarpus; species Xylocarpus granatum. The sequence goes on from BNST01003101.1 coordinate 20,795, forward strand.
TAATGTAATAGCAGTCTCAATTTTTCATTAAATTGTTTAAATTCAGGATTCTATATGATTAACTTAAGACTTTTTATCATTTGGGCTAACTTATATGTTATTTATTTTCTACTTGAAATTGAATATGCAGCAAAATACTATCCCTCATTGTATCATTCTTCACTTCTGTGTATGTCACAAAGTGGAATGAGTTTTTCCCGCAGAAAGAGTTGAGATATCCCCCTTCTTTTCATTCCCGGGTCATAAGCTGTGCATCAATAGAGGTTCTTCAAGCCTATGTTGCATGGAGACAAAATGATTGTAAGCAGTATAACATTATTATTTGAACAAACAATTCAAATCACTTCTACTTCTCATATAGTTTTTTCCTTTTAATGTGATTATAATATAATTCTTCCTGCAATTAATAAGTCCCTATTCAATCTAACTTGTTTAAAAATGAAGAGGGATTATGTTAATTACATGAATTTGTGATACCATCATCTTGCTTAATTTTGCAGGTCATATTAATAATCAGTATGACTCTTGTCTTTGGATGCTGATCAAATCTGGTAAGAGTGAGAAGGAAGCCCAAAACATTCTAAAGGTGCTGATTGTGGATTTATGGTGGAAAACTTTTCCATTTTATTACAATTGTGAAGTGTTTGTCAACTTTACTATTATTTGTTTATTGATCTTGAGATTCTAACATCCTTCCATCCCCACCTCCCCAAATTAAAATATAGGCAAAAAATTTTTATATGCACATTCAAATCATGCATATTAATTTTTCTATTTGATACTATATTGTCAACTCTGCAGGGCACTCAAAAGCAAGAGAAGAATGAGCTTCTCTTTCAGCAGTTTGGTATTAACTACAAACAACTTCCTGAAGTGTTTCGTCAAGGATCTGTTGTTCTTAAGATGCAGGTAATCTTCCTCTCTATCTTGTAAGATATTCTTGATTAAAGTTCCATATATTTTAGAGTTTGATTCCTGGGAAATTTTTTGTCAAACTTTTGTTTTCGCAATTTATTGATCTATATCATGAATCAGGCCTGCAAAGTCATATATATATATATAGATATATATATATTCTTTTAATGCATCATGTTGAAAATACAAACTAAATCATCTCAAAATATAGATTAAATTTCTTGAATTTGTACTTGGGTTTGTTGCTCTGTTCATACAGTCAATTGCATTTCTCCTTTGTTGAAATTAAATGATATAGATGCCTTCCACTCCACCTAATCCCATTAGAGCCCTTACCTTGAAAATTTGTACTTGGGTTTTCAGCATATGATGTTAAACTTCTTGGGATGTTAAACATCCTTCTTCCAATACTTCTTAAGATTCTAAAGTCTTTGGACAAGTAATGAGAAAGAAGATTGTTTTGGTGTGTATATGTTTGATATTTTTGAGAGGATCAATGCTATAGTTTTAATTCATACTGGACTATCTGGATTGGATTTACATGGTTAGGCATTTACATCTTCAGTCTTTGTATGACAAAATATAGTTGTTGAGTAATTTGGCCAGATTTCTTTTGAATAAAATTTCTTATTAAATAGAAATTTCACTAGATTTCACACTGATCTGACATAAGTTATATGTTATGTGGGCCTTGTTTAGGGGTTGCTGACCAGGATTTGATGTATAGCTTTTGACTTCAGCTTATTTCTTAATTTGGTAGCTGGAATGCATTTAGTTTTTAATGGATTTATGTAGCTGGTCTCATAAGTGTAAATGGTTGGCACAAACGAACTTGAATAGTTTAGTGCTTGCTCCATCTCATAGGTTATTGTGCTCTCTAATTAACTCAAGGATATAGGTGATTATTGCATTAACACTTCTGGTTTATTTTATCTTTTGATATCAACCTTTCACTGATTACGTCTAAAATGGAAAATCCTACAATATGTGTGAAAGGGAAACTTTGGAAATGAGACAATATCTGATGAACTTTCCATTGTGGACAATTTTTATACAGTGGATGAAAATGGTAAGGAAACAAATTAGATAGAGGAAGCATATGGATGTTATTCCTTGCATATAACTTGGAATTTCTCAGGCTGATATTGTTCTTCCATTTTATTCTTTTTCCTTTCTAAACTTCGTATAGGTGGAAGATATTGTCAAGTACAATGAGAATGGTGCTCCTGTCAAAAGACTGCGGAGAAAGGCAAGAATACTCCACTCAGAGAATATAGCTGGGAAAAACTTTTGGAATGATCACCCATGTCTTCTCAAGGAGCTGGGGGGTTTTGAAGAGGATCTTGGCAAAATTAAGCCAGATTATATTAGATCCTTTCTGTTTGAAAACAAGTTAATGCCATGTGCATGGATTGTGATCAGAATTGACGGCTGCCATTTTCACAGGTAAAGTTGTTGTTCACATGGCGTCTCTCTGTCTTGTTATTGAGTTTTATTAAACTGTCCATTTCTCTTGTCATATTCTATTGGCTATGGGAATTGGAAGATGATGTGAAAGTAAAATGGATTTGACTGTTTAGAATTCCCCTTAATATTCTCGTAAAATTAGTTTCAAAGGTGTATATCTTATTCTCCATGATTTTAGATTACTGTTGCAAGGATCATGTTGATGTCAAACTTTTGATGCATGGCGTACTGCTCTTTGATCACCTTCGTAAGATGTTGTGAATGATACTGAAGGCTTTTTGTGGCTTTTGATAGATTTGCTGACATTCACGAATTTGACAAGCCTAATGATGAGCAGGCTCTGAAACTTATGGATTCATGTGCAGTGACTGTCTTAGAAGATTTTGAAGATATTACTTTTGCTTATGGGGTCAGTGACGAGTACAGGTATCAAACTTTGTTATATATTTTATTAGCCCAGCTCAATGTTTTCACCCATTTTTAATTGATTCATTGGTGTCAAACTTACAGTTTTGTTCTGAAGAAGGAATGTCAGTTCTATCAAAGGCGAGCCAGGTTTCTTTTGCATCTTTTATGTATAAGTTTCTTTTATTTTAACATCGTTGCATATATGTTCTGTGTTTTATGCGAATAACATCTTAGTAGATATCTCATTTATACAAATGTCCTGTTTGGCAAAATATCAACTTCTCTTGATATTTGTCACATGTATGGTAGTGGCAAGAACTATTTTTATTTTAGGCAATTCGTTTTGTGTCACTATGCTGGAAGAAAACAAAACAATTCAGAGATGTTATTTGTCATCTTTGTCTGGGAATTAAAATAACTCGTATATCTGCTAAAGTTGAAGATTAGTTTTGTCTAGAATTATTAGTCAAAAGATTTAAATGTCATTTGTTGTTCCTAATAAAGAAATAGTTAAAAGTTTTAAGATAGGAACACGCAGATCTGGTATTGTCTACTTACGTTAACAAAATGGGCTTTGACATGAAGCAACTGCCTATTTGACCTTGACATCTACTGGCCTGTTTGGCAGAAGAAACTGTGTTAAATATGATATTATACTCATTTTATCCTGGTGTAGTTTTTGAGAAGCAGATGATTAACTTTGGATTTAGTCTCAATTTGTGCAGTGAAATAGTGTCAGTCATCGTATCTTTCTTCACTTCAATGTATGTAGTGAAATGGAAAGAGTTCTTCCCACAGAAAGAGCTGAAGTATCCACCCTCTTTTGATGGACGAGCTGTATGTTACCCGTCGTCTGATATTATTCAAGATTATTTGGCATGGAGACAAGTTGATTGTTAGTGAACTTTATCATTTATCTGAAATAAATGGTTGTAAAGTTTGGTATTTTACAATTAATAGAAAATTGATTAGTATTTTAAATACTGCATTGAAGCTGAAGCATTTTTTACATCAATATAAACTTGTAAATGATCATGATCTGTAATATTTTCTGTTTGCAGGCCACATTAATAATCAGTACAATACTTGCTTCTGGATGCTTGTTAAGTCGGGGAGAAGCAAAAGTGAGGCTCAAGGTGATTTGAAGGTAATTTTATTTTGCTTGCATACTATAAGGACTTATTCCTCATTGCATTATTTGTAGGACAAATGTTTTTTCATACTAAGTGTAGCGGATTTGTCTGTGCATTCTTCTGATGTGTATTTATTCTATTTTGGCTTCTCAATATTATTTCCACATCCTATCTGTTTTCCATTGCATGAAATACCACATCTACTGGCCTGTTTACTCTGCAATTTTGACATATGCTGGGATCTTGGACACAGATGAGTGATATTTTATGGTCAAGGAGTGTTGAATTGGCTCCTTTTATGGTATCCTTATCTATCATTTTAGAGATTTGTAATAGCAGAGATGGAATTTCACTGAATTCATCAGATTCACAAAAACCACAAAATCTTTCATTTACATACAAAACGTGAAGCAGTATGTCTCAGATTTTTATTTTAGCCCATATGTTTTTGGTAGTTCAAAACACTTGCATAGATATTGCTATAAATTCTAGGCAAAGTTATTTGCACAACATTGTCTAGTTATCGTCATTGTTATTGTTATCATTATCGGTTATTACCTTCACTCTTTCCTCCTTGCAGGGTACTCAAACACGGGAGAAGAATGAACTTCTTTTGAAGAAATTTGGTATTGAATACAGCAAATTACCAGTCATGTTCCGCCAGGGTTCCTCCATATTTCGGGTTGAGGTTACATTTCTTTCCAAATGTATAAATGCACATTTTATGTCCAGTGAGAAAGGTACTGTAGTTTGTTCTAGATTTATTTTCGTTGATTTGTGTTGATTGGTCTTAAATTGTGTATGCAGACACAGAAGAATATGTCATCTGAGAATGGATCCTCTCTTGAGAAACCACAAAACAAAGTAATTGTATCGCACTGCAACATAATTGATCAAAGCTTCTGGAAAGCACACCCAAGCATCCTCAATGAGAAGCCCTACATACCATAAATTAATGGTTCACTCCTTCCGCGGCTGCTTAGCATCGATTTGTAACAATTTTTTTTTCTTTTTTTCTTCCACTTTCTGCTTTGCTTCTGTGTATTTATCAAACTTATTATGTATTGATCTAGTGTAATACAATTTTGCGATTTGGATTTCTGGAGTTCTTCTTAATAGAAAATTACATTATCCTCGTCTTTTGGTCCTTGGAAAGTTGTGGCAATCGTGTAGCCGTGCAGAATATTGAATTTTAAGGCAGAGAAAAATCACCTTAATTTAAAAATTATGAACCCATATGTGTCAACAAAAGCACCAGTGGTCTAGTGGTAGAATAGTACCCTGCCACGGTACAGACCCGGGTTCGATTCCCGGCTGGTGCAGAATGTTATTTTTTAATAAATTTGACTAAGACTTCAATTCCACGGTGGTCATTCTTTGTCTTTCAATCATTGACGTCTTCTCCACTATTTTTATTTTTAACTTTTGGTGGACAATAATTGCAATTTCTTCACCTTATTTGAGCGGAGTAAATTCTCCTGGTTTCCCTTGGACACACCACCAAGCAAGCAGCAAGCGTCTCCTTCTTTGAAGCCAAAAAGTTGATCAATCTATCACATCAGTGGCCACAAGAAGTTCAAACCTGCAAGTTTTTGCACATTTATTTTGTATATAGCAATACATATTCTTGGGTAATTATATTTTCACTTTCAACAATTGCTTTAACTTTAAAGTTTAATATATATATGTATATATGTTTGTTTTATTAAAAGTTTTAAGAGGTTGATGGGTCACTTTAATTTTATACAAGATCAAGTGCACTGATCAAAACAGATCCATACCAAAATTTTCTCAAGGCATCTTGACTTGTCTGTTAAAGAGAGATTTGTAGCAAATGGACTTTTTAAACTTCTTAATTTATAATGCATACTAGGATCCATGAATTTTATATGTTATATCAAACAATCAAACAGACTGATAGAACTACAGAAATATCCTTAAAGAATTTTCTCCATTGATCTGGATTTTTTTTGGTTGGTGGAGAATTGAGTCACCATATTTGCAAACTCTTGAATGATATTAGAGATTATTGAAGCATAAATAAATAAAAGGATTCACATCAAAGTGGGTTGATTCTTACCTGAGTAAAAGTTCTTGGTTAATTCGTGAACCCCTTAATTTTGAATGAATCTTATTGTTTGAATATGTAAAATTTGATGGGTTTAATGTCTATGAATACTTATTACAATTTTTTGTGTTAAATTAGTTAAGAGACATTTGTATATTGCATAGATGGTTTTGGAGAAATGGTTTAGCAGTAAGTCGTTAACTTTATTCCAAAATTTCAGGAATTTAAGTAGAAGGCTATAAAATCTATTGCTTCCATGAGCAAACAAAGTTGGAAATATGATATCTTCTGAAGCTTTATAGCTGAAGACACCTGTGGAAGTTTTACGGATCGTCTCTATGCTGCTTTAAATGGAAAAGGTATTTATGTATTCAGAGATGACTATGAATTTAAGAGAGGAAAATTCATTCCGGTAGAACTTTTTAAAGCAATTGAGGATTCAAGATTCTCAACTATTGTTTTCTTGAAAAACTATGCTTATTCAACTTGGTGCTTGGTCGAACTTGTTAAGTTTGTTAAATGCAAGAACAGAAGTGTTCAACAAAAGGTTATCGCTTTTCCAATTTTATGTGGAACCAACTGTGGAAAGGAAAGAAAAAAAGAATTAAAGAAGCTTTTGCTAAACATGAAGAAGCTTTCATGGAGAATGTAGAAAAAGGTTCAAGGATGGAGTGAAGCTTTGGAAGAAGTGGCCAGTACCTCTGGATGGGAATTAAGTGACAGGTATTAATAACTGTTATTTCATTTTGTAGAATACCTTTTATTCTCACAAGGAATGGGACAATTATTTATCATATTGATTCAACAAAACCTTATTGTTCTTTTCAATATGCAGGAATAGGTTGGAATTTATTCAGGTTATTGTCAAGGAGATATCAAGTAAATTAATTCATACAGCATTTGATACTCATAAAGCACTTGCAGTCATTCCTTTCATTGAAATAAATGTTGCATTCTAATCAATCTGCAGAGCAGTTTGCTGATCTGCTAATCTTTGTTGCATCTGTGAAAGACAAAAATCATCAGACAGCATTAAAAGTTAAGATTGATCGAGACTTTTTGCTGTATGCAGCAGTTTAGTATCAAGATTTGGGCATTTACAAGCATGCTAGCTATATTTTTTACATATTGTGCATTTAAGGGTGCACGGAAAAATCAGTCCCTGACATTAGGCACAGCTCGTGTTCTGGTATTTAAGATCAATAACAGAATGCAAACTTGAACCCTCTGGAATTCCTAATGGGGGATTCTTGCATGAGCAATTATCAACAGTAAATAGTTCCCACTCTTTAATTCCACATTTCTCCAAAGCAGCAACTAATCTAACCCTCTCCCTCTCATTTGGGTATGCCCCATCTGGACTAACGAGCACTGCTCCAGTATACGACTGACCTGCAACACAAGCAGCCCCATGGTAGTGAAACAAACCCCAGCTGAAATCATCAGCTACATTGACAATAGTCCAGAACTCTTTCGAAACAACTCCATTGTCTAGTACACTGAAATTAAATGTCCCAGGTATCTTGTCTCTCTTAACCCGGTACTTTCGTCTCCTCCTCACTGATTTTCCCTCCAGAGTTTTAACCTGAAAAACAGGCTCATACCAAAATGATCCTTTTGCCTTTCCCCTGTAAAAAAGCTGATACTGACATGGAAATTGATCGTAAGCTGGATTTTGTCCGGCTACAACACGCCAACTCCAATCTAAATTCCCTAACCAACCAACAAAAAGATCTTCAGCAGTTTCATGACACAATTCCTTGCCTCCAAACTTTACCATTGGAGGCACATAAGGCTTCTCTGGGATCGTTGCATCCAATTTAAGACAATTGTGCTTCTGTAACACACACAAGGAAAATGCTTCGAGATTTGGACTTTCATACGAAGCAATGCATCTATAATTACACACCTGATCCACAGGACTGCACTTGTTCAGGCATTGAAGAGCTTTCCGACAGTTCGGATCCAAAAGGCAGTTTAAAATCTGAGGTCCACAATTCTGAACCATGCAGCTTAAAGTTGAAAAACCTTTTGATCTCAAGTTCCTTAGCACTGACACAGGTCTTATATAAGCATTGATTATGACTAACAAACAGAACCTTACATCATCGGAATTGTGTCGTTCCCATGCCTCATATATAGTATCAGTAACTTTCATCAATTCATTTGATTTCTTTGGTTGAGAAACTCTGAACATGCTGTCAAATAAGGTCCCTTTTGTTTCACTGTGGACATATGATCCTCCTAGTTTATTCACTAAATCCAGAGAGGAGTCAAAACTGATTATGTTGGGGATGTTTTGGCTGTTGCCTCGAATCCAGTTGACAGATTCTCGATTTGTAACAGCAACAATCACCAAAATATCTGCACAACTTAATTCCCTTTGCAGTTTAGTTACCACTGGATCATGAGCGTGATTTAGATTATCGGTGAACACAACCATTTCAAATCCTTCATCAATCCATTTTAATCTTTTTGCCTGTTTAGACAGAAAGATTACTGTAACAAATTCCCATATCTAAAATGCAAAAACAAGGTTAATAAAACACAAATTTGCAGAATTACGACCAGCAAAATCTGCAGTCCTCTGGTTAAGAAAATGTAAAACAAAATCCACCTTTAGTTCACAGCTATTATATAGAGAAACAAACAATGGTACAGTCAAAAGGCCGACATTTATGTGATGTTGAAAGATTTCACTATCATTCAAACTCAAAATACCCACACATCCGAAAAATCTAAGGTGACTTCAAAAAAAAGTCGTAGGATATGTTTGGGAGTGCTTTTGTAGAAAATGCTTTTAAGTATTTTTTTATTTTTTTCAGAAAAAGAGTGCTTAACAGCATGTTCTTAAAGAACACCTACTATGCACTTTTTTTATAATAGAAGTACTTTCTAAAAACCGCCTATAACTTATCATGTATTTCTCTAAAATGAAATTTCATGTTTCTTTTTTGTCATAAATATATTAACTACAAAATATATTGAAAAGCGCTTTTTGGAAGCACTTTTAGTGCTTAAACAATTCCAAAACGAAATACCAATCTGTTTCTCTCCAATTCTCTCAAACTCTATGGATAATATCATACTTGTAGATGCTAAAAAAACAAATAATTCAGTAAGAGCCCAAAATACCTGAGGAAAAAAAAAGCCAAATTAAATCCTATAATTTGCATACAATTGAATTCAAACGACGTCGAATTACAAACCAAATAAAAAATTACCAACAAGCTGAAAAAAAAATCCAAAATCTAACTACCAAGGTACCCTTATCAGCTAACTCACCGTATGAAGCATGACTTCTTGCCACGTGGCGCATTTCAGAGGGCTCACAGCACCATCACCGACGAGAGCCACTATTCTCACCGGCTGCTCAGCTACCTCAGTCACCGCCATCTCATTTTTCTCCAAAACCGCGGGAACTTTAGTTTCAGCACGTAGAGAGGTTTCATTTTTCGGACGGAGAAGGAAAGCCGCCGAAAAGGTAGCGGATTGATAGTGACGGACGAACGGAAGTGAGCCATAGGCGGAGATGGTGAACCGTCGGTTTAGTTGGAAAAAGCCGGTGCTTCGTTTGTACAGAGGTTTTTCCAGAGACGCTTTCATGGTGTGGTGAACCCAACGAGGCTGGATTTTGGGAAATGGTGACGTGAACTTTTATAGAAGAATCTTTGTCGAAATTCTAGAATCTAGATTACGTAGTTAATTTTTTTAATTAAGTAAATATGTTTTCCTCCTAATATTTAATTTATATTTTAAATATTTTCATTAAATAATATTTTTATTTTTATTTATTTTATTCAATTATTTTTTACTAATTACTTAATAATTGCCAACAATATTTATATTTTTATTAATAAATTTATTAATATTACAACGTAATTTATAAATTATGATACAATTTTAATTTTATCGCCATCCCTAGAATTAATGCATACAATTTGTAAACATTGTTTGAATCCTTTTTAACACAAATAACTAATTAAATTACAGTTCAAATAGTTAAAATAAATTACATATTTTTAATATTTAAACTTACTTAACAAATTCATTAAATATAAAAATATATACATTTATAAAAATACACAACTCTTTTTAAACACTCGTAAATTCAAATCTAATTTATGTTTGAAATTGACGTGTCGTGTTTTTAAGATCTTGATGTCATATATATATATATATATATATATATAATACTAGACGGATTCCCACTAAAAAATTGCATTTTAAAAAAAATATATTTCCCTTGTTATGGTTGAACAAGAACAAGAATATGTTATGATGAAGCTTACTCCAATGTAACAAAAACTCAAGAATCATTCAGTCCAGAAATCCCCCCCCACAGCATCTTTCTTCAAGATTAGTATTTGCTTATGAAACAAATATATAATAGTAGTCAAGGTCATTTGTCCTGTAACTGTACACAATCAATCCACCCCCTTAATCAAATGGTCCTCCCTTCAGCATGCATCAGAAAGTCTAGCCAAGTTGTCAATTTCTTTCTTTTACCTTCAAATTCTACAACTTGACTGAAGTAATAACTCAGAATTATGCGCACTTTAAATTACTTTGTTTAATTTAGAAACAAATCGTATTATGCCTTGAATTTTTCGCTCATCAGAGTGCACATAGTTTGCCCAAATGAATCACACAAGGCAATCATTTTTTTCATTGCCATGGTAACCCAACAACTGTTATCTCTTGCTTCTAAAGTAATTTCTGTAAATAAGTAAGCAACTAAATCAAAATAAGAAGAGCAAGGAAATAAAGGTGCCGGTGATTTACTTCTTGTATGAGAATTCAGCTTCAAATTCTTTCTGAAGATGTTCCCTAGATTTTGTTTTCGCAGCCAAGGCAACATCATCAAGAAATCCTCTTTGTGGAAATTCATCAGGTACAAGGCTTCGATAAGTCTCAAACTGTTCTGTAGCTTCCTCCTTTTTACCCAATAAACTATAAATTATTCCCTGACACAAATTTCAACTAGTTATCCATTAAATAATTGAAAAAGGATTCTTCCGCTTACACTCTATCCCATTTAATGCAATCACAGCTCCATTTTCTTGTTTTGTCCTCCCAAAATATGTGTTATTTACTTATTTTTGCATAAAATATAAGTATGAACTACCGAAGAAATCTATTTCAGCATATCCTACATGAAAAACCATACAATGAGGCAGTTGCTTAAATTAGCCAACCTTCTTTTCCGGTATTGAAAAAAATCAATTGGAAGTACTGGCAAGGGATGCACTCAAGGTCCAAAAGATGGTGTGTGCATAGGGCATCTCTTGTCCAACACCTCCTAGAATATGATAAACAACTTACTTTCAGAAGGTATATAATTTAAGCACAAATTCTAGATGTTTGTGATTCCAAGGCATGGGCCAAACAACAATGTTAGCTGTCAAAAGCCATCTGCCAGCTAAGTTCTGCTGCCTTTCTACCACACTAATACTTCAAATGGCTTTGAACCCCACACTTTCAGCATTAAATTTAAAGGATTTGTTTTGAGGCAAGTAGGCAACATATACCAATTATCTAAATAACCAACAAACTTTACCTGGCAAAGATAAGGCCGGAAATCTCGAGGATTTTCTTTTACTAGATCTTGAAATTTATTCAAACCCTCGTCCAACTCTCCCTGTAAGATAAGATGGTAAGGAATGCAAAAATCTAATGAAACAATAGCGAGAATTACTTAACAAGTCACCTTTACAACATGCATTTGTGCAATAAGAATTCTTATGTTCCTCTCCTCAGTGACTCTTTTTTCACAACGAGCAACTTCCAGAGCCTCTGATAGCATCTCAAAGACAGCCGGGCCTTCATGGTTTTTGTGCATCACTAATGCCAGACCCTGCAGAAAAAGCACGCTATGTTCAACTGTTAGCAAGGAAAGGAAACAAATGGGTGAGAACAATCAAGATTTGCTTTTGAGAAAAATAGTGTTTGGAAGCTGAGAAAAGTCCAGAGAAAACAGATAGAAAACTTCAGAAGAAAAGAAATCTTATTGCTTTATAATTTCAGCTACAATTTTGTTTACAGAACAAAGCTCCATTTCTACACTTGGTAGAGAACTCTAGAATCTACTCGATTACTCAAGAATTAAATAGATTTAGGAAATATCTACCGACTAATTTTGGTTGGAGTTCTGCTGGCAATGGCAAGAAATACAGATATTTCAATAGCTCCTTAACAACTGGATTCCAGCTCAACAGCTGAGCAGGTGACATTTCAGCTTCATTAACAGCTCAGCAGGTAATATTTTACCTTGCCGTAACAAGAAATACAGGGACAAAACGCTTTGAGGAATGAGTAATTGTAGGTTCCCTGTCAGTTTCAACTAGCCAACTTATGCAACAGCAATCTCCAAGTGAGAACCAATTGTCAATAGATAAAAACCTGATATTTTCTTATGACTAATTAAACATATCCACAGGATGAGAACAGGGAAAACATTTCTTCTTAAAAAGGAAAGAAAAACCAATATAACAGCCATAATGTTGCAACTCATCAGTAAAAGCATAATTAATTGAGGATATTATACCGAGATTTTTAAGATCATTGAATAAGGATGAATATCCTTTAACTTTGATGATGTAATCTCCATCAATGATCTAATAAGACATATTCCCCAACTGTTCTCTAGATTTATCCTTATTGGAATTGATATTGGGACTTCTTAGCTCAGACCCAAACACAATGAAAATTAGAAATAGAAACATTTCATTCAAAAAGAAACTATAAGCTTGAGCCTCTGGGCATTCCAAGGTTGCATGCTCCACATCCGACCGACATACACTAACATTCATTCATAAGCGCGGAGGAATGTATGAAAAAAAAATTGTATTTCTAAGCCTTCCTTAGTCCTATACATAGAGAAGAAACATATCATATGCTTAGCACGATTATTAAAAATTAAAAGAAAAAACCCACAACGAAAACGCTAAAGAGAAGAACCATACATGCAAAGCTCTAAGCAGGAGTGGCCTTTCCTTCAAGATTTCCTTGAACAATCTCTTCGCTGTACTCAGCTGCCCCATCAATTCATAGCAAAGCGCTTGTAAAAGCTTCCACTCAACTTCATCTGGTTCAATTTCAATTAATCTCTGCACATATTCTAAAGCTGCCTTATTTTTCCCTCTCCTCATCTTACCGTACAAAACAACTTTCAATGCCTCAACATTTTTCGGCTCCTTCTCCAAAATCTTCTCATACATTCTCTCTTCCACAATATTCCCCATCTGGGTCTCTCTCTTTTCGTTCAAATTTTCGCTGCTCATTTTCCAGTGAACTGCAATACTTGGCTTAGGATTAAAACTAAAAAACCCCAAAAAAATGATTGACCCAAAAAGAAAAATCACAGCTTTTTCTTTTAGAAAGTTCAGAATTTTGTTTTCTGTTGGAATAGAGGAGCTTATCTCAGTAAAACTCGAACTGGGTATACGAGAAACGTGTGAGTGAGACAAGTTTGCGATGCACAAACATAGAAATTGTTGTTTGATTGGTTGAAAAGAGAGTGTTTGAAGCTTGTGCTTGTGGTTTGAGCTGATGAATGGTGATTTGTTGTGCTTTGGGAATTCTGGGTGGTAACATTCTGAGGGTAAATGAAGAGAGAAAGTTTTGATTGCCTTCATTGTAGAAACGAATTGAGTTCTGGCAAAGGGGAGTGATTAGGAAAGAATCACTTGAGTCGTCATTGAAGAAATTGGTCGGGTTTAGCGTTATCCTGTCAAATGTTAATTAGGGTTGTGCGTTTCCCCTTGTCCGCAACATATATAGGTTTAAAAATTTATAACAAGATGTGGTTGCACGTTACTCAAATACACAAATAGTGCAGGTAGTGCGTTCAAATATTATTTTCAAAGATCATTTTTCAAAAATAATTTTATTATATTTCATATTCTTAGATTTGAATGTGTCTACTAATGTATTCCAGAAACATAATTTGAAAATGGAAACAACGAGATTTCTTTAGTGTAAGGTGGTGATCAAAAATATTATGCAAGGGATGTTAAAACCAAAATATATATTATATATTTTTTGTGTATTGGCTTCTTCCCTCTTGAACAAGCCTTATGCATGCTAGATTTCAAAACTAGAAATCAAGATTTTGAATAGCATGTACAATGCACAATTCCTGAAATTTCAATACCAGACGGCTGAAATACGAACCAAAAACAAGAAACAGGAACAATTCTTTTATTGAAATTTGGAAACTCAAAAAGAGGCAACCAACAAATCATCGTTCAGATTGAATAAGAAGGCAACATATCCTTTGAGGCAAGTTCGGGAAGAGGGTCGGAAATAACTGTTCAGAGATCCATAAAAGAGCGATTAGATACACTGAATTGGCTCATAACACAGGGAGAAAGAGTGTGATTTCATGGCACAAAAAGTGACAACAGATTTCCAGTTCTCACATGGTTCATTATTCTTAAAAAAAAAGCAATAAAGGAATTCCCATATTCTGTGTGGTTAGTTGCCATTATGTTGCAACAATAGTTCAAGCTCACATCAAACTGTGAAAAACCAATTTGTTGAAATTTAAAGGAAGTTTCGGATGTCCAAAGACTTCACATCCGCCATTTTCTCATCCTTGAATTCCTCCCTGAAAATAAGGAAGACCAATTATCAGTTCCAAGACTTTAAATGTCATATCCATTTAGTATTTAGTTATGTATCATAAAAACTTGACATATATCAAAAACATAAAAGGCATGTACATATTTCACTCCAATCTAAAAATTTATTAACAGCCACCCTTCCAACTTCGATGTCAAATTTTAGTGTATAACTTTTTTAACATCTAATAATTTGATCTAATTGACATGACATCATAAATTTTCTTCCTGGATGTCGGCTAAAAAAATTGCATTTGAACCGGATAAAAATCAGTGATTTATACACAAGTTTCTACCCAGTTCATAACTAAACAACTCAAGAAAAGATTAACTAAAACTAATCTAAAGGAAAGCTACATGCAAATCCATTTAGTATTCATTGCCTGAAAGCGGGCCAAGGCCCGAAAGAACAGAGTAGAGAAATGAACGAGGGTTATGACAGCAGATGTTTAGCAAGACACAAATAACATACCGCTTCGCTTGAGTTTCCATAGCCTCAAGTGCATCCTTCTTCAGTTCCTCTAACTGTGCTTTGGCAATTTTGAGTTCCAATTGTTCTTCATACTTTGGCAGATCCTCCTTTCGAATTCCAAGCCTGGTAAACAAAGATTTGGTCAAAGGTACTTCTGTTGTCATGGCTTCAACCTCAATTAATTTAAAAATATGAATACAAGCAGCATCACTTATGTGTATGGAATATAAGGACACTATCAGTCAATTAAAAGCTCATATGATTTTCAAGTAGGAACAAACATAATGCTAAACAAAGTTCATAATTGTGCACTCTTATTTGGATCCCACCATGTGGAATGATGTTACATGGAAGACAAATTAAACTCAATGGGTGTAACAGCAAATACTCACCACAACACACAAATACACACATTATATGGAAAAAGAAAAGAAGTTAATGTTGTCATAATTATGCTTACTTCTTATTAATCTTATCAAACTCAGCCATAAGAAGAGCCATTCCCTTCTTATCATTCCTCATAAGAGGCTTTTTAATTTCATTTTCAACTTTCTCCAACGCATCCATCATCATAGCCTCGGCACCAAGCTCATCAATGAGACCTCTCCTGCAAAAATAATAACAATAATAAATAAATAAAAAGATTACATATTTAACTATAATGAAAATTCAAATATGGTTTGGAACTATTCAGTATTCACAAGTACACAACTGGTCAACCTCACATATTGTTCATCATTCAACAGATGATCCTGTAAGAGAATTTAACAATTTCTTAACCATCAACTTTTAAGGAAAAACATAAAAGTATGGGCAGAAAATTTTTTTCAATTACATTCTGTGAATGTTAACAGTAAATGGCAGTCACAATAAATACAAACACAATCGCAGAGCTCCAACTGCAACATCACTTCTATTTGAACAATTAAAGGCAAGTAGTCATCAGACAAAAAAAAATACATACTTCTCCCGTATTTCCTTCAACGTCAACAAATATGTTCGAGCATCTGGAATTCCTGCCGTTCTCGTTTCAATGGTATATTGAATCCTTTGGGATTCAGAGAACAAGTCTGCCCTGCAGTTAGGTAGACTCATCATTAATAAAACTGGTAGAATGCAGGAAACAGAAACCCAAGACAGTTTCACAAACTCAGTCAAGTTGTTGCACACACATTATCTAATCTAATAATGTCCAAAAAATTGTAATTTGATGCCATGGATAATGTTGTTGAATGCTTATGATAAGGAAGTGATATGTAGATGAACATCAATAATTTCATAATGATGACAACACAAACAGATAAATAAGATATAAATATCTCAAGACCTTTCACTACAACGTGCATGCACATAAAAGAAATAGAAAAATCATGGAAAGAAAATTAAAGTTGGGGAAATAAAAAGAAGAATCTTACTTCTCTCTGACTGTATTCATGACATTAGCATATTGAGAAACGGCAGCAGGATCATCTGGATCAATGGTGATCTTCTCCTTTCGGAGTACCCCCAAGGCTGTCTCAAACTTCTTCTTAACATCCAAAAAGATGTTCTTCAACATCTCTTTTCAGCATCAAAAATGTAAAAGATCAGCAAACTATCAAATACCAATGGCAAATGATGCATAAAAACATTAAAATGCATTTATCAGCAATCACAAATGAATAGATTGTCTTCAAAAATAGAAAAGAAAAAAGAAAACAGCCTAAAATCACATTAAAACCATGAGCACATCTAACTAAATAGAAAATTTGACAAACGTCTAAGAAAATATGTTCTTTTCTACCTGGTGACACACAACCCTTAAAAGTCCAACATCACAATTAAACTTCGTGAGCTTTTCATCCAATAAATCAAAAACATAAACAGTTCATTTACGCATACATATAATGCAAATGTGCTTTAAAAAAAAACAGCAGCATAAACAAGCACCTTTGCGTACACAAAGAATGAGATAACTACAAATTCACTAACCATCTCCCTTAAGCGCCTGAGGAGCAGCTTCCTTGGCGAAGAAACGGACCGGAACAGCATGCTGCTGCTGCTGCAGTATTACTGAACTGCCACTCAGCTGCAACAAATTCAAATAAATATGTTAATTATTTTTTAAGATATTTATTCGCTTCAAAAATTCGGTAAATGTAACATAGTTAAAAATGAAAAAAATATATAAAATCGGAAAAATACTCTCTTTCCAGACCCGATAAATCAACCGCATTAACACTTGACTCAGGATCAATCAATAACTTCTCTTGTAATACCAAAAACAAAAGAAATTGAAAATGAGGAATTAAAAAAAATTCGAACTTTGACATGTCAGATAAAAATAATGAAAACATTAACGGGGTTAGGGACATTCTAGTTCCGATCCAGAATAGCGAGAAAGTACGTTTACCTGTTTGGATTTCGATAAGAGGCGAGAAGCAAACGCCATGATCGGACCTCAGATTCTTCTTCTTTCCCTTCGTCGAGGTCTTCTGTTTAGTTTGGGGCTGGTTTTGTGTTCTCGTTTTCTCTAGGATTCAATCTGAAGACGGCCACCACTGATACGGTGCGTTTCAGGAGATGGTTTGCCGTTGATGGGGACCGTTAGATTGGATTATGTGTATTCGAATCGACGGTTTTAATCATATGGTTGCATCCAGTCATAAAATCACAAGGCATAATGAATCCCACGGCCGCCTGATTTACAACTTAAACTATTTTTTATTTTAAAAAAATTAAAAATAATAAATAAAACAAATTGGTGTCAAAACTGCAAAATTTTCAAGTCATTTATAAAGTATTTATCATCTAAACTTATAAAAAATAATTTTTTATTTTTTATATTTTCCCTTTCAAATTAATAAAAAAAATTGTGTAATATTTTATTTTTTAATTTATAAATTATTTTACACTACGATACCCAAACTTTAAGCTATAAATATTTTATTCTTTAATTTATTATTTTTTAATTTTTTTAACTTATTATTTATCACTGTGACTCCTTTAAAATTTTATTTACACAATAATTCTATTTTATTTTATTTATAAGTGTTTAATATTAAAATATTAATTGATTCGACTAATTATAATTTTTTACAAAATGATACGAGAGATTTGTATTTAAAAATAAAAATATTAAATACGAAATAATCTTGATAAGTTAACAACAACTTACAACAACAATAACAGACTTCTCAAGTATTATTTCGAATCTTACCATCAATATTGTTTTATTAGAACTACTATCTTCTTCGAGTATTGTTTTTTTTAGATAATATTGAATTCATATATTTTTAAAAATATTTGTTTTTAACATAACATGAAAAGCTTACCAATTATATCTTAATACGACAATAAATATGCTTCTTCTATAAATCTATCCACATGTATTGACAAGAAAGAAGATATTATTTTTTTAAAAAAAATATTTATAATTTAAAATAGTTTATATAAAAATTTAAAATATAATTAAAAGTTTAGTATTATAAGTTTTTTTTAATTTATTTTAAATTTTTATATAAATATTTTAAATTATAAGTAATAAAAAATTTCATTGTAAGTTGAAAGTAAAAGCAAGCTTGCTTGGGATGATGCCATGGAATCATTGCATGCTGACAATTGCAAGCTGAGGCACCAAACTTTACCATAAAGCAAAGCATATTTTATTAACCTTATTTATAGCTCTAATTAATATATTTAATTCTCTTTTTTTTAACTTTTTAATTATATTTAAATATGATAAATAATTATTAAAATTAAATTATAATTTTTTTAATCTTTTATATTGTTAATTAAAAATAGATGTTAACGTATGTCATAATTAATAATGAATTGTTTAAATTATATCTTAATTTTTTAAATTTATATTATAAAATATAAAATTAATTTATTAAATTTATTAAAATATAATTTAAATTATTTATTATTATATTTAAATATTAATATTTATTTTAAAATCAAAAATAAAAAAGATAAAGTATCAAAATTTTTTTGACTCGCCTAATAAAGTAAGGAGAATCTTTGTTCCCTTTTTTTATGAAAACTCGTATTCCTTCTTAAGGATTGTAATAAACAAATATTATATGATACTTATGCTATTTTAGAATCGATCAATTATATTTTTAAATTTTAGTGATAACTTTTTTTTAAAAAAATTATAATATTTTTATTTTATTTTAAAAATGGTATTTTTATTTTTAATGACAATTTTGGGACTTTAATCCAAATTATGATCTACTACTTTATATTGATAATTAATTACAATATTTTTATTTTATTTTTAAAATTAAAATTAAAAAAGTAACTTTTTATTAATATTTTAATAGTATATTTTCATTTCCCAGATAATATTTAAATTTAAAAAAATATATCCTACATGTAAGTACTTTATTTGCTGATA
This sequence comes from Xylocarpus granatum, assembly GCA_019650275.1. Taxonomy (NCBI): domain Eukaryota; kingdom Viridiplantae; phylum Streptophyta; class Magnoliopsida; order Sapindales; family Meliaceae; genus Xylocarpus; species Xylocarpus granatum. Next base: position 40,263 of record BNST01003101.1, read on the forward strand.
AAGTTTTAAGTAGAATAATCGTTAATATTGTTAATGTTGTGAAATTATTTAATTAATAAAATAAAATAAATAAAGTAAATAAAATTTAATTAATATATTAAAAACATTATAAAATTTTGTATTAATTTTTTTATTTATTATCAATAAATATATTTTTCTTTCACTTTGTTAATTGAATAATCTGACTTTATACTCTGTTACTTCTATAACACCAAATCACCTGAGGCTAGGTACTGAATTGGCTTTCAATTGAAGAATCTCCCGAGAATGAGTATTACTTAAGAAAGGAAAGCACTACTCGTTCAAAGAATCTTGGTAAAGCAGAATGGACATTGTGCAAGCTTTCGGCTTTTGCTAAGAGATAGGATTAATTTTAAATGCAGTAATTCTCTGAATAGAAATGTGCATGTATGTGCCATAGAAATTCTGAAGCAGCTGTGTTGCTGCAAACGCAGTTGAAAATAAAAGCAGTGGCTTGCAATTAGAAAGTGAAATCCGTAGAGATTATGGCAAGAATCCAAGAATAATTACCATTAGCATGTCTCAGGACAAGCAGAGATGCACAGGAAAAGAAGTATTTGCAAGCAGGAAGACATCAACACCTAAAACATAAGGTTTTGGTCCCATTGTGTGGAGATTTTTTTCTTTCTATTTTTTTTGTCAATGTGAAATTGTGAATTGGAATTTTCATTCATTACTCTCTGCTTCTCTGCTGGTTTGGATAGGCAATTTTCTGCTTTATTCTGCATTATTCCTTCTCAACGATGATAATATATGATATCAGATGAAGCAAGATTCCCACCTGACATGAGTTTTTATTTGGTAAATATATGAAAGGGATTAAACAGATTTTTATCCTGCCAAATTTTATCTTTTTGAAAAGCACTTTTAAGAACACCCATTATAAGGATAATTTCTTTTTTTCACTGAAGCATTTCTAAAGGCACTTGGAAGGAAAACAATTCTTTTTAGCAGAATCTTGGTAGAGCTGCACCATCCGGGATGCAATAACAGATTGTATTTCTCGAAAGCTTTCCTGGAGCTTGGATTGATTTTTCTATGAAGTAGTTATCTGAATTGAAATATTTCATAGAAATTCTGAATTTGGTTAGATTATTTATGGAAATAGAATTCCAGTGTTTTGCTGCAGATGCAGTAATGCAGAATTTCCTTGGAAAAAGAGTACAGTGTGTCTAACAATTACAAATGGCTGCGAATGCTAAACGTGAGGGTGAGAAGAAAAACAAAGGCGCTGGCAAAAACGAAGATCATGCACCAACTTGCTGGGAAAAGTTTTGCCCCTGTTTCGGATCATCGAGTTCTTCGGGGAATCAAGATCATCAACCAAGTTCTAAGAAAAAAACTGTGCCAGACAAACGACAAAATGGTGAAAACACCTACGGAAGTGGCGGACAATCCATGAAAAACTCTGGTTCGGAAAAGATCGTCAGTAGCAGCAACGGACAAACGAAAGATTCGAAGAAAGTTTTAGAGCGAGATGAAAACTACAATGGAGGAGTTACAGAGAAGAAGCCGAAACCTGGAACGGAAATTGTTGGCGGGTCGAAAGTGGAAAAAAGCAGTGATGTTGGTCTCCTAGATGACAGTAATGAAGCAAAGCAGAGATTGTCAAGAGAAAAACCAAAAAGTCCGGAAATAAGTAATTCGTTGTCGAATGAACAACAGATGATTGACCCTCCTAAGAAAACTGCAAGCAGCACTGAAGTATGGCAATCATTACCAACAGAAGAGCAACAAATTAATGATGTCAGGGAAGAAACAAGCTATAGAAGACCTGCTGCAAGGGTACCCAACCGACGCTCTGGATATCTGTCAGAAGAGCAGCGAGAAGGTGTTCTGAATGACAAAAACAACAACGAAAGCTATCAAAAGAAAGCCATTGGCGGCAGAGAGCATGCAGATTTATCATTGCGGAACCAGAAAGAAAAGGATGTTGTAGGGCAAGAAAGCATAAAAAAGGGTGATAAGTCAGACAACAGCGGCGTTGGACATGCAGCAAAAGGGAGCGATCAAGCAAGATGGCTGCAATGAAAGATTAACAAAACGAAAGAGTATTGGCCAGCAGGAAGTTATCAACATAAAAGATTAGTTTATTTTCTCATTATAATTTCATATTTCTATGTATATACACGGAGATTTCTTTCTTCTTTCTTTTTTCAGTGTGGAAGTATGAGTTGCAATTTTCATTTAATCGCAATACTCCTTATTATTCAGACGGTCTGGTCATGCAATTTTCTCTTCAAGCTCGTTTTCAGAATAATTTCATCTCATCCTGCTAAGTTCACATATCTTGCCAAGTTTGTCAATAAGCTGATTTAGCACTTCAGGAACTTAGTTTCCTTTTCTTCAAAGTAAATCAACTTTACATTTCTGTTTTATCCTTTCTGGGTTGTAATATTCTGACAATGCATTATGATTTTCATCCACTTAGTATATGCTGTTGTAGTAATAGTTAAAAGAATAATCAAATCACATCTTAAGCACTTCGTGTCAACTTTTTGCTGCAATAACTCTTTCCAGTGAATCACTTCTCGTTGCACCTGAGTCATGTAAGAGAGAAAATTTCGGTTCTCTCTACACGTGTTTCCGCAAATCACAGCATACATCTTGTGCTAGCAAAGCACTGAAATGGCTTAACATGTACTGAACTCTGGTGCTTTTGTTGTAAAAGTTGAGAACAGCTTTGATAATGGAATGGCATAACTTTTTACGTGGTTGTCTTTCTTGCTTGGGTTCTCTGAACTGGCCTGAAAGACAATTCACAATTGAAGAATCTTGGAACAAACTTTTCAATGCATAATGCTACTAACTTACGGTTGTAAATGAGTTCCAACAGAATTCTTTCTGATTACTTCTCCCGGAGGATTACCGAATTTATGCCATAAAATAGTCAAAAGAGGAGGGAAAATTCTTTGTTAAGTGCGGAAGTGATAGAACAAAAACATATCAAAACTAGAAACATGAGTGCTTGGGCTCATCGTGGCAAAGGCCAGCATAGTATATACAGTAAAACAGATGGTCATCAGAAAACTGGTTGCCTTGGTAGGATCTGTTCTAGACGGCGCAAGTCACGAATTCCCCAGGCCAATAACAAAGAATACGAATTTACGAGGGCAATCACGCCAGTGCCGGATGGACAACAAAATGGTGGTTTCAAACCAGAAAACATCTATAGAAATAGGGTGGATAACTCCAACCTGAAAGTGATGAACAACAGCAGCGATGGAGAAACATCTGAAATCAAGCAAGGAAAGAGATATGAAGAGTTTGAATGTGAAACTGTTAGCAGAGTTGAACCATGGAAAGAGCAACAGAGGACTAAATTGAAGCAAGAAAACTTCGATGAAAGCCTTGGAGACAAGACATCAGAACCTTCAACGGAAACCATCAGAAGTGCTAAACAAGCAAGTGCAAGTCAGTCACATTTACCAAGAGAGCAACGAAAGGAACTCAAGCGAGAAGATTTCAAGAAAGATACCAGATACAAGGATATAAACTCTACTGAGATGAATAACAGGAGCTCTGGACATTTAGAAGGGCAGGAAGAAGGCGGTGAAAGCCAGACAAAGAAAACTATTACCAGTACTGAACCAGCAGGTTTCTCGGTGTGGAAGGAGAAACAGAGGGATTTATCATTTCGGGAGGAGAAATAGAAGGATTTTGCAAGGCAAACAAGTTTCAACAAAGACGAAAAATATGCAGCACACTCCAGTGAACCAAAGATCACAAGAGCAGTATTGAGCCTACATGCATCAAAAGTGCAGCAAAAGTGAGTTCTCTGGCAAGAAAACAGCCGCAAAACCATAGGATCATAAAATAAAATTATCCACAGTAGCTCTGTACAAGAGAGAGGACATCAACGCACAAGATAAGTCTGCATTCTTAATATAGTTTCAAATTCGAGCGTCCATGAAGATTTCTTTCATCCTTCGGTCATTTTCTTCATATGAACGAGTGGCTTGAATGTTATTTAGATACTATGCTTCGACTCTTGCTATTTTCGCTTGATTTGATTCAGTATTTTTTGTTTCAAAAAAATGAAAATCATGAACCAGTTAGCCAATCTGGGTAGAAGGATTTCTCACTTTGTAGGGTGTCAGACAATAAATGAATACGGAAGACTAGATTTTATCCTGTTTCTAAAAGCAAAACGATAAAAAGTGTTTGAGAGAGCTAATACTACGCAGGGTCATGAAAGCCGCAAATCCAAACTCCCTTGACGATTTTCATGTTAGTTTTTCCCTAATTTCTTAGTTAAAATGACCTGAAATACGTGAGAGTTAATGTTCATTGCCATTCCTCCGCAAATCGAATCTGTTTGTGCCTGAGACTCATTTTGAATTTTTGTTAGCCGTTGAATTCTTACAAGGATAAGTAGGGTAGGGAAAAAGTAGTTCAAATTGTATCTTGAAGTAAATGTATAGTGGCATTATTTTATTGGACAGTCCCCTAAATGACGTGGTGCTGTAGCAGCTCATGGAAATTTGCAAAAGTAGAAATACAAAAAATCTTAAGTAATTATAACCATTAATTTCAAAGATTTCTTTTTACACACTCCAGCTATTGTAGTGATATGGCGGATACTTCAATTGTCTTTATATAAACACAATAATATCACATCTCTGCTGCAAAGGATTTACCACAACCGCATGTTTGCGTAGCATTTGGGTTCTTGAAAGAGAATCCTCCGCCAATTAGAGCATCGCTGTAATCCAGTTGCATACCAAACAAAAAAAGCAGGCTCTTCGGATCACAAACTGCAACAAGTGAAACAGAAAAGTATGAATGCTTTGAGCAACCAAATAGGAGAGATGAAAGTAAAAATTGTATAGAAATAGAGAAACTGTCACACAGACGTGTATAAGAGAAGGTACTATTATTTTAGATCCTAAGCAGTGTACCAAATGACAAAATAAGCAAAGGATGAATCCAGAGCTGCCCCAAGTGAAATCTAACTCAAGACCACGTTCCTGTCGAGATTGATGACAAAGAAAGGATTTTGATAAAAGAGGACCAAAAGAGAAGCAAAGAATCCTTGTTTGTCCCAGAATCTGTTGAAATCTTCTTCCCTCTTTTCTTCCAAATATGGGGGTATATAATTCTAAAATGTTTCCCTAAGAATAACCAAGATTGATCTCTCAAAAATAGAGCTACACTACTTGTAACTGATAAATTGATGATATTCAACACTGGAATGGTTTAATGCAAATTCGCATGAGCAAGTATAAAAGGCAAGGAGCACAAGAATCATAAGCACATAGTCACCAACAAATTAATGCGTGACAGCAAACCATCAAAACACAGTGATATAGTAGCTGACCTTGAAAATCTCAGTACAAGCATCATAATAAGAAGCTGAATACAGGTTTGGCAGTATCATAATTCTTAAAATCCAAACTCAGGCTTGTCATGCATCATTTCAATTTCACAGCGGTTAATAATGAGGGAGTTTCTCAATAAATTCCCTATTAGTGTTGGCAGAAGGAATTTCTCATATTAGTTTGTCCAAAACATCTTTAATTTGACCACAAGACAGTCTGTTTTTCTTATCATGAGAAGCCATAGCTTTTAATGGTGCATTTCACATTTTTCTAAAATATTTTCAATTAGCACTTATTAGTAAATCGACAACCAATACAGTAACTAGCCTTTTCTCAATAAAGCTAATTCCAAATTTGTCCTCTCCTGCTCACCGGTTAATGCTACCTCTTGTTTTATTTGTGTGTGTGCAATTTCAATCACCTCTCACAGTATAATATCCAATCATCCCCCTCAGTTAACTGATCTGATGGCTTCTGCAGCAGTAAATCAGATCATTTCTTAGTTAACTTTGTCTCAATTCAAAATCTCCTTGTATGCAACGAGATCTAAGTTTTTGGATATCACTGCTTCTAATATCTCAGATCATAGTCGAAAAGGCAATTAAAGGCTTTGGTTGGAATTTAGAATTCAACTCATAATTTATACCTGCAGCATAAAGATGACTGGACAAAAGAAAAAGATCATCAAATGTCAATGTGCTAGGGAAGACTACCAATTTCGAAACAAAAGTTTTATCTATTTCTAGATTCTGACTAAAAAAAATTGGTGTTTAAATCCCAGATCCACCAAAAATGAAGTTTCAGCATCAGCATCTCCATGTTTTACTAAAACTTCCTTTTGACTCCTCATCTCCCCCAAATTCCAGAGGACAACTTCCAAACTTTCTCGTCCTTTTTATTATCCACATATCTTTTTCCTTCAAATGATCCCTAAGAAGCAATTTTGTACAAGTAACCAACACTAAAAGGTAGGCAAGAATATGTATGCTTTTGAACGTGTTTTCAAGAACTTAATTAATTGTTACATCAAAGATGCATATAAATAGTGTTAAAAAAAAAGGTTTGCCCATAAGAGTAGCTTCATACAAAGTGCTTTTCCGGAGAAATGCTTTCTTCGGAAGCACCTAATAATGTTTCTGAGGTCTGAAAACTGTTCTTTTTCCTCCTCAATAAAGAAAAACAGGCAAAAACATAGACCATCTACAAGTGCTCACAACCTACCCAAACTCCACAACAAATTACTACAAAAACAAGAAAAGAATCACATACCAATCACAAATCCATCATATGCGATGACGGAATCATCCGGTCTCGTATTCGATCTGTTCTCAAACTCCATCGTGTACGACATGCCGGAGCATCCGCCCTGCTTCACACCGATTCTTAAGCACAGATCCTCGCTACGCTCAGACCTCATCTTATTCAAATATTTCAGCGCATTATCAGTCACTAAAATCGCCGGCTTCAGCTCCTCCGCCGCCGGCGCCGCCTCTGTACCACAAAATTGATAATAAATAATAATAATAAGGAAAGACCTAATTAAACATCCAATTATTCATTAAAATTCAAAAACAAAAAATCGACAACCAATTACTCTGATATTTACCATAATTAGGCTGTTACTCACTAAAACTCCATGAAACTGATATAATTACAAAAAATACAATTCAAGCTTAACAACATAGCTAATTTCTAACCAGAAAGGGGAAAAAAATGAGCACCTGGAATTGACGATGATCGAACTGAGATCAATTTTCGACGGCTGAGATTCGATTTCGACAAGGGGAAGGAGATCGAGTTACAAGGTACGGAAATCGACGTGGAATGATTAGGAACTTGACGAAGAGAGGGACAACAAGCGGAAATTGCGGAGGACGCCATTGGAGAGAACGGAAATGAAATATTCTGTTTTAGCGTCTATTTTTGGAAAAATAAATCCATGAATTTTGATGGGATCGAAGATCTCGGCCGTCCAAATGATCGAAGAGATTTTGTTGATTGATTGATGCAGGTCGTCGTAGATCGGGCGGTTCGGTAATTTAGAATTTTATTTAATGTATTTAAATTTGTCTCACATAAATCCAGATATAATAAAAAAATATAATTAACATAATGAAAATATATATATATATATATATAAAGAATAAAACAAACTAAACTAGAAATTGGAAAACATTGCAGTGCACCCAGTAGTCCTTCAACATGCACAGCCTCCTCTTTGCTCAACTTCTGAAACAGTTTCAGAAATGCCACCGCAATGATAGTAACTACAACGACAATTGATGGCTATTAGTCTCACGTAAGAAAAGAGTACCCTTACAAGCCAACTGAATTGGCTCAAATATTCTTTTTACATTTCGAACCTTATTTGCAAAAAAGTAAAAGAATAAGGACCCAAAAGTTATTATCTTACTTTGATCCCTTCAAATTTAAAAGTTTTACTTTTACCTCCAATAATTATATTTTTTTATGCATTTGGGCCTCGTAATTTTACTGCTTTAACACTTTGACCCCTAATATTTCAGGTTCTGATTTAGAACAGAGTAGAAATTAAAGAAAATTAGTCCCCGGGGGAGTACTTACAAGTCCTGTTGGTGTTCATTTGCTAACGCAATCTTTGCCGCACGGAAGAATGCTTCATCAATGTTGTAATCTTCTTTCGCTGAGGTTTCAAAGTAAGGAATGTTTCCTCTGGAAGCACACCACTCCACAGCTTTCTTCTCAGACACCTGCACACAATCAAGCGCATGAAATTTAGCTTATACGTGACTGCGGAATTTTAACAAACACTTAGCATGCATTAGATTTTACATACCACTCGGCTGCTTCCACCATCTATGTCAACCTTGTTGCCAAGTAATATAAAGGGAAATGCCTCGGAATCACCAGGATTTGCCTGGTTAACAATTGTACTAGAGATAAGGATCAATGAACGTGAATAGATCAAAATTCGTTTAAATATATATAACCTGTGAAATCGGAATAAGAATACTTGTGTGGACGCAAAGACACTTTTATTTGTCCCTTAATGACATGATTAGAGGCAAATGAAATCCAATTTCTTTAGTAATTCGGTATAGCCAAAGATCCGGCCGGCGCAATTTAATTCGGTTTAATCAAAATTATTAATTTTAATTTAACTTAAATCGATATAAAATCGATAATAAAAAATAAATTAACAAACGAATCTAATTAATTTATATCAAAATAAATTAAAAATTAAATCAATAATTATTAATTTAATTTTTAAAAATTAAAATCCAACTAATACATTTTAAAATCTGCTCAACCCCAACCAATTATTATACCGAACCTGTTTGAGAAACTCTTCTCGCCAATTTTGAAGAGATTCAAATGTTTTGTGCACATTAACATCATATACAAGAACACAGCAATCCGCCCCTCTATAAAATGCAGACCCTAGACTCTGAAACCTTTCCAGCCCAGCAGTGTCCCATATCTGTTCGATAAAACGTCACAGTGAAAACCCAGAAGCCTTGGGGTGGGTGCATAAAAGATATTGAAATTCTATCGAATTAATTGCTCACTTGCAAAGTTACAAGATTGTCATCAATTTGAAGTTCCTTGGTAACAAAATCAGCACCAATTGTAGCTTTGTATTGTTGGGTGAACTTGTTATATACATATCTGAACATGTTGTTAAGAATTCAAAGAGCATATAATATGCAAATGCAATGAACCCAATTAAATTTGCTTGAAATTTTCATTACATCAAGAAAATCAAAATCTAATAATGGCAAATTAACATTTTGCATATATTTCCAAGGAATTGTACCAGCTTTTCTGAAAGTATGGCTTAAACTTTGTTTTTGTTTTTATTTTTTAATATAAAAATTAAAATAATTAACATAAAATTTGAATAACCTGCAAAAGTAAACCAATTGAAAGTTATTGCCAATAGAAACATGAAAAATACTTTAATTTGTTGCCAAGAAGTAGAAACAGAAGTTGTATAAAATCATCCTACACAATGGGAAGGATACTGATTCATCAAAGAAGTCTTTCCCACCCTGAAAATTCAAATCATCGCCCATAAATAAATTTAATAATTGGAAAAAGTTAAAAAAAAATTAATAGTAATAAAACAAGAAATGAAAAATTATAAGAATAGAAACAAGATAAAAATAAAAATGAAAACATACCCGCAGTCGCCGACGACGATAACTTTAAGCAAGTTTCTTCTCTTCGTGTTTGCAGAACCTTCCATGGCAATCGATGACCAAGAAATAATTAATTCTTATTTTCTTTTACTGTTTCTTTGATTTTCTCGCAGCTGCTTCCAACTTTCTGGAAAACTTTTGTGTTTCAGAAAAGAAAGAGAGCAATAATGAAGAGGATGAGGAGACCGAAGCCCATTAATATTTCTTGAAGGTTGTAAGGTTTCTTGATTCTTCTTCTTCTGATTTCTTTTTCTCTTTTTCCTGTGAGTGATGCAGATTGTACTCCATGTGACCCCTGGCCAACCATGGGTGCAAAAGTTTAACTAGGCGCCAGCGAAGCTTGATTTTCAAAATCAAAATTTTGGGAGAAAAATTACACATACATCCCCAATGTTTAAAAAATTATCACAGTAATCGAATAATAGTCAATATTAAGCACATAAGTCCCTTCCTTTTTCTTTTCAAACGACTATCATCTTAATACGGTAGCCTTCAATATTAGTTCAAATAAATACATATTTTGTACTTCTTACATTTTTTCAAGAATATTTTAATTAATTTTAACAAGAATTATGGACTCATTTAACACAAATGAACAAACTATATCTTCATTTGAAAAATCATGAGAAATCGTGGACCGAAGTGTCATTATTCCAATATTTATGTTTAATATTTTAATTTTTCTTTAAATACAAAAAAATTAGTTGTTCCTCTCGTTGACTATGCGACAGAAGCTCTTGTTACAGACAGTGCATGTCTCACTTTTCGTTTGAATTATTTAATTAAATAATTAAAAATTATTTAATTATTCCGAGATTGATGGGTTGGATAATTATTTAATTATTTATTAAAAATAATTTTTAAAAGGATTCTTTTGAACTTTGCCTCGTGCACATGACTTGACCTCTTTGATGGAGTTGATTATCTAAAACGTGACACATAACTAATCAATTTGTGGTAATCAATTATTTTTCTTTTCCTTCTAGAAATTATCTTGTTTTGACAATATAATTATTTTTTCATTTTGAACCGATATTTTAAAATTTTATTTAAAATATATTAAATAAATATTATATTTTTTAACGTAAATTTTAAAATATAAAATTTAAGATAATTAATATATAATATAAAAAATAAATATATATTACTTCAAATGTATTATAGTCGAATATGTATTTTAATTTTTTAAAATATGTTGAACATGATGTTCTTCGAAATCTCTCCAAACAATTAAAGAAGTCCATTGAAATTTTCTTTTCAAACTCAGCTTTCTTGTGACTTCTTCACCTATCATTTGTTATCTTTTCCTTTCATAATGCCAAATTTTATTGCAAAATGTCAAATTTGTTCAAATAAAATTTAGAGCCAATGCAAAACAAAAATGTGAAGAAACCCATAAAACTATTGAGAATCTATAAAGGTAAATTTGTGTTCATACTTCTTCGGGCATCGATGACAATAATTAGATGAGAGATATTGATATTTGCATCCTTAAGTGTTCAATGTTCACGATAAGAATAAATTTTATTTATGTATAATAAATAGGTACCAAACTCGTATTGCAAAGTCAATTTAAAATATTAAATTTTATCAATAATATGTTCATAATTTCAATAAATGTTACTCGCTACATTATTATTATAATATTTTTGAAGAAAAAGATCGTTATATTTTCCTCTTATGTGACTTAATTTCTTTCTTTTTTCAATAAATTCTCGATTAAGGTAAAAAAAAATATCTCATAGTATTTATTTTTATTTTTTATAAACTAAGTCGTGGATAATATAAACTAAGTGGGTTTGATTTGTTTTCTTAAAAAAAAATAATTAATTTTAAATTTTTTACAAATAATCATTAAAATTAATTATGTCGTAAAGTGAATTGTTATATTTAAATTTATTTAAAAAATAACTTTACCTATTTTTTAATTGAGTATTATAACTCGGATCATATTTAGAATCTAATATTGATGTGAAAGATAACAATAGCTCATAATCAACCTAAACTTGAAATCTTCAATTTGAACTAAATTTTAGATTTCCTATCAACCACCTCTTTATCTCATTATTTGTAATAGTTCTTTGCTTAGGCCATTGAAATCTTTCCATTCCATATGTATTTGTTCCTGAGTGTGGGCTATCCCAAGGCCCGCAATTGCCTAAACATTCATACATGTACAACATGTAATATACTTTGATACATATTGACTTCTGTTCATCACTCATCAATATATTTAATAGTTCCATGAATTGTATACAAGGAAGAACAAAATTACAGCAGGGTCTAGAGGAATATTAATTAAAATTTATTTAAATAATTTAAAATAAATTTAAATTTGTTGTGTTTCTATTTAATTTTAAAATATTTAATAACGCTCGCTTTTACTTAATAACTTTTAATTATCAACTATTGATCACATGTTTTTACAATAAATATAAAAATGGGTATTATCATCTCAAGTCCTTAAGTTTTGATAAAACAACAAATATAGATGTACTTTCACTGCTAATGGATCTATTTGTAAAAACATTATAACATTAGGTATCTATTTATTAAAAATAATCTATATTTTTATTTATTAATTTTTTTTAAATTTGAGAAATCTTCGTTCTCTAAACAATTGAAAGAACAAATAAAAATAAAACTATCAAATATTCTTTTTTTTAAAATTAGTTTCAAATTGTTTTCTAGCAAATTATATTCAAGTGATTAAATGATAATGAGTGATTAATTTTTTTTTGGTTATATTCATGTGAAATGAATCATTTTTTTAAAAGTAGATTAATCTATATAATAAATAATTTCACCGAAAGAGGGTAATAGTAAAAAGAAGATATTTCTTTGTGAATCATATGTCGTTAGCGATAAACTTAATTATTTTTTTTTAAATTAAAAAACTCGCTTGGTACATAAAAAATACAAGAGACTACAATAAAGAGGAAGAAAATACAACACATTAGTGATTTTATAATGTTTGATTATTCTATGAACAATTAATCAAAGAGTTTCAATTGGTCAAGTGGTTAAATCATCAATGTTGGAGTCAAGATTCTTTTATAAAATAATAAAGAATATAATTTAATTAAAAATTTTCAAAAACCAAAAATAGAATGCAAAGTACACAAAGTTGAGGGTACTCTTTAGTGTTTAGTTAGCACAAATTGCCACTAGAGAATGTTTGTATTGATATGATCACCCACTTTTAACCCAGTATCCTAATCAACTGCCACGTGTAAAGATTGTGATCAATGGTCTAGGATTTGTAATTTCATTGCTCTAAATGATGATAATAACATCCAGCTCCCTGATTTTTCATATTGTCACAAATAAGGACATGTGTTTTCCATTTTGTAGAAAATAAGTTCATAACATTAGAGAAATTAACTTAAAAATCAGTTAGGTGTTAAAAATAATCTATTTATTAGATCATAAGCTGGAATAATTTCTGCAGCAGCTTCCTGGTTGTTTTCCAAATGATACATCCAGAGAGACAATGATGCATAACAATTAAAAATAAATAATTAATTAATTAATTAATTAATTAAAAGATATTGACTGGTCAAAAATCTTATCTTCAAGACATTTTCCTTGCAATTTCTAACATCATTTCAACATGATGGATAACAAAATATTGAAAATTTTATTAATTCTTTGGAAGCTATTGCTTTTTCAATCTCTTTTAAATTTGTTTTAAATTTAAAATAAAAATTTTTAAAAATTATAATAAAATTTTAAAAAGTTGTAAGGTCCAAGACAACAATAATGAATTACACTCTCTTTGGACAGTGCATGTGCATCATGATGCCTAGATGCAAGCTTGATGTTAACAAAAGATAATAAAAAAGGGGAGATGTGTATATATAACACTACAAGATTTCTCTGCTTTTCTTTTTCTTTTCTGAGACATCTAAAGTTATTATAACTATTGAATATGATCGATGTTAGAAATTAATTACGGTAATAATTTTTAAAATGGTGTAGGAAAATAAAAACGTACAAAGCTAATTTAAAATAAAGTAATAGATACCAAATCGTATTTGCTTGTATTTTAACGGAAACTTATTAAAATATATAATTATTTATTTGATATAATTATATAGTATTTCATAAATGAAATTGAAGTGCTGAATTAATAATGTAATATGATATATTTTAAAATTTAATATTACTAAATACTCGTCTACTTTTATATAACAATTGATAATTTTAATTTATAATTGTTAAAAAATTTTTAGTTACAGATAAATTTAAAATTAGTAGATAAAAAATTAATATTAATATTAAAATTTATTTAAATAATTAAAAATAAATTTATGATTGTTGTATTTTTACTTAATTGGGTTAAACATAACAATTTGTCATGTCTTAATAATGGAGATACCTTTCCTCTTCTAAACATCGTTTATTTTGAGTAAAATAAATATCTAAAGAAAGTTTGGAGTATTATCATGTTATGTCCTTGCTTTTTGATAAAATAACAATATAAATATACTTTCATTACTTATAACAAATAGGTCTCCGATGGCCCTATTTATAACAAAATAATAACATTAGGGATCTATTCATTAAAATGATATAAGCACGTTTTTGTTCGTTAGGGTTTTAAAATTTAGAGATTTCTTTTTTTCGAAATAATTTAAAGAGAAAAAGAAAATATCAAATGATTTATGTATTTTTTTTTCTTTTAATTAATTACTTTCAAGTCATTATCAAAGAAAATATACCCACATAAATAAGGGACGAGTGAGTGGTTAATTTCATCATTATTATTATTATTATTATTTTATATTTACATGGAATAAAATCTCTTTTTTAAAAAATAAATTAATCTAAAAAATAAATAATTTTACCAAAAGAATTCGACAATAACAAAGAAAAAATTTACCTTCTTTTGGATAAATATTCTCTCTAAAAAAAAGAAACCATACATTAATCATTTGTTGTTAATAGTAAAGTTGTTGTTTTTTTTATTTTATAATTTAAATACAATACAATCGTAATTATATTTAAAAGAGAGACGTATATCATATCGATATTAATAAGATTATTATTTTATATAAAAAAAGAGACGTGTATTATTTATCGTTATTGATAGAATTATTATTATTATTATTATCGTTATTTAAATATGTCAAAACTTACTTTGGACTTCAAACACAGAAAGTGAGAATAAAGAGGAAGTGTAACATTTGTCTTGATTTTGCAACTGATTAATTATTTTATAATTAATTAATCAAAGAATTCCATTGGATCAAATGGTCAAATCATCAACTTTGGAGTCCAGTTTTCTAATATTAACTCAAAAACCAGGAATGGAATATAAAGGACACCAAGTTGAGGTTAGCATTTAGTTCTTGCAATTTACCGTCTAGAGAATGTTCATATATGGCCCACTCACTTTTAATCCAATAACCTAATCAAATGCCACGTGTAAAGATTGTGATTTATGGATCGAAATTTGTAATAATAACATCCAGCTCCCTGATTTCTCTTACATTGACACAAATAGGGACACAGATTTTAAAATTTAAGTTTGTAACCTTATGAAATAATCAAATGACCCCTTTAATACTAGATTTTGACTATAATATTTAAAATAATACTAGGAATACAAACTTTTGTATGCAAATTCTATATTTATATTAACTTGATAATAATATATTATTACTACATATAATAATTATTTTATCATGAACATGATAGTATTCTAATAGATAACACACAGAATATTCTACTCATTTCAATAGAAATGGGGACTTATTTGATATATATAAAATAGTTTTCTTTATTAGTGACAGAGTTAAAAAATAGGGATCTGGATGTTAGTTTCCACCTACATAGTATTTTGTCCCACCAGTTGCATCTTTAGCCTAATCTTAATAGAACATTATTGCATCGCGGGTCCCAGATGAGAAGGAACGAAATTGACTTACGTCATCACGATGACATCATCTATCCGTCGTCTGATTGTGACATGTAGAAACGGAAGCACCTCCGTTGTTTCCCTCGACGGCGAAGGAACGCAGAAGATAAATAATAAATAAATAAAATATAGAACAATAATAATAATAATTAAAATATTATTATTATTATTATTTTATCTGTATATAAAACAAATCTTGGCTAACATCCGTAGCGTCTCTCTCTTGCTCTCTTACAGTGTTTCTTCGATGACATTTCCTTCTTTCTTTGTATAGGTTTGAAGCAAAACTGTTGCCAGAAATGGACTACACTGAAAACCCTAACCCTTACCCTAATTCTTACGTCCACTTTCCTGATAACAATATCGTTGATTATCAGTCATCAGAATTTGAGATATCTGATTACCTCATATTTGACGATGATCGTCATGAAGATTCGAATTCATCTCACAGCATGGTATCATCGGAGAAGATGATCCTGGACCGTTCATCAGCTGGGTCAACATCAGAAAATAGTAATATGCAAGTGTTATATTTACGGATAGACACACACACAGAGACCCGTTTTGTCTGTTTTTTATTTTTTATTTTTGTAGAAAATACAATATTTTTATTAATAATATGCAATTTATAATTTTGTTTGTGTAGAAAGCCCAAGAAAATAGAGATGGAAGTGGGGCAAAGAGTTGCATTTCGCACAAAATCACAGATAGAAATTATGGATGATGGATTCAAGTGGAGGAAATATGGGAAGAAGTCAATCAAGAATAGCCCAAATCTAAGGTAATTTATTTATTAACCAAAAGTATGTAGTTTAATTAATTATAATTAAATCATGATTAGTTCACTTTTTGTTATTTAATAACCAATTAGAAATATAATAATTGTATGCATGCCGCCATGAGTGTGATTAGTTGAACTTTGTGAATGCCATAATGGAATTAGATACAGTGGATCTCATGATGATCGATTTTGTCTCCTCATCATCTCTGTCATAGCATAAATAGTCTTATACCTCACAATAGTTAATTAATTAGTTTAGATGTGTATGTGTAAATGCATATATGTTATATATACACGCATGCACACAGTCATTCATAAATACATATGTACGTATGTATGTATATTTTCCATATGTATATGATATATCTACGCACGCACAAGTCATTCATATATACATACACGTACGTATGTATGTATGTATGCATGTATATTTTCCATGTGAAGAAAACATTCTATAGTAGTAATTTCTTATACTGGAGGTTGGTTAGTAAATTTTTTTCCTCTTTGTTAATCGTACAAAGTCTCAACTGTTTTATTATAATTTAAAATTTTTAATCATGTTTTAATTTTTTTATTTATTAATTTACGCTTTAAGTTATAAAAATTTCTAGAATTATACTGAAAAAATTAGAAATCGGACGTAAAAGGGATGTATTGTTTGAAAATAATTGCAGGAATTATTATAAATGCTCAATCGTAGAATGCCCGGTGAAGAAGACAGTGGAAAGAGACAGAGAAGATTCAAAGTATGTGATTACTACATACAAAGGAATTCACAACCATGAGAGCCCTTGTCTTGTCTATGATTATAATTACAATTATAATCATCATGATGATCATCATCAGATGGCCCAAAATTGCTGCACATTGCAACCTCCTCCTTCTCCTGCATCGTCTTCTTCTTCATAAAAAAAAGAACAGAAATCCTAGCTTAATTAATTAATTCTCAAGCTAGTTAGCTAGCTAGCTAGTATAATTAACCAGGCATCGATGTACCAAATTGATGAATGTGTAGTATTTTACGTGATGTTGTACGAGACTCATGAAATTACAAGTTTTGGAGCAGCAAGGAATGTGTAGTTCATTGATAGTTTGCTTTAGATTTACTCAAATTTCATACTATTTATAAAATTAGGTTAATTTATGTGAAATGATCGAGATTATATATATTTTATATTTGTATAAATTATAATATATTAATTATATATATTAAAATTATATTAGTTTAATAATAAAAAATTATGTTGATTTGATAAAATATATATAAAAATTATTATTAAAATATTAAAATTTTAAATTGACATAAAATGTATGTCAATTATTTTGATAGTTTGTAATGGATAAGTATATGCTAGACACCTACATGTAATTAACATTAGGGACCTATTCGTTACAAATAACTAAAGTATTGCTTATTTGTTAGTTTGTAAATATTCAGGGACCAACCCCGTTGTTCTCCCTCGTTTCAATTATTACTGGCCAAAGTGGCTTAACCCCTGGTACGCTTGTGTTTCCTCCATTGCAGGCCTGTCACATGGACCTAACCATTGTTGTCCCTCGTTTAAAGTACTATGGCCCATTGCAGGTCTTTTATTGCGGCCGCCCTCTCCAATAATAATTCGTTTTTATTTATTAGAAATTATAAATATGAAGCAATTTTGAAAACATTTGCAAAATGACCACATTTTTAAGATTAAATTGTTTATTTTACTAAATTGACCAATGAAAAATTCCACCAGTAATAAAAAAATTAACTTAAAATTATTATTATTAATTTTTTTGGCTCGAAATTTGGATTTAGAACGTCAGAGATTGAGAATTATATTAAAAAATATATATTTTATTTAAAATTATATTTAATTTAATTAAAAAATAATATTTATGTAAATAAATTTATAAAAAATGGGTTATTTTAAAACATTTCGATTTTATAAAAAAATGTGGATTCCAGGTGAAAAGCGGAAAAGACTTCACGAGCTTTTTGGCGCGTGAAACCCATCTTTTTACAGGTTTGATGTTTCTTTGCTTATCCCCATCACAACCTTTCATCAGTATCTCAATTAAATCGGTGGCAAACGATTTTTTTAAATTTATCGGATTCAAGCGAAGGGGGAAATTAAAAATTTTTTTGTTTCTAATCGATGAACTCTCAGTTCCAGATTTTGTTCGTTCAAAATTCTATCTAGGATTTTAAGATATACCCACTCTTGTTTCTGCGAATTTTCAAGCTTAATCGCGATTTCGAGGTGACCCAGATCGAGATTTGTTGTTGGATGTGTAAACTGGTGATTTGGATAGCTGGGTCTTTAGCATTGTTGAGAATTGTTTTGATTTTGTCGAGAGATGTTCGGCGTAGGTTTTGTTTCTTAGCTTAGATCCTAGCTTAAATTGGTCGTGGTATTGAACCTGTTAAAGTGTGGCCGTGGATTGAATTTGAGTAGTTTGTTGATGGGACTTGATTGTGAGAAAGTGTTTGATTTTGCGACATTGTGATTTTTTTGGAAGTAATCTTCGGTTGAAGATAAAAATATGTTTTGGAGGGAACGTGAGAGGGAGAGTAAAGAGCTTAATGGCGGGGTGCCTACTGGGCAGGTTCGAGTTCTTCTTGTTGGTGATTCAGGTATTTTATTCATTCTTTTAAGTCTGAGTGGTAATTTACATGGATTTTGTTTGCTGCTCAAGTATTTGACTAAATTTCTGCTAGTGAAAAACTTAAATTATGCACGAAGCTACATAGAGTTGAACCGAACTTGATCTGTGTATTGGATTAAGTTTACGTTTTGCTTATTTGGATAGATCGAAGCTGTTGTGCTTTTACCGTGCGTTCAAAGCATAATAGGTGAAGTGTTTGTTAAATGCAAATTTTTAGTGGAGGCCACTCACTTTTTTAGTTGTATATGACATCTCATGATTTAAACCTACTATTGCTGTAGCTCAAAACCACAGTACCTCAGTCCCAAACATATTCGGAATTGTAGATTTTCATTTGTGAAGTAGAAATGCAACTTAGAAGACTGTAGAAGCATGTGCTTTTAGATTGAAAGAGTTATTGGGATAAAAGAACTTTAGGTATTGATAATTTAGTTGTAAATATAAAGTTTGTGGAGCTTGATCAATCAGCTGTCGGATCTTTTCTGTTGGCAATAGAAAAAGAGTGTAAAGGCTTCAGGTTTATGAAACTATTAAAGACATGATTGAGCACTGGTGATATGTCACTCGTAGGGTGCAGAATGTGAAAAATTTGGATTTGATACTGGCTTGGAGGAAAGGTTGATTCTCTGCATTTCTAAAAGTATCAGCAAATTCCGAGTCAGAGAATATTCTAAAATGAAAGCAAGACAATGAATTTCCTGTTTTTGATCTTTGATTTATGACAAAAATTCAGTTGACATATTTCCTTTTTCCTTGGAGATTAATGGCAATACCCAAATAAAGTATGCTTGTCCCTATTTCTAAAATTCCAGTTGTCCCATCTGTTGGAAGTGTAGAGAGATGCTGTGAGCTGGAGGCTGGTGATTTTCAGGTGTAGCTTTTCTTTGTTTTAGTGACAAAATGTAAAATTTTGCTGAGTCTAGAAGTTTATGACTTCATTTAGTCCTTATTTATGAGGACCTAATGTTGTTGACTTTTAGTTGAGTTGGCTTTGTAATTTTTGGGCATGTGCACTGGAATTTCAGTACTAGTATACCTTTTCATAGACATGTAACTTATAGTGATCTTGTTGTGTGCATAAATGATTCTTAAAACACCTTTTTTTTCTTTATTTGATTTTTTTATTAATCTGTGATTGTAAACCAAACCTCCTTCCTAGCCTTAATGTCTAGTACCAATGATAACTTTTAGAGCTTATTTGTAGTGATCCAGAAGGTTATTGTTTTTATGGACTTTTAAACATTTCATTTGAAAAAAAATAAAAGAAAAAAGTATGATTCCTGTAATTTGTCTTGTTCAACATCTGAAAAAAATGAAACAAAAGTATGATTCCTGTAATTTGTCTTGTTCAACATCTGAATGTTCTGGATGCAAGTCAACATCGGGATGATGTATTTATATATCTGTATTAGAATTGCTCCTGATATCAAAATGGAATCCGTAAAACCTACAATAACTTTTCAGTTTTGTGATTTTTTTATTGCTCAAAATTTGTGGCAGCCTCTTACCATTATCTTTTTCATTATCTCTTTTGACTTCAGTATTAGGTTTTAAACTTCTTTTTTTCAAATTTAATCATTTTCATAGGTGTGGGGAAAACTTCTCTTGTTAATCTGATTGTCAAAGGTTCTTCCTTTTCTCACCCTTCACAAACAATTGGATGTACAGTTGGTGTGAAGGTAAAAGTTGTCCTTTCTTTCTATATGATTCTCAGAGTGATTGCTGGATTTTAAAGTTCACCAGTTGCTACTGTGGTTACCATCCAGCATATTACTTACGGAAATTCTGGTAGCTCCTCAAATAGCATCAAAGGGGATTCTGAGAGAGATTTCTTTGTTGAACTTTGGGATATATCAGGACATGAGAGATACAAAGATTGCAGGTCTATATTCTATTCACAAATCAATGGTGAGTTTTAAAATCTTTTTATTTTCTTGATAACTAACTGTTTGTCAAAATTTTATGAAGGGAAAGGCTCTAGCCTGAAACAGAAAGTGAATTTATAAATATGTAATGAGTCTACCAATGCATATTTGTTTTGTTATATCGAAAAATGGAAAACTTATTTTCTAGGAAGCTTTTTTTGGAATGGAATCTGCTATTAACATCTTTTTCATGGTGACGTAATAAAGTATACCATCATGCCTATCATGAAAATACGTTCCTAATTCAATAGTATATGGATATCCTTTGTGATGTTCTTTACATATGGCACATGCTGTCATCAATGATCTTATAACAACAATTCTGACTTAAAAACTTGTTTTCAGGTGTTATTTTTGTCCATGATCTGTCACAGCGAAGGACAAAAACTAGCTTGCAGAAGTGGGCAGCTGAGATATCTGTAACTGGGACATTTTCAGCTCCTCTAGGTTCTGGAGGTCCTGGCGGCCTTCCTGTGCCATATATTGTTATTGGTAACAAAGCTGATGTTGCGGCAAAAGAGGGTACAAGAGAAAGCAGCGGTAATCTTGTTGATGTAGCTCGCCAGTGGGTTGAGAAACAGGGGTTGCTTCCATCTAGTGAGGAACTTCCTTTGACTGAGAGTTTTCCTGGTTGTGGAGGTCTTATTGCAGTAAGTATTCAATTACTCTGATGTTGTTGAGTATAAGCATTTTGTTTTATTCGTTGTTGAGTATTGCAGAAATTTGTAACGGTGTTGGATACATCAAAGAAATTAAGTCGGTGCATTGAAACCTAGATAGCAATTGAAGCAATTCATTTCTTGAAATGGTACAGACCACCTGTTTTTAGGTGCATGTTTAAAAGTAAGGGTGTTGAATCATTTCAGTTATCACAGTTATCAGGTCCATGTTTTTTTTATTGTTTTTGTTTTCAGTTCCCTGTAAGATACATAGGCTGCAGTAAAAATTTTTCATTGATTGTTCTATAATTTTCTTGGGGTTGCCTCTTTTTGTTATCTTTTAATTGTGTGCATTTTTGTTTGTTTTTTAACCTTTGGCAAAAAAATCAGAGATGGGGGAATTGCTGATTATGAGTTCATTGTAGATGCAGTTGGGTAGGATATCTTCAGAAATTATGTGTCGTATCACTTTTTTCTTCATTGAATGGGAAATTTATCTTCTGTCTGTTTCTGTGCAAGTTTGATGTGTACAATCTTTCTTTTGGTGCTGCTAAGAATTTGTATCTTATAGAATGGAAACCATTCTGGAAATTTATGTAGCATAAGATGTGGCAAAGCAAGAAAAATATCTTTTTAATCTGAATACATTATTGTCTTGGATCTTGATTAATAGAATCTCCGATGAGTCAGCAATGTTGTGCACATCTTTAGAATGGGTTAATGTCTTTACCAGGCACTGCTAGCCACGCTAAACATATCTGTGTTCTTTAGCTGTTTAGATATTTGGAGAAGAAGTCAAAAGTCGATAAGATCTTGTTGAACCTGTGTAATGGTTTATTCGTTGCTCACCTACAGGCTGCCAAAGAAGCAAGATACGATAAGGAAGCTGTGATGAAATTTTTTCGAATGGTTTGTATGTTTTGCTTCTTGTCATATATGTGGGATTTCTTTGTATTGGTCTTTTATGAGAAAACCTGTATTATTTCAGTTGACAAGGAGAAGATATTTCTCAGACGAGATACCTGCACCAAATCTGTGGTCTGTTTCCCCTGTTAAGAAACCTTTTCAGCGATTAGACGAGAACTTTAGTGATGAGGATAAGTTCTACAAGACTACAAGGTATGTTCATCCGAATAACTACTTTCTAATTTGCTCACGAATCTTCACTTTGTCAACTTATTATTTGCTTGCCTTTCCGCAAACATGATTGCTAATTCTTGTTGAAAAGTGCAGTTTCACCGGTGATCCATACAAGTACAACATGCTTCCTCCTCTTCCAGCGCAGCACAATCTTACACCACCCCCCACACTATATCCTCAGCAACCAGTTCCAGTTCAAGAAAATTATAGCCTCCCGAGATTTTCCGTGCCTGGCTCTCCAGAAATCATCGGGTCTGCTCGATCAAAGCGAACGGATATCAATGTCTAATTGTTTCTGGTTGACTTGTGTTTGCAACAAAGAATCTGCTGCCTTGCCAGGAGGATCATATGTTTTGTTGTCCAAAAATTTTGTTTTACAGTTTTGTTTTTCCTGTAAAACCTGTTTCCTCATCTATTCTTTTATGCATCTACAGGCTAATATCATTCACAATGTATAGCGAACGACTGTCAACGTGAAACTAGGGTCAAATTCTTTTCAATAGAACTCTCTTCTGGTTTTCAGTGGGCACTTATGTAAATGTTTTACTTTTTATATAATAATAACATACCAGAAGCTATACCAATGCAAAAGGTGCATACAGTAGATAACCCTGCTGATATGCTTAACAAGACTATACCAGAAGCTAAATTCAAGCATTGCTTGAAGTTATTTAATATAGAAGCTTAATGGGAGAAGTCGGTATGTTGAAAATGGAGTTAGTTTCAGGATGTAATGGTAAAAGACATGTATCTTGAAGATAACTGTATCTGCAGATGAAAGAAGAAATGAAACTTGAATGTGAATTTAGAACTAACGTGGAGCTTTGTAGAGTGTCATTCAAAATTTCAGGAGTCATGCTAAATTTGTATGTTTTCAGTTGAAGATGACGCGGCTACTAGTTTCATTGATGATGAAGTACCAGAAATTCATTGGTACTGCGCTTTATTATTTGTTAAATTAGTTGCTAGTTATAACTGAAAGTAACAGAGGTGTTACCATAATATGAAAACAGGAAGTGAGTTCAAAGAGAGGACCACGAGAAAACTAAGGAGGAGGGGAAGGAGTGAGTTTGGGATATTGCAAATTGCACTGATTCTTGAAATTTTCTTGGTTGGAATAAGAATTCAAGTCTTGTTTTCTGAAGAATGTTTTTTTCTGTTCTTGTTCTGAATTTACGGCTTGATGTTCTTCTAGTTTTTCTTTTCTGGGTGTATTGTTTGCTGACTGAAATTATTGTATTGAAAAATTAACTGAGAGTTTCTTTCTTGCTGACTGGTGATCTCATGCTCACCATGTTTTTCATATTAATTCTCGTGGGTTGAGGTGAAGATACATCCACGATCTGATCTGACAAGCAAACTTCCTTGGCGCCATTGCAGCCACTCGATTGATACCATTACTTTTTCAAATGAAAACAAAAGCTACTAGATTGAGCATCAACTGTCACCACAACTGCAGATATTGTTTTGGCAACTTGCTTCTCCCTAGATATGGATTGGGACAGAAAATCTGTGAATTGATGGCGGATTTATAAAAAGGACAAATAAAACAGCTTTAACTTTGATTTTTCAAAAAGTATTACATAATAAAGCTCTTACAAAATTAAAATATAAATTCGTATTACATGTAGTTTCACGTTGTATCACATCGACAAGTGTCAAATTTTTGTCCTATTATCGACGTGATAATCGTGTAACACTAATCAATAACATATCAACATGTCACCTAATTACTAGACTAATTAATAAATGACATGTCAAACGTCATATCAGTTGCAGCACAGTATTACCGGTTAGTGACTAACAACCATTCATTGAGATACAAATTTTATATTTCAACTTCGTGTATAAAGTTGGTATGTTAAGCTAATCAGCAGTCTCAGCTCCATCCATCCAATTGTTGGATACTTTACAGCCTTCTTTTGTGGTCTTCACTTACTGCAAAGACACACGTACTCTCATGGCTTTAATTGGTTTATGGGAAATCTTCCTCCTTGCATTGATTTGCTTCATTTTTCTTGCATGTTTAAGCAATAACAATGGAATCCCAATAAATTTTCCGATCGTTGGAATGCTGCCACATCTTTTTTGCAATGTTCACAGAGTTCATGATTTTTGCACAGAAATTTTAGCCAATACCCAATGCACTTTTCTATTCAAAGGTCCTTGGTTTTCTGATATGGACATGTTGCTTACGGTGGATCCAGCCAATATTCACTACGTACTGAGCAAAAACTTCTCCAATTTTCCCAAGGGGCCAGACTTCAAGGAAATTTTTGATGCTTTGGGAGACGGGATTTTCAACTCTGACTCAGATTTGTGGAAAACCCAAAGAAAATTTGCTCAAGCTATTATTAATCATCATATCTTCTACAAGTTTTTGCTGAGGATCAGCCAGGAAAAAGTGGAAAATGGGCTGGTCCCAGTCCTGAATCATGTTTGCAAGCAAGGAATAACCGTCGATTTGCAGGATTTGTTTCAAAGATTTACGTTTGATTCTACATGTCTACTTGTTACAGGCTACGATCCAGGATGTTTGTCTCCAGAATTTCCTGAAGTTCCATTCTCCAGGGCGGTGGAAGAAGCCGAGGAAGCAATATTTTATCGCCATGTTGTCCCGGCAAGTGTGTGGAAGCTACAAAGATGGCTAAGAATTGGAGAAGAAAGGAAAATGGAAAAAGCTAAGGAAACTTTAGATCGTGTAGTATTTGAATACATACAACGGAAAAGAAAAGAATTGAAGGACGGAAATTCAAGGAAACAAGAACTAGAAGGAGTCGATTTATTGACATCGTACATGGATGAAAAAAGAGCCACGGGATACAATTTAAATTCTGAAGATGACAATTTCATGAGAGATTCCATTTTGAATTTCATGGTCGCCGGACGAGACACAACAAGTTCTGCTCTAACTTGGTTCTTCTGGCTCCTTTCAAAAAACCCAGAAGCCGAAACCAGAGTTAGACAAGAGCTGAAATCGATAATTCCAGGTGATAAATACGGAAATTGGTGGCAATTTGATATACAAAAGCTAAACAATCTGGTTTATCTGCATGGAGCATTGTGTGAAACTTTAAGACTTTTCCCACCAGTTCCATTGCAGCACAAGATTCCTGCAGTAGCAGACATTCTTCCGAGCGGCCACCGCGTCAATCCGAAGACGAGGATCTTGTTTTCTATGTACGCATTGGGGAGAATGAAGTCAGTTTGGGGAGAAGATTGCTTGGAATTCAAGCCTGAGAGATGGATTTCAGAGACCGGAGTGATCAAACGGGAACCATCGTACAAGTTCTTGTCATTCAATGCAGGGCCGAGAACTTGTCTAGGGAAGGAAATTGCCTTCACGCAAATGAAGACAGCGTTGGCCGCCGTTATTCACAACTATGAAGTTGGGGTAGAGGAGGGCCAGAATCCTGCCCCCCGTGCTTCCATTGTTCTCCACATGAAGAAGGGGTTGAGAGTGACAGTTAAGGACAGGTGGGGTGAATAAGGGGAAAATGTGCAAGTACTTGCTTTAAACAATCAATTCCTAGCTACCTCTATCTGACGGGCGGCCAACCCCTTTTAAAAATGGTTATAAATTTATGAAGGGAGTTGACTCCTTGTGGCCGTACAGTTGTGCTGCAACAAAAAGATGTAAAATTAGTAATTTATTATATTATATCCTTATAAATTATTAAATAAATTTATTATAATAAAAATTTATGAAAAATATTTTAAATATTTTATTATTAATAAATTTATTAAAATATTATATTCAATTTAAGTTAAATATATATATATATATATTAGTATAAAATATAAGCTTGAAAATAGTTAAATTATTTAACGTTTGCTATTTCCATAAATTTTATCGAGTAAATAAAATTATAAAGTTTTAATTTAATTATTTTATAAAAAAATTAATAGCAATTTATTAAAATAAAAAAACACCGTCAAAATACTAATGTTCGAACACAAAATATTAATTCTAATATTATGTAAATGAAATCAATTAACCAAATTATGATTCCATATTGTGTTGATGAAGCATTTTGAGCAAACCTAATCATTTGATTGTCAATCCACAATTGGTGTGGATTTGATCTTTGATTCCCCCCATTGGCAAAGAGAGCATCCTTCTATATGTAAGAAACGGTGCCGTTCTGATCAGGAATACCACGAGAATTAATTGAGTGACACGTCATTCAAGCCCCGTTCATGGAAGGAAAGCAACGTTGCAAAAATGTGCATCAATTTAAATGAAAAGTCCCTTTCATGGAAGATGTAGTACTTTTATGCTTTTGATAGATATCTTATCTGATCTTATTTATTTATTTTATATTTTATAATTAATGAAAAAAATACGAAAAAAATATATAAGGGCAAGTTTAAAATTTAACGGGTTTAGAGAATAAAAAAATTTTAAAATTAATTAATTTAAAAAAATAATGATACAATTTATTTTAAAAATACAAAAAGTTTTGAATAAAAAATTTAAAAAAATGTCAAAGATAAAAAAATAATTAGAGTTATTTTAAAATTATTTAAGCAAATAAATAAAGAAAATGAATTTTTCAAAAAAAAGTTAGAGGGATTGCAATAGCATCGCGATATTAACTAACAATTAAGCATTCATACACAAAAACTAAACGGCGAAATAAAATAAGAATTGCTTTAAAAATGATACGACATATAAATAATTTTTTAATAATATGATAAAAAATAATTAATAATTAAAAAAAAGTCAATTAAGTGTCCGGTAAATTATGCTACTAAAGACATTGTGAGTTTCAAAAATATCGTATATTCTTTTGATCATTTTTAATATTAAATCGTAATTTTGAATATAATATAATAATTATAAATATAAAAAATTGAAAATGCAAGTTTTAATTTTTGATATTAAAATGTAATATTAAATTTTTTTTAATTGTTAAAATATTTTTTTATAAGATAATATGTTTGTAATTAATATAAATATAAAGAACCTAAATGTAATTTACCCTCAACTAACATAGACTCGGGTACACCGAATCCATCTCCTTCAACAACACGGAAAAAGTAAGCATAAGTGTGTGTGTGTGCGCGCGCGTGTGATATATGATGGAAAAATAAACTAAATAAAATAAAAATTAAAGAAATTGCCAACCTCCTCTTTTACTCGGAATTCTTCTGAAACCCTAACCTGCTCCGAACGTTCAGTATGTCTGGAGAAGAAGAAGAAAACGCATCCGAGCTTAAAATTGGAGACGGTAAATGTTTGGTCTTTCTCTCTTTTGCAGAAATTGCAAGTAATTGTATGCGAGTTTTGACGGTTTGTTTTTGGGTCAGAGTTTTTGAAGGCCAAGTGTTTGATGAATTGCGAAGTTGCGTTGATTCTTGAACACAAGTATGAGCAGCTTCAGCAGACGTCTGATGATCCCATGAGTCAAGTTTCCCAGTAAGTATCGCACTTTTTTAAAATACAATCGCGTTTTGTTTGGGACTAAAATTATGCATATGGTGTAGAAATTTTAATCGGTAGGTAATTTGTTCAATTCCTATGATCTTATTATGATGGGAACCCAGCCGATTTCTCAATTTTATTGTTTGAATGTTGAATGTCTATCAAAATATAATTTTGTTGGGTAATTTAAAGTTGAGGGAACCCCAGAAGGGTAAGAAAGTCAACTAATTTATGGTTTTGCGATTTAAAGTTTATTTTGGTTGTGAGAAATGGTGGTCAATGTTGAATGTGTGTTAACACAGTGTCTTGTGAGTGAGTTAGGAAAATGGGTCTGTCAATCTGAGAAAGTTTCTTCTGATAAGCAATAATTGATGGATTTAGGGGGAAAATTTTTGATTGAGTAAATTACCCTTCTATATTATGAACCAAATGCTGCCTAAGAGAAAGCCATCCAATTGAAACAATGTAAAGAGACAGTTCGGATAGTAATTTGTCTCAAGCACCAATCTTGGAAAAAGTACGGTTTTCCGTTGACAACATTGCAGGGTACTTGTAAAACGTTTCAATGGCTTGTGCATTTTCTTTTCGAACTTGGTAATTATCATATTAATTTTTTTCTCAGAGTTTTTGAGAAATCACTGCAGTATGTAAAGCGCTTTAGTCGCTATAAGAATCCTGATGCTGTTAGACAAGTGCGAGAGTATCCTTCAATTGTTTTATTTACTTTTTATTAACAGCCATGCTCATGCTGCCAATGCTTTCAAGCAAAAAATTCATGCATGCTCCCCATTTTTTGTCACTTTTGCTGTTAGAAATTTGTGCTGGAAATACAAATCTACGATTTTCTTTTTTGTTTTTCAGACGACATCTGACAGACAGGAAAACTTTGCTTGAAGATGCTATCTTTACTTGTTCTGATTTTCAGCGTGATTATTCTGTTTTGACTGAAATGACTGTGATGGTATTGTTTTTTGTTTCATTGAAGAGGTTACCTGGCTTTATTGTCGATAAACTGTTCAATCACCATTACTCTTAGAGTTAAGACATAGTTACTGGAAATGCATATCAATTTTTTAAGCAGAAAAGATGCTGTTTCTGGTTTTTTGGCCCCCTCTTTTTAATTTTCTTGAAATCATGTGACATCTTTCTATCAACAATGTTGATCTTAACCAAAATTCAGGATCCTTAGTAG
This sequence comes from Xylocarpus granatum, assembly GCA_019650275.1. Lineage (NCBI taxonomy): Eukaryota > Viridiplantae > Streptophyta > Magnoliopsida > Sapindales > Meliaceae > Xylocarpus > Xylocarpus granatum. Next base: position 69,486 of record BNST01003101.1, read on the forward strand.
ATACCAGTTGGCAGAATTCGAGGTAAAGTGCTAGAATTTTATGTTTGTTCTCACATTATAAGTGTATAAATGGAGTCGTACTCTTTCTTTGTGCAGCTTTGTGTGCTCGGAAACCTTTGCCCAGAAACTGTGGAGGAAGCCATTGCTATGGTGCCTTCTATTAAGGTATATTTTATGCGCCCATTGCTCATGCGAAACAGTTTTGTTGCTTTGATCACTCACTCTCACCTCTGCACCTCTCCTTTCTCTTATTAAACCAGATGCTAGTTTCAGTGGTGCTAAAACATTGTCTTGTTACATCAGCTGTGGACACGCATATTGTTTTTACAAGAGTTCAATAATTTACTAAAATTTACTTTTAGTAACTGTTTATTTCGAGAATTTATGGTCTGGATTTTAAGAAAATTTAAACGTGCTAAGGAGATTTAAAAAAAAAGAAAAACTCCTCTACATATACAAACAACAATAACAAACAGTTATCGGAGGTATCAAGTTATTGGGTTTCATAAAATTATACTGATTGAGCTCTTCTGTATGCAGACTAGAGGACGGGCTCATGACGACGAGGCAATTGAGAAAATGCTGAATGATCTTTCACTGATAAAGAAATTTGAGTAGTCACGAATGAAGCTATCAGTGTAAAAAAAAACACTTGACAGAAATTTTCTCGTGTTTAAACAGTGTGTTTGTATGTGCTTACTTTGGAATTTATTGAATTAGCGAGCAATATTTATATTAATATTATTTGATCAGACATTATGAGATTAGTCTGTGAAATGAGTTATGAAATTAGTTAAATTTTGTATCGTACAATTAGTTAATCAAATTTCCTTTCTTTATTGTATTTTTTCTAAGTATGTATGTGTCTTTACGTGTGCGAGCGTGTGAAATATATATATATTTTTGATAAAAATAAACAAATAATAAATATAAATGTAATCAATTTAACTATTCAAAATGCAGACTGATAATTTTAAGTAAAGATCCAGTGTCAATTGCCAAAAGAACTTACAAAGCAAGCTGGTAAATGTGACTACATCTGCTCACCAACCCAGCCAAACCACCGCAGTGTAAAATCTGAAGCTCATGAAAGACAACAGGACGAAGATTTCTGAGTAACCCTTAGGAAAAAGAATATCTGATGCCTCATATTCTCTCCACAGGAAACCATTTGCAGTGTTGGGACAAAATTGATGATGCAGTTTTGCACAGTACCTGAGTTCCTCTTTTGTAGTAACAGTAGTTGTTGATTGCGAGAAATAGTTAAAGTTGAGGATGTTCATGCAAGGATTTTTCAAATTGTACTGTAAGGGGTTCCTCTACCACGACCCAGCCTCCATTGTCGGACTTTTCTTGATCAAGCAAGTTAGAACAGCTCTGTTGACGAACACATTAAAAGTTGATAATATGGGACAAGTTTAGTTTCAACAAACAACCTTCAAACATTTAATAATGACAAATTTCTAAACAACTGAAAATCGATGAAATTCAGAAATATAGCAGGTATATTTATCAAAATCGGGAAAAAGGAATTCATCAATCAGGAATATTCAAGAAAAGAGATTTACAATAATTGTTATTGATGGATCTCCTTAATCAATTAAGCCATTTATGCAAGAAAGAAAAGTCCATCGTTCAGAGAAAAAACACGAAATAGTTGGAAGACTTGCCTTGGAACAAATATGCACAATGAGTGTCATCCAATTCCAGTTTTCGAGAGCATATTTTTGACAATCACCAGCAGCTTCTTGTAGAAACTATATCAATGGGGGCATCAGCTGCATTTCAAAGTGTCTTGTACCACCACAGCGCCTGCACCTCCGAGGGTCTACAACTCCCGCCGTAGCCATAAGAGACTTCCCACCATATTAGTACCAGAGCATGCAAAGATACATCAAAACAATAAAAACCTGACGGACAATTTTTCAGGCTAAGAGGTGGACAATACTGCACAAGAAAAGAAAAACATCCTCCCATAAAAACTTCAAAAGTAGATAAATTTTTAAAAAAAAATTACAGATACTTTATAGCACAGATATGTTGTAACTGAAAATTTCCAAGTGATGTTCATATAATTGATTTAAAATAAGAATGTACCAAAGTAAAAGCCAACAATCAATCTCAATTTCCAATCTTAAATAACTTGGACGATAAAGAGATTTAACATAATTTTCCTCTGGCTCTAATGGACTGACTTTAACGGCCAGAAATTCTCAATTAGAACTTTGAAAACCAGGTTATCGACAAGGAATGATGGTGGATGTCGAATTTTCAATTTGATACCCAAAAGAATTTATCAAAAAAAACGAAAAAGGAAAAATAGATTGTCATGCTATCTCTATGCGTATTTATGTTACTCAGGTCCTAGCTGATAGCGACTTAATACCTGAAACATTGCTCTGGGTACGCATCCAACTGTTTCTTGAACTTGAGGTAAGTCCTGTCTGCAGTCAAAGCTTTATCATATTGCCGTAATAAGATTATGTTGCATTGTATAAAGAAGGCGAACGAGAATCTGCATTTGCATCGAGAATCAGATGGCTTTTTGTCCATGCTGCAGCATATGGATGCACAATTGATGTTGGAATGGCTTCTCAATTTGATCCTCTTCATGAAGCCTCTCGAGCTTCTGCTCTTATAAGTCAAAAAGAAGAAGGCAGAAAATAGAAATTAAGAATCGATTATGTATTAAATAATAAAATAGAAAATTTATTATTTAATAAATATAATTTAAAAAATTATAAAAATTATTATTATATTTTTTACTTATTACTAATAAATATATTTATTTTATTTTATTAATTAAATAACACTGACGTAATAAAATTATACTAATTAAATATTTTTATTTTAAAATTTATTTAAAAATATTATAATACATGTCATGATATAATATATTTATTAGTTTAATTTTTTTTAAATTAAAATTAAATAAATAATTTTGAACTAATAAATTTTATTATTTAAAATTTTTAATATAAAAATAAATAAATTTTAATAAACAAAAAATTAGAGATATTAAATTGAAAATATATAGAATTTATTAAATATTTAAAATTATATATTAGAGTGAAAACAATTATTTAAATTATTATATATTAAACAAAAAATCTATTAATGGGCCATTGCAATGCAGATGTTTAATGTTTGAGGCCTAAAAAGAGAGCCTTTGGGCCAAATGGCAAATATTATTTTAGGCCCATATTTACAATTCATATTTAAAAAAATATAGAATATAAAAGAAAAAAACTTTAAATAAATTTAAATTATAAAACAATAAGCTGTGAATTGATGGGAATGTGACTTGCTATTAAATAATTGTGTTGAAAAACCAGAAGCCAGAAAGTGCTTCCAAGACAATGATAAATTGACATGTTAAATCAAATCAATGATTTAGATTTAATAACTAAAATTACACTTTATTAATAATTTATTAAATTAACCATTAAAATTAATTATTTTATAAAAAAATAAATAATATATTTATATAAAAATATTCTTTCATGTCTAAAAATAAAAAAAATTTCGTATTTCTATATACATATTTTTCACTTTTACACAATTTTTTAAATACGATATATTAATCGATTCTTGTAAAACATAATTTAATGTCTAAATCCAACACATATAACAAATAAATATATATATAATATCTTCTTTATTAAATTTAAATATAAAACTTACGAAAAAATTTTAAAATAACAAATAATAGCATAAAAAGATAAAAACTTTTTAATTATTTGGATTAAATAATATTTTTATCCAAATATATATTATTTATTTCTTTGGTAAAAATAATAATTAATATAGCAAATATATTAATAAAAGTAGCTATTTTCAAATAATTTCCAAAATCATTTGGCTTCCTATTTGCATCAACAAATTTACTAAATAATTATTATAAATTTTAATAAATAGTTAATGAAATTCATAGTTCACCCATTTAAATAACTTGAGATTTTTCAATACTTTAAGGAAATGACAATATTAACCCTTTTGGCATTGAATTATATAGGCCTCATTTATCATTATAATAATAACAATTATTATTTTTTGAAATATATAAAATAATTATAATCTAAATACATTAGATTTGTAAATACAATAACAAGTTTATGATAATACTTTAAAAAATTTTTATCTATTATTATTATTAATAATAATAAAAGCTCAGTCAAAATAATTGACAAATATTACAAGTAAACTATCCGTATTTTATTAATAAATTATTAAGAAATTAAAGAAAAAGATAAATAATAACTTGGAATGTGATTGATAATTTATTTATATTTTTTTGGTGGGTCAAAAATGGTGTTTGAATATAGAGATGTCTTTTTGATATATGACTATTAAATGAATATATTATTAATCAAAAGATTGAATAATACAATTGCCATACATCATCATTGTCTTTCAAATATTAAAGAGGATTTATAATTCAAAGGTTTATCACAAACTTATTTAATATACAATTTTAAATTAAATAAATTTATTAAATAATTATTTTTTTAAAAATTAATTAATTTTATTTAATTTTTTTATATCAATTATATTAATTTTTTTAAATAGATATATTATATTATATATTAGATTTAATCTTATTATATAAAATATGTTAATTTAATAATTAAAAATTAATATAAAATTATGTAAAATTAATATTATATTTATTTTTTATTTTATATATATAAAATATTAAATCAAAAATAATATATTATTATTATTATATTATAATAAATTCACCTATATTTAATCACACGATGTGCAATAAAAATTAAAAATTATATATAATATTTTATAATCTTAAAGTATTATACTTTTATGTTAATGTATTTTTTTTGTCTTAATTCCTTGACTATTTATTTTTTCATTGATTATAAATTTGAATATTAAAAACATAATTTTTAATTATATAAATATTAAATATTTAATTGAATACATAAATATATTAATTTTTTCAAAAAATATCTATCCCATAATTATTCCTAATAATGCACGCAATCTAAGAAGAAACTACAAAGAAACGGCACGAGCCTAATCGTTTTTACGACAAAGCGCGTTGACAATGGGAGATTAATCCACGTCACCCGAAATTTTAGAAAGCAAAAGAAGACAAGACAAAACAAACCCAGTTTCGTAAATTGATAATTGTTTTTAATATTACAAGAGAAATTAAATATTTCTAAAAAATAATTAAATTTAAAATTTAAGTTATTTTAATAGAAGTAAAATGGCTGTTTTGAGAATCCCTCAAGCTCTTCTTCTTAAATTACATGGTTGGAAGTTTCAATGTGACACAGATAATTTGGTTGTTCTTATAAGAGATGAGGACTTATTTGTCATAAATGAATAAATTTTAATTATTTGTATAAAAGTAGAAGAGTATAGAGATCTAAATGTTCTTTATCTATTATCGCCTTCTCTTGCATGGAATGTCCGAATCTATATCGAGCTGTCATTGTGCTGTAAGTTTCATACGGTTTGCACTTTGCTCTTCTCTCTCTCTCTCGTGCTATATATACTCACAGGTTCGTCTAGTTCTTTCTTCTTCCTTGTTATCTTCATAGCTACATCTATTTCAAGCTTTTAGCTTTAGCTTCAGTGATTTCTCTATCAACTTTCAGAAATTCAAGCTCTCTTGATCACATGGAAGATCGTAAGGAGGTATATATGCTTCTCCATCTCTCTCCGTTTGTGTGAATTTTTATTGTCGAGGGGTGTTTGTTTCCTGAGAAAGTTACGGAAAAGAATCAGAAAATTAACTGTTTTCGAGTCTTGCATAGAAGAAAAAAGTAATTCGAGTCTGAAGAAGAGAGAATATGCCCAAATTCTTTCAACTTTAGCTGACTGCTTGTGAATTTATTAGGAGTTCGTCTCTCAGAGCGCTTAGGACTAAGATTGTTTTTTCCTTTTTAAAGAAAATTTTCCTTCTTGGCAGATTTTTTTTCCTTTTTAAAAGAAAAATTTTCCTTCTTGGCAGAAAAACAGAGAAGGGTTTGAAGTTCCCACTCTGTTTTCAAATTTTACGTGATTAAAAATTCAATCTTTGAAAAACTAAATATGAGTTTCCAGTTTTCAGTTTCAGGTGGGTTCGTTGTTTAACTAATTTATTTGTTCTGGTAATTTTTAGGGGAATAATAATAAAATAAAAGTTTTTTATTTTATTTTCTCCGGGTAATTTTATTGGTTGATTTCAATTTATTTTGTTTTAAAAGTGAAATTCCTTTTAGCTTTTTCTCTTCAGTCTTTTATAGAAACATTCAAAGAAGCAATTACGTGACTTTGTTGAAGCTGAGAAACAGTCAAAAGCTTCTCACTTTATTTTTATTCATTGATCTTGGCTTTTGTGCCAATAGATTATTCTCTGCATCCATGGGTTTCTCTTGCTTCTATAAGGGATGTCATTTCTAATCGTTCTGTTCCTGTTTCTAGATGACATCGGTCTGAATCTGTAAACAGTAAGCACTTTTTAATATCACTTTTGCCTGAATGTGTGCATTCATGGTTATAAATGAGAATCAATGGCAGTTGTGCAGATAATGATGAAAGCGCTTTTGGGTTAAGCACTTCAAGTTGCATTCATTAGTGTGTTATGTTTTTGTTGTATTTCCAATTAATTCTCCTCTGAAACAAGTTGTTCTTTTGGAAGTAATTAATGTTACATTCTTTATTGCGCAGAAAAATGCTTCATGGCTGTCAGTGCCACAATTTGGGGACTGGGACCAGAAGGGAGAATTGCCAGATTACTCATTGGATTTCTCAAAAATCAGAGAAATGAGAAAGCAAAACAAGAGAGATGTTTCAAGAGCAAGTCTTGGAAATGAAGAAGATTTCATTAATCCAAAAGCTCCCAGTGCTAACACTACCCACAGCCACAGTGGTGATGATCAGCACCACCACCGGTCTCCGACAGTAAGATTCATTACCTCGAGAATGTCTGAAGTCTTATACGAGATTGTTGATATGTTGTCAGTTGCTAACGCAGTGGGATGGACCAATAAATTTATGACAAATACTACCAACCGGCAACACCTGTCAGAAATTGCTTGGTTGATGGCACCATATATGAAGTGATTACACATGGTCTTGTTGAGATCGTTCACGCCATGTTACTAGTTAATATGGTGCGATCGATCAATCAATTTTTTAACAAATATTACCTGTTGCATGCAAACTCTTTGCACTGAATTAACGAATAAGACAGAACCCAAGTAACATAATTTCAGAACTCTTCATGTTCAAAAGTAGGTTGTTCACAGCACTTGTCAAGAATCGATTGATCGGTCATACAATATTAGGAAGGTGATTACATGGTGTAAGTGCTCTCACATGAAACTTGCTCATAATGCATAGCTCTCACATGAAACTTGCTCATGCATGCGCTACACATGATTGTGGGGTATTTGCTTAGTTGTTATTAAATTTTGTGGGTCATGATTTGCAAATGTGTATGTAGCAACCGATTTACAGGACGAAAGTTTATCCATTTGAATTGTGTTAGGCCAGTCGGGCAATGGATACCAACCCATTTCAGCCACTCATTGTTTAATTTATCCCTAAGGATTTGTTTTAAGTTTGTGATAGGGAAAATAGTCAAAAGCTTTGATCTTATTCCCCCTTTTTCCTTTTTCTCTGCATTCCAATATGTTTTTTGTTTGACATCTCCTGGTTGATGATGTTGGTATTACTGATAATATTCAAAAGCTTACGCCATAAGTGCCGTGTCCTTGTTGATAATATTCTCATGCATAAAAGTCTAGAATTTTAGAATTAATTAGTACAAATTTTTGGGTTGACAGACAAGGAGGACCATTCTGAGCTACTTCAACTGTTGTGTGAAAGCATGAGTATCAAACTCAAGGACATCAATTTTTACAAGTTTTTATTATATTTGTAACGATAAAATGTAATAGAAAGAAGTTAATCTCTCGTCTTTCTTTATTTGTTTTTGTTTTTTCTTAATTGGGTTATCTTTGTTAAAGATACAAACAATTGATTTATTGTTAATTTATTTTTAGTTTTTATTTTTAAAAACTAGGTATGTTTATTCATTTTTAAAGTTATATTTATTAAATAAATAACTCGATAAAATACAAGCTAATAATTATATTAAATATAAATTTAGAGTTCTTAATATATTAATATATTTATGACATAATTAATTTTTTGAATAATTGCATTGAGTTAAATATTTATAATTTTTTTAGTTATATTTGTTTATTTTAAAAATATTTAATTATATTTTAAATTAATTTTTTAAAAATAATATTATAAAAATTTTAAAAAATAACTATTTTAAGAATTTGTTTTGAATTAAAATTTTATTTTTTTAACGTAATTATTAAATAAATTATATTCGAATTGAAATGACACAAATATAACATGATGCCCAAAAAAAAATACAACATAATAATTCATATTAGTAACCCCACCCTTAGTGACATGAAAACCTTCCCCGGCACCACCGCCACCGCATCCTTCTGACGGAGGTGTAAGGAGTTCCGTTCGTAGCTTAGCAACTTTATCCTAATGAATAACAGTAGCTGAATGTGCAAAGAATCGTGCGCGTTAGGGACAAAACCGGGTAGGTGGGTTCGTGGCATGGGTCATCCGATCCATCGTAAAAACCGGTTTGGTCGATCAGCGCGGACGCGCGCACCAGCCCATGTGAAAAATCACGTGACTGCCGCTAGTCTTCAGATTTTTCCAATGTTAGGAGGAGAAATAGAATCACGTGCGGTTAGCTTGCTCATCGATCTCCATGTTTACATTGCGTTGTTGCATCATATATAAATTTGTAGGTTTCATAAATTAATGCAATGTTTTCTACTCTACTTTTTCTTTTTATTTTTTGCAATATTATTTTATCGTAAAATATCAATTAACCAGAACAATTTAGTATAATTTATTAAGAATATTATCGTTATTAATTAATCCGTTATACAGTAATTTAATATTTATTTTTAAAAAAAATTAATGATAATTTTTAAATATATTTTTTTAACATCACAAGTTTAAAATAAAAAAAAAGTCAATAAATCTATTTTAAAAAGACTTTAACATAAATTAAATATGAAAATAAACATTTGAATTCAAGACCTAACTTATAAATAATATTAAAATTAAAATTTTTTAAAAATTATATTATATTTAAAAATAAAAAAAATCTTAATTTATACTAAATGTCAACTTCAAGTTCACCAACTATTAGAGAATAATTGATTGATCATGTGTCACCTACCAACTTATAAAATCTATAAATAAATGTGATGAACTAACTTACATTCGCTTACCAATAAAAAAGACAATGGCACATGGGATTGGTAGAAACCCAAAATCATACATGTTACATTGCCTTGAAGCTTAGCTTTTGTGTCTAACTTTTACAATTGAATAAATAATGTGCTATCGTTTTTAATTATATGTTGACTTATTAATTATATTTATTTTATCGAATATATAGAAATTCGAATTAAACTTTTGTCATATTTCAATGGCTCAAAAATTTTGTAAAAATATCATGTATAATTTATTAAATATAATAATATATTACGAGTATTTTAATGAGATTTTATATTAATACAAATCTTTGATTTTTCATGTATAATTTGTAAGTTTTGATTAATTTTTTTTATTGATTATTAATTAAAAAATATACTTTTAATCGAATTCAATTAACCCATGAATATATTCTTAGAAGAAATGTTTTAAATTATAGGATATAGAAATAAAGTTTTAAATTACTTTGATAAAATTAGAAATGTTTATAATGTAATTTTTGAGGTGGTTTTATCATATACCACCTCCGAGGTTTGTAGAAATTTTAAATCGTGATAAATTTAGTGAAAAATCATACTTACATCTCTTATAAGATAACCTGATTATTTATTTTTATACAAATAAAATTTAATTTACTTATTTTTAATTAAGATTTTAAAATTTATTATTTATACTTTATGAGATAAATAAAATAATATTTTATTTAAAATTTTAATGTATTTTTTTTTATATACATATATATATATGTATATTAATTATTTAACAAATTAATTTAAGATTACTTATTATTCCATATAAGATTCATAATTTATAATAAAAAAAATTATATTATATAATATTTAAATAGTATTAATTAAAAATAATAATATTATTTAAATATTTTATTTTTTATTATTTAAAGTAATTTAAACCATAATAATTATATTTTAAATTTTAAAATTCAATATTAGAAGAGAAATTTGATAATTTTTGATACCTTATGAGGGGTCTATTTGATGCAAATTAGAAAACTCTTTTTCATATTTATAGTTATATAAAATAGAGTGATCCTAATTTTATTATACCATACAAAAACGTGCAGTAAACTAACACGTGTAAACACGAGAAGTACAATCAACAACCACCAGCAAAATCAACTTGAAAGCAGCGTGTCACCGCCCGCCACCACATATTGCCAACAACCACACGAACGTTTGGGTTGGTAAGATGATGATCTGAGCCGAAGTCCCCAAAAAATAAATAATTGTTTTATTTTATTTTATTTATTTTTTATAATTAAAAAATTAATATATTTTTTAAAAAATAGTTTATATTTTTTGATAAAAAAATAATTATAGAAACCGGACATTAATCCGAATTAATAATTATAAATATTAGATATATAAAAAATAAAAAAATATATTTTTTAAAAATATCTTGCATAAATCTATTTTTAAAAAAATAATAATTATAATAATTTAATAAATATTTTAAATAAATAATTTTATTATATAACATCGTTAATAATTTATTAATTAATTTATTATTTTAATAATTAAAAATATATTATTAACTAATTTATATTTTAATAATTAAAAATATATAATTATAATTTACGTAATATTAAAAATACACATTATTATACACATTAACATATAAAATAATATATATTTTTAAAAAATATAAATAATAATATCATATTAATTAATTTATATCAAAATATATAAATTATTTATAAATTTAAAATTAAAAATATTTTTATATTAAAATATTTATTTTTTTATTAATTTAAAATATTTAAAAACTAATATATTAATTTAATATGCATAATAAATATAATTTTATTATTATTATTAAAATTTTTTAAAAATATTTTATTTTATTATTTATATATATTATTTTATTATTTATTAAAAATTGTAATATTATTATTTAATTAATAAAAAATAAATTTATTAATTATAAATAAAAAATAAAAAAATAATTTTAATATTTTATTAAAAATATTAAAATTATTTTTTATTTTTATTTAATAAATAATTTTTTTATTAATTAAATAATTTTATGACCAGATAGCATTGGTCCCACCAAACAATTTCTCCTTTCACTTCTACTTGGTCGTGTAAAGTACAACAACCAAATTCCGAGCGCCGGTATATTAAGACTCCTCTTAGAAACCAGCTGAATTAACGAGTGAAGGAGACGCTCGCTGCTGTTCCTCCCATGTTTCAAGGTGCGTGCGTAAATCTATGGTCATTCTGCCGAGTCAATTCAGTCTTGAAAACTCGTTCAACATTTTCGTATTCCTTTTTTTTCCCTCAAATTTCGAATTCATCCATAGTATAATGCTTTGGCTGTCGAGAAAACCGTGGAGTAACTGGTTTCGATATATTCCTGCGTTTTCTCAGCATCCAAACAGAGCATTTCTGATATATTAGTTTTTATTAGGTACTCGTAGATCAGTTTCTCTCATTGGTGGTTAAATCGAATTACTCGGATCTAAATTTATTTTTGAACATATTTATTGAGAATTAATCAGTCGTGTGTTTTATTTTTACTGAAACCCTCTCTAACGGAAACTCGTACCATTTTTTTTCAATTTTAAAGCATCAATTATGTTCCGTTTGGCTGTGGAGAAAACCGAGGAGTAACAAGTTTCAAAATATTCCTGCATTATCTCATCACCCAAACAGAGCTTTATGATGCGTTTTTTTTTCAGGTTACCCATTTATCTATTTCTGTTATTAAATTTGTTATTGATGTCCGAATTCATTAATCGGATGTGAAATTCATTTAATATTTGATCTTTTGTTTATTTTTGCAGTGAAATTTAAATAAAACCGTGATTGATTCATATATTGTTGAGTTATTGGTGAAATAAAGCTGTTTCGAGGTGAATAATGGATGCTAAAGTACTGCAAACGTTACAATACCCGACGTGGATTAAGTCGGAGAGGCTTGCTAGGAAACCGAGCGGTTCTGTTCGATTTTCTAAGAGAGCGAGGGAAGAGAAGAGGTTTCAAGTGCTGATTTCAGCTCACGTGGAGCATAATATTGCTTCAAATCGTTGCAGATCAAACTCTTCAAAGGTTTCTTGCTCAATTAAAAATTTTTCAGGTGGTTACTACTATATTCCAACATTTTCATGCTCATTATGTTTTTATTTTGATGATTTGGTTGTTTGATGTTGAGTGCTGCAAGCTAATAAAATGTTGGACCTAGTTTGATTTGATATTACTTATACATATCCAAACGATTTGATAAATGGTTCATTGGGATGGTTATAGATTAAATGTCTATTTCTCCTTGTACGGCTTCAGAAAAAAATGATTAGAAGTTATCTTCTTCAAGAATTGGAATGTCAAATAGATCTATAAATTATTCATATTAATATGTAAAGAAATCTGGTTGCTAATTGCGGAAAGAGGCGCTAGAAATGGAAGCTTCTGGTCTTGCTCAAATGTTCATACTATTTGGTGGGCACTAAGTAGCCTCTGAAGGTCCAATGTCACCTTGTAGCTAGGTTGGTGCAGTAGTAGTGGTAGGATGCTGTCTTTAAGGTCACTTCAAACTTAGGGTTCTGGGTGCTTTAAATGTCAGACTTGTGCTAAGATTTGGAATTTAAGTTGAAGTTGAAGCTGAATAATAAGTAAGACATTTTGTGTTAAGTGAAATGTCCTTGTCACCTCATGAAATCCTCAACTTGATTTCGTCTTTAGTAAGAATTCTAATACTTTCTAGATTGCTGAGGAAGGATTTTGAACCTAAAATCTTTGAAGTTGAATATGGAATAAAAGTTAAGATCTTAATACTTGAAAAGCTGCCTTATGATCTTAAACTGAGATTTCTAGGACAAAGAGAAAATGAAATACATATTTATAAAGTTTGCAGGATTCAGATTAAAACACCAGATTGAGGAGGCAATTTTAACTGATATTTAATTGTGTCCATCTATTGCAGTGGCAATTGCATAAAAGAATTGATTAAATTCATGTACATTCTTCTTTGGAACTCAAATAGTATGATTCAATATTTGATAATTTGTAATTTTGGTTTCATGAGATTATGCAAAGGCATGATATATGGTGAGTTATTGCTGTTGCATGCATAAGCTTGGAGTAGAATTCATTTTTTTCTCTCTTAATCAGTTTGTGTGATCAGGTGTAGTTACTTACTAAAGTGTTTTAACCTGAGTACTAAAAGCTTACTTTAGATATCACTTCTGCAGCTTCAGTATTGGAATCTGGAAATTTTCATGCTCCTTCTGATGAAGTTCTAATTTTAAAGGTACCTGATAATTTTCTTTTTGTTGTTTTAACGTGGTGTGTGGAAGTGTGCTGATAAGATGCTTTTTCCTTTTCTTTGATCATCTTGGCATCTTCTTTTGCTTGACATTACCATGAATAGAGTTCCAAGGCCTAAAAAACTGAGTTCAGATCGTTGCTCATCTAAGACAGCTTTATGCGTGTATCTTACTTTATGTTAATAATATTGCAGAATAAGTCACAAGAGATTGAACCATATTTAAGTGGACGCTGTATATATCTTGTTGGTCAGTTTCTTTGTCTAAGTCCTCTTATTTATTGAGACTGGAGATAATATAATTAGTCAAGTATTTAAAACTATGTAATTTTTGAAATGCAGGAATGATGGGCTCTGGAAAAACAACTGTGGGCAAGGTTCTGTCGGGAGTACTTGGTTATTCATTTTTTGACAGGTTTGCTCTGCATTTGTTTCATCACTTACTGGTTTTTCTAGGCAAAATACTTATTATTTAAATGAAATATGGTAAAATGGGTAAAGCATGAAAGAATATGCTTTGGACACAAAGCTACTAAATATATGGTCTTGTTCCTTGTTTTCCCCAACATTCCAATTGAAATTTCACTGTGGGGAATACGAAGACCAAGTCGTATCCAAGAACCTCAGGATAACTCATGAAATGAGCAGTTGCAAATTTCTAAAAGTGCACACCATGCAAAACGATCTCATTTACTTTTGGGATTCTCTCTCTCTCTCTCTCTCTCTCTCTGTGTTGGATACTTGGGACTTTTACCAGTGGAAGTGGTTTTGTGGCCTGCATGTCTATTTGTTACCTTGCTGCTGTTGACTTTATAAGCTCATTTGTTTGTGGTTAAATATTAATTGGATTGTATGAATTTGTGGTTGCTTCAGTGACAACTTGGTGGAACAGTCCGTGGATGAAACATCTGTGGCTGAAATCTTCAAGCTTTATGGAGAGGGTTTTTTCAGACAGAAGGAGGTTAGTGAGGAATAGAAAGCACTCCCTCTCTCTCTTTATGTGTGTGTGTGTGTGCATGCACTAGTTTTTCAGTTTCTTGTTTTGAGCAGTTCTGCCTGGAATTCTCTTTATTCTGAAGCTCTTTTGGGGAGAAGTTATAATTTATCATTAATGTAAATTTTCTTTGCCTTTCATTCTAAGTTAATTATGGTTATTCTCCTTCTGCTAGTCTGAGGTTCTGCAGAAGCTATCTTCGATGCATCGACTTATTGTTTCTACTGGTGGAGGTGTTGTTACGCGGCCAATCAACTGGTATAAACAAATACAATTATAATTAAGTTTTCTTACTGTTACAGTCTCTTGTTGGATTCTGTTTAGTTCTGCAATTTCAACTAAAATGAATTATGTTGTTCATCAGGAGATATATGCATAAGGGGATTAGTGTCTGGTTAGATGTACCTTTGGAAGCATTGGCAGTGAGAATTGCAGCCGTTGGAACTGATTCTCGCCCCCTTTTGCATCATTCTGAATCTGGCGATGCATACACGAAGGTAATCTTTTTATGGCAATCATTGTCAACTAGAATCTTAATTTCTGGCATGCTTTTGATCCTTCGACTTTCCTGCAGGCTTTCAATCGTCTGTCTACTCTCTGGGAGGAGAGAGGTGAAGCATATACAAATGCAAATGCTAGAGTTTCTTTGGAAAGTAAGTATGCCTCGGCCTTTTGGTTAAATTTTCTGTTTAATCAGTGTCTATATGTTTTTGCAGCGTTTGATATTGTACTTTAAATTACTGAGATTTAACGCCCGTGCGCACGACATCATTTATGTTTTCCATGGAATGCATTTGCCTTGGAAAGTTTTGAAGATGTAATTCTTTGTGCAGATATAGCAGCCAAACTGGGTCACAGAGATGTATCTAGTCTTACACCTGTTACTATCGCAATTGAGGTCTTCTCTCTCTCTCTCTCTCTCTCTTCGCGCGCGCGCGCACACTCAAATGCATTGATTCTAACACCAAAACAATTGTCTCAAGCGTTTTGAAAAATCCGTCCTATGCTATTGGTGCTTTTATGAGCACCCCTGATCTATCTTCTCTAATTCATTTCACCCGTTTGACCTTGTTAACTTCTTGATTAGCTTATTGCTGAGCTCACTGGAATTTCTATCATGCCAGGCGCTTGAACAAATCGAAAGCTTTTTAAAGGAAGAGGACGGCGTGGCAATAGCCGGATATTAATTTATCAAAGCTTCGATTCTGGTACTTTCACAATTTTCGTCGTCATGTTCAGGCATATACAGTATGTAGGCGTTCCTAGTTTTGGCAGCAGACATTGCTCGTATTATTCTTTCGTTCGTGTCAGTAGGGTTGCGGGGTAGTAGTATATATAACAATGAAGGCGTTATCGTATGTCACGTGTATTCTGATTAAATGTACATGATGGCATTGTTCTTCCCCTGTTGGTATTCTTCTCGCAAAGCTGAAAATGTTTTTGGTGGATGAACTTTTTTTTTCTTCTTTTTTTCAAATTTTAGCTAATTGAACATGTTCCTGTATTTGTGTAATAATTACTTGTAATTGGTATGTATTTCAATTATATTTTAAATGTTAAAATAAACTACCAAATTGTACAAATTATTTGAACGTATACAGGAGGACATCCATGAGAACCAATTATGCGTGCGCGCACACACCCATAGAAAGAACTAATATGTACAAAACAGAACAAGCACAGAAGAGAGTTTAATACTTATGCTTTCAACTTATTACTGTTGTTGAGCAATTCACCTGATCTGAAACCGGAGCAGCTTTGTTCAGAACCTCCGAAACATTGCAATAGCCACTGAGCAAAAGACAGCTTGATGCTCCGTTTATTTTTCTTTCTTCTCACTAAATATTGAAATATAGTATTAGACAGGCTCTAACAATACTCAAGGTAAATGAATGTGGTTACAAACTTGGATATTGGCATCGAGTTAGGGAAGTGGCTAGCAAGTTCTCTAAGCAAACGCAATTTAAAGGGAAAAGAAAATTTCAAGAAAGTTAACCAAGCTGAAATCTGTTTCAAATATCAAATTTGACTCATTACTTGAAAAAAAGGTACTCGATATTCATGACTGTTAACAATATATCAATATCCAGTATTCAAGTAAACTGGACTTGAATAAATGTCCCCCACAAAATACTACATAATGTTAAAACATTTCATGATAAAGCTATAAAGATGAAATTACCATGTAAAAAGTTCGACTTCATGGAATATGTAACATAGTTGTTCTCTCAACATATAATAGGGAAGTAATGAAAGTGTATCATGGCAGTGTGTGTAAAGATGTTAGATATTTCTCAAATCCAATATTAGAAAATCTCATTCTGTTTCTGTAGAACTCAAAAATTAAAGATACAAAGCATGTTCCACTCATCCCTTGGCCTAAAGTGAGAACAAATAATGCTACCCTAATGGAGAACCATCAAATTAAGCAGGTTAATGGTATTGGAAATAATGTTCCGAAATTATTATCTTTTGCCATTAATAATTCCTATTGTTGTGAAACCAGTAGCCAAAGAAAACATCCCAGAAGTGTTTTTATTTTGATAACACAAAAATTCTTTGGCGCCTGGATTAGGTTGGAAATTGGGGACTACTACCAGACATTATCACCTTTGGGGTTTATGAAACACATTGGGAATTGAACCTCTTAACACTAAAAAATTCATGATTTGCACGATGTAGTATGGTCTTACCCAATTGGCTAATTAATAAGATAGCGACATTTGAACAGCATTTTTCGGCAAAAGCCAAAACAAAGAAGTAAAACTCACAAACAGTGAACAATGGCAAGCATACAATCAGGAAACAAAGCAAGAAGTCTAATTGATCATCACTGATTAAGCATGAGGTAATAGTAGAATACACTTTACATCTTGAAAGAAACATAAAACTCAAGTTAAAATTCTGAACTCCGTAGAATGCATGTACTGTTCAAGCATGCTCAATCAATACTAGCAGAAACATTACAAAAATAAAATAAAATTTACAATTATCATCATATAGCTTGTTTTCTGATTTCAAATGTAACACTGCAAGCATAACACAAATTCATACATCTTGTAAGCTTCAAATCTATAGATATTATTTAGCAACCAATTTTTACATTTCAATTGAGTTCAATCACCTCAAAAGTATCTCACCATTCAAGCCGGACAACAAATTAGCATGAAATGGAAACATACCAATCCGCAATTAGACACCACACCAACACAAAGTTGAATAGAATAACAAAATGCAAGTAAAAACCAGCAACAAAGAAGCATGGCCATACCTATAAATCCTCGAAACTCTCACAATGTCACCGCCACACAATTCACTATCGATGAACCATTAGGAACCGATAGAACCAAACCCGACCACTCAATCTTCCCCCATAACTCTCCATCCCCATCCTTCTCCACCTCAATCTCTGCACACCAAATCCCCATTTCCTTCGCATGGCCTCCACTTCCTTCCCACACCACCACCAACTTCCCTCCCAAATTTGCCATTGTCGCTCCACACAAGAACTTTGGCAAGCCCTTCTCAACGCCTCTTAGCTCTTTCCACTGCCCTCTTTTCGCATCAAATCCTCTAATTTTCCCCAAATAATCATAACAAAACAACACTCCATTCACAACGCATCCTCTTCCTCGCCATCCCATATCAATTTCACTCTCTACACTCTCCCAACTCAATTTTCCCGGATCATATTTAACCCCGCTACGATCCCCCATTGCATATAATTTACCATCTATAACTGCACTCGCGTGTATCCATTTTTCACGATATTCTATCTCGCTACAAACCGGGCTCCAAGATTCGGTATTTATATCAAAAACCTCCGCCCAATTCCTCGCTCTCGCCCAGGTATCAACCACACAGCCACCGATGATATAAATTTTGCTATCAATCACTCCGGCGGCCGAAAATTCCCGACCGACACGCATGTTGGGCGCTTTCTCCCACGTGTGGAACCTGCAGTCCAGAACCCACACGTGTTGGGACGGGATGTCGTTGACGGAGCCACCCAGGACGTAAATCTTGGGACCCACGACGGCGAATGCGGAACCGATGAGTAGGGGAGAAGGGAGGGGCGGGATGGGGGTGAAAATATAATTTTGTTGAGTGCGCGGGGTTTGATTGAGTGTGAAGAACAGCAGCGAAGTGTTGGTGGGAACGCGGAGGCAAAGGTAGAGGAGGTGTTGAGTGGAGTTAAGGAGAGAGCGCGTGGCGTACAGGAGCGCGGAGGAGGAGGTGAGAAGAGAGCGGATTGGTTTGGATACCGAGGAGAGAATTGGGTGATGGGAACGGGGAATTCGAGCTAGACAGTTTAAGGCGACGTCGTTTGGAAGTGACGGGATTAAGATTTGGGGTTCTGAACACGAGGCTGAAGAACTGTCGGCGGCGGCAGCAGACATGGTGGTGGTTGGGATAAGAAGTTGGTTTTCACTGGTAGTCGTTGGAAGTTGCGATGAGTTTCTGGCTTTTTATGTCCCCTTTTTTTCACCCCTTAATCTTCTGGGCTTGACCCATGGCTAACACCAAATCAACTTCTTTTATTTACTAAGTACACTTAGAGGATACGTGGGGTGAATCTTGAATTTTTGTACGGATTAAATGTTTTAAAGGAATATACTCCTGGGTGTGTATAACGGTTGTTCCAATAAAAACGCATGACACCCACCGATCTTCCCTCTTGGTAATAACCTCTCGAGATCCCTAAATTCTTAAATGTTTACGACAAAAACGAATATTTTCAATTTTTAACAATTAAACCCCTAATTGTCGTTAAAATAATTAATACATGATATATATAGTAGTATGGTATCAATAATTAAATCACGTGGAGTCAAATTTTATTTAAATTTTAAGTGAAGACAAATTTTTTTTCATAATTAATATAATAAAATTATTAATTATTAATAAAATAATTAAACAAAATTATTTGTCTTAATATATAAAAAATCATAAGCATTATATATATATATGATTCATTATTAATAAAATTTTTAATTTTATTATTAATTAAATAATTTTATTATATTAATTCTATACGTGACATTCATCTAAAATTTTTTAATTGAGAATATTTCAACAGCAATCAAGCGGTACCATTCTCTTGACTTCCTCCGGCATTTCCAAAAATTTATATATACATACACTGTACTTGCTCGCCAAATTCCCTGTCAAATGTCCATGGTCTCATTCAATTCCTTCTCTCTCTTTCGTGCAAACCGCCTATGTTTTCCTTCCTCTCTCCGAGTGAAACTATCCTCTGCATCTAATCCGATTCTAAATTCTTCGTTTTCTTTGCTCTGCAACTGAAAAAAATGGAGTCGGGTTTGATTCCGAAGGATAAAACTTGGTGGGTTTTTACTCTGCCTGCGTTTCCAGGTTCAGAAAATCTTCTCGATGCCTATGCTTTGTTTACTCTCTCTGTTGCCTTCTTCTTGTCGGTTCTTGTCTTCACTAGGGCTTTTTCCAGTGGCGGAATTGCATGGAAAGACGGGAGAAACCGACGTGGTTCTGTTTCAATTCCTGGTCCGAGGGGTCTCCCCATTTTTGGCAGTTTGTTCACTCTGAGCCGTGGCTTGGCTCATCAATCTCTCGCTGCCATGGCTTGGAGTCGAGGGGACACTCAGCTCATGGCTTTCAGCCTCGCCTGGTCAACTCCCGTCGTCGTCGCTTCTGACCCTCATACTGCCCGCGAAATCTTGACCTCGCCTCACTTCGCTGACCGTCCGATCAAGCAGTCCGCTAAAAGCCTCATGTTCGGCCGAGCTATCGGCTTCGCACCAAACGGTACGTACTGGCGACTTTTGCGGCGAATTGCGTCGTCTCACCTTTTCTCTCCCCAGCGCATTTCCGCCCACGAAACAGGCCGCCAGCTTGACTGCGCCACCTTGCTGAAAAACATAGCAGACGAACAAAAACGCAACGGTTATGTTCTTTTAAGGAAACATCTTCAGTTCGCTGCTTTGAACAACATAATGGGAAGCGTTTTCGGCAAAAGATACGACGTCGTCCTCGATAGCCAACAGCTTGAAGAGCTTAAATACATGGTTACGGAAGGTTTCGAGCTCTTGGGTGCTTTCAACTTTTCTGATTATTTACCATCGATGAGTTTCTTTTACGACCCGTTTCGTATAAACGAACGTTGTCAGAAACTCGTCCCCCGCGTCGGGAAATTCGTTGGAGACATCATCGAAGAACACAGACTCAGAGGGTCGAAGAAAATGTCTGATAATGCTGATTTTGTCAATGTTTTGCTGTCTTTAGACGGTGAGGAAAAGCTCCAAGAAGATGACGTGATAGCCATCTTATGGGTATGTGTGATATTTTCGTTGCTGTGCTTTTCTTTTTTGTCCGAAAGTGTGTTCATTATGAAATGATTATTGAGTTAACTCACTGAGTTATGCTTTTGTTTTTGCAGGAAATGATTTTCAGAGGAACTGATGCTACAGCTCTGTTAACTGAGTGGATCATGGCCGAGTTAGTGCTGAACCCAGGAGTCCAGACCAAACTGCATGCCGAGCTTGAATCTGTTTCGGAAAACAGAACCGTCACAGACGCTGACGTGGCAAAATTACCCTACTTACAGGCGGTTGTGAAAGAGAGTCTGCGGGTCCACCCGCCTGGGCCACTCCTATCGTGGTCCCGTCTGTCCACGTCGGACGTCCAGCTGAGCAACGGCATGCTTATCCCAGCCAAGACCACGGCGATGGTTAACATGTGGGCGATCACTCACGACCCTGGCGTGTGGGAGGATTCGCACATGTTCAAACCGGAGAGATTCCTAGCCGCCGACGTCGACATTAGGGGCAGCGACCTCCGGCTCGCTCCTTTTGGTGCCGGCCGTAGGGTTTGTCCGGGAAAGAACCTGGGGATGGCCACTGTGAGCCTCTGGGTGGCTCAATTGGTACGCCGTTTCAAGTGGGTTGAAGACGCGGCGACCAACCACCCCCTTGACCTGAGCGAGGTGTTAAAGCTTTCTTGTGAAATGAAGAATCCACTGCGTACTGCGGCGGTGGAAAGGATCAATTAATGGGTATACCTCATTTTCCGTGTTAATGAAACTTAATATTTGAAATAATACATTACAAAATCAGTAATTATGTGATTAAATCCTCTATTAAAATCCTTCTTTCTACTGCAAACCCTCGTTCAGGCCTGAGATTAATATAGATAACCAAGTAATTAAGGAATATTAATTAAACCTACAAGCACGATGATTCTCGTTAATTATCAAATGGAAGCACATGAACGGTCATGATCATCAATTAGTTGTTACAGCAACAAGAGCAGGGTCCACTTTTAATTTATAATTATTGTAAATAAATTATTAAGTATAAATAAATAAATATTAATTTTGAATAATGTATTTTTTTAAATTAAAAATAAAAAGTTAATAAAGTAATTATAAACACATTCTTGATCATCATCTCCAACAAAGTTTGTAAAAGACACGTTTTGCTTTCATGTTCATTCAACCCTGAACCTCCAAACATGGCAGCGTAAAAAAGGACAATCGTATCAGGAAAATCGAAGCAAACCCAGCTGGAAGACCAGTTAGGCTCGCCGTTCAAGATTTTGTCAGAAAAGAAAATAAAAAAGAATGAAAAAATTATCAGAACACAGGGATGGGTACTCGTCAAAACTACATGGAGAACGCACGTATCATTTCATCCGAGAGGCAGCTCACAATCTGACAAACAACAGACGGCTGGGATGAAACAAGAAGCGTTGAATAATGCCAGAGCCAGAGACGAAGAAGATGAAAAGAACGGAGCACGAGAATCGAAAATACAAACAATGCCACGTGAAAATGGAAACTATTTACTGACCCAACTTTAAATTTTTTGTCGAACACTTGCGTATTTCTTCTTTTATCTTCGCAGGGATTCTTTATTTATTTTGGTTTGGATGTTTGCAATGCCTGAATATGCGTGCGTGCATGCATGCATGCATGCGGAGATATGAGAGCCGTATATCAAACTCGTAGAGATTGCTTGGCTTGGCTTGGGTTGCTTGCTGTGTTTACTTTTGTTTTTTCGTGTGGCCAAGTTGCAGGAAAACAGTACTGGGGGAGAAGCAGGGAAAGGCAGCGAAGCAGTATAGAAAGAAGGAATAGTCAATGAGATTCAGTGTGCCTTGTTCTCAAATTACTTAAAATAAAATATATATATATATATATATATATATATTCAAAAGCCATTTTGATCAAATGTAACTGCTACATATGCCTGCATGCTGCTGCAGCTTTGGAGACGGCAGACATAGTTGAAATTCAGTGTTTATATTTTCAGACATTCCATTGGTTCCAGTTGTAAGCAGAAAGTTCATATTTATGATCTTAATTATTAAAACTGTAACAACCGCTTCTTAACAGAGTTGAGCTGGCCGAGTCGGTTTAAAGCTCCAGGGTAGGGTTCTTGTCCGAAAGGCCGCGGGTTCGAGTCCCACTCTCATCACTTCGGTTTTTTATTCTGTTTTAATTTTTTAATTCTTTAATATTAATCAAAACGACGTGATGTGGTAGAATATCATTCTTACGAAGCAAATATAACTGATAACTGATCCTCCCGCGCCAAACCCAGCAGGAAACCTTATCTACTTTTCTTCTTCTTCTGCTTCAAATTCATAAATGGCTTATGCTGCATTAACTTCTTTTCCATATCAATCTCAAAAGTGTTTCAGCTTCCCCAGAATCAGAGCTGCTTCTTCTTCTTCTGCCGCAACTGGTACTGTTGATCTCAAAACCCTCCAATCCGCCATTGCTAAGGTTCTCTCTTCTTCTTAATTTCTTTGCTCAAATTTGTATATCAACTGTTAAATTCGACCCACGAGATTTTAATTTATTTTTCTTTTTTGGCCTTTTTATTGTAGTTGTCCAAGTATGGTAGCTCATGGAATTGTTATTTATGTTTATGATGCAATAAAAGCTCTCAAATACTTGTGATTGTACATAATTAAGTTGAAACATGAAACTAAATTCAAGTTTTGAGGAGCATGGAAATCAATGTTATGCATATGAATTGGGGTTGGTGGGTTGTATTAGTTTTATGATTTAAAGGTACATTTAATCACGATTTTCATCTTAGACATGTTTAAGATTAAGTTGTTATGCCTTAAAATCTGTAAAATTGTCAGTTAAAAGTGACATTTTAAGTAATTAGTTGTCAGTTAAAAGTGACTGTTTATCAAACATTTTAACTATCATGCCTTCAAAATTAAGTAGAGACGTTAGCAATTGTAATACTCTTTAAGTAATGACATACGGTTTGTAGCCCAGGACTCCTTTTCTTATCAACGAATAGATCTTTTTCTTGTATGACTTAGATGTCTTGTAATTTTTGAAAAAGTGATTCCATTGATGGTATTTGGTATTATAATTATTGATGACTTCGATAGGATTGATATCCAAATCATTTGTCTTAGAATGTATTGATTTAAACCAATCAATGGAACAACTATGCAATAGCAAGTTACCGCCAGAAGCACAACCTTGCATCTCTTCTAGAGAATCTCTGAATTGTTTTGGATCTACTTTTTGAAGGGTGCAAAAACGCAAGCCCTTTAAACACTAGTTTAACAATCAAATAATGGTCTAAAGAAGTTGATTTGTGGGAGTAATGTAGATTTTTACAACGTGTTTGACAATCACTTTCATGCTCACTCATTTGCTGCATTTGATTTTTGACTGATTGTACTGGCTGCAGAAAGATAGTAATGCCGTTAAAGAAGCTCTTGATCAGCTCGGTGAAGTAGGTTGGGCAAAGAAATGGAGTTCTCAGCCCTACGTCTCATGCCGTACGGTCAGTCTCCATTAAATGTGTGTGAAGTTCTGTCAAACCTATGCATAACATGTACATGAATTATGTACATTTGT
The DNA here is from genome assembly GCA_019650275.1 of Xylocarpus granatum. Taxonomy (NCBI): domain Eukaryota; kingdom Viridiplantae; phylum Streptophyta; class Magnoliopsida; order Sapindales; family Meliaceae; genus Xylocarpus; species Xylocarpus granatum. Next base: position 93,911 of record BNST01003101.1, read on the forward strand.
TCACTGCCTTTAAATCTTAGTTACAGTTTGACATGTTTGGGTATCATATGTAGTCTGACACAAAATGTTATGTACTAGACGTCTCTGCGGGAGCTGACATCTCTCGGGATAAAAAACGCCGAGAACCTGGCCATCCCGAGTGTCAGAAATGATGTAAGTATACTGTACTTGTGTTAGTAAGCATAATGTTCTTCATGCACCTTTTTTTATCTTCCAAATTTCGCAGCGAAAGTGCTCACAGAAACTCAATTCGAAAGTGTTTTCAATCAAAGTTCTGGAATGCTTTTACCTTTTTTATGGTTTTCCATCGTCCCATGTATCAAAATTTGTTGTGAATCTCAATTTCTTTTGGTAGTTATTACATAAATTTCAAAGTATTGTTCATATGTTTGATACACTCCAGTAATACAGGCGGCTTTTCTTTTCACAGTGGTGGGAACAACCGGATTTTTGGGTGTTCTTGCTGGCCAGCTTCCCGGGGTAACTTTAGTTTCTTCCCTTTCTCTTATATTTGGTCTTCCAAGCATTGTTTCTGCTGTATCTCATGTACGAGGACCCTTGATGATTATTCAAATTTCGTAGTGCTTTCAACCAAAAGAACTTATCAGTTGTTAGTATGAATTCATTAACCTTACTATTTTCCTAGCTTTACCTAAAGCATGTCATATTATGTCCTCAAACCTACTTAACGCAAAAGACAAATTACAAGTGTATTTATCTCTGAATTGTGTATGCAAATTGCATCTTTGCATACACGTCGTGTTGCAATTACTTGTAAAGTAGCATATACTAGAACAATTCAAGGAATTCTCACTTTTTTTTTCACGTGCTATACTGTTTCATGCAGGATTGGGGATTCTTTGTGCCATACTTAATTGGTAGCATTTCTTTAGTAGTCTTAGCCATTGGGAGCATTTCACCCGGGTAAGATGGAAGATAAATTATGTATCTGAGAATCTTTATTTTCCTTAATTTTGACATGTTAAATACATGGAAGATTATAGTTTGATTTCGTAGAAGAGCTCTAATAGAGTCATGACAGACGCTTGATTCGAAAATTATCCTCTTTGTGTGCTGTTACAGGCTTCTACAAGCTGCAATCCAAGGCTTTTCCGCATTTTTTCCTGATTATCAGGAGAGGGTTGCAAGACACGAAGCAGCTCATTTCTTAAGTACTTTCCTTAACAACTATGAATTATATTTAATCAACATGACATGACTTGCCCCAATGCTTGCTAACTCGATAGATTTTTATATTAATTCTAGTTGCGTATTTGCTTGGCCTTCCCATTCTTGGTTATTCACTGGATATCGGGAAGGAGAATGTCAATCTTGTTGATGAAAAGCTGGAAAAATTGCTGTACAGTGGACAGCTTGATGCTAAGGAACTTGACAGGTACCCATTTGAAAGTAAATGTTATGAAAAAAATACAAAATAAAAATAAAATCACTTCAGTCTTTGAGAAGTTCAGTGGTGATGTCAAACTGATGCAATTTATCTCAGGTTGGCAGTTGTAGCAATGGCCGGCCTTGCTGCAGAAGGTTTGCAATATGATAAAGTAGTCGGTCAATCTGCCGATCTTTTCACACTTCAGGTTCATAATCATTCGCCTATAATCAAGCTATCCGATATTACTTGATATTTTACACACCAATTGTAGGATTTTTGCCTTTTTATTTTCTCCAGAGGTTTATCAATAGGAGCAAACCACAGCTTAGCAAAGACCAGCAACAGAATCTTACCAGATGGGCAGTAAGTTCCTCCTTACAACTCAAATTTCAGTATTGAGCGTCTGATGATTAATGTCGATAAGCCATCATCTGGCGAATTTGATGCACGAAAATAAGAGAAAGCTGATGCTGGGAATTTTGATGCAGGTTCTGTTTGCTGCATCACTACTAAAAACTAACAGGGTGATTCATGAAGCCCTAATTGCAGCAATGTCAAAGAAGGCTGCTGTAGTAGAGTGCATTGAAGCAATTGAGAATGCTGCGTAGTTCCACAATCAGAGCCTTCAGGTACCTTTTCCTGTTCAGTTTTCAATTTTTTTTTACTGAAAAGGAGAATTTCAACTATCTCTGTCAAACAATGCTCAATAAGCAAGTAGCAGTGTTCAGATCCTGGGAAAACATGCAATGAAACGAACCCAGTTCTGTTTGTGATATCATCTGTAACAAAATACTGACTTCCAATTCCCGGAAGTTTAACATTTAATAAAATTGGTTATTTTTCCCATTTTGCGATTCAATCGAGTGAAATCTCAACAATTTTACAGTGAAAATCATCAAAAACCAGTAAGTTTAACGGATCATCCACCATTGTCATCATTTTCATGCCCTTTCAACTGAATATTCAAAACCAAATGATTCAAAATTTGGAATCGAAATAAATTTAATATTTATTTGTTAAAATAATCATGTGAACAGAAATCAAATATGTAAAATTCACACATTAGGAACATAAGTTTTAATTCCCAAGAGAAAGATTGAATATGGAATTCTCATTGTTAGGGTTTTTCATTTTACTCTTAATCAAATAATAAATTATTTATTTTATTCTTAATTTTTTTTTAGTAAAATTATTTAAACTTATAAAAAAAATAAATATTATTTTTATAAATATTTTTATAATAATTATTTATAAAAATTACTATTATTATAAATAATTATAATCATAATTGTTATACTATACTAATAATTATTATTATTATAGAGATAAAAATTAAAAAAAATTTAATAGCTAAAAATATTTTTTTTATTTTAATTTCAATTCTTGAAGTAAATAATTTATTTTAATTTTTAATTTTAATTACGACAAATTAATAAATACAATGTAAATATTAAAAAAAAATTAAAACTTGATAACGAAACATTAAAAAACTATTGATATTACGAAAAAATAACTTAAATTATATATTTTATTTAATACATTCATTCGGTATGCCCCTGTACTACCCCAAAATGTTGCAAACCCTAAGTCTTTGTATAAATAGTACTAAAGCTCAGATCGATTACCCTTTTGTTTCAAATCTCATCAGACCAATCGCTCAGCTCGCTCTCGTAGAATAAGCCATCGATAATTTGGTCGATCAGGGAATCGAAGAAGGTGTTGCAGCTTGAGGTAAAGATCCGACCCACTCTGGTTCGTGCGCTGGAGAACCAAGCAAAAGCAGCAGCAAATGCCACAGCCCCTAAGCACACGCCGCCTGCCTCTGCAATCCATTGCATATCCATCTTTCTGAAGACAGAGTTTCCAGTCACCAGTTCATTTGTCACAGTTGCTGCAAACACGATCTTCAGAAGCCGAAACAGAAAGATTACGTTGTGTTGTCAGTATAATACTTCTGTACTGAATCGGTTCACATAATTGAACCGGTGCGATGATCCCCTTTTTTCGAGTTAAATTTAATATCAAAATTTCATTTTTTAATTTTAATTTATATAAATTTAAATTTTATTTTTTTTATTTTTTTTTAAATATTTATTATGTTTAATTAAATTATAAATAAAAGATAAATAGATAAGATCAAATTAAAAAAACATACCATAGCAAGCCGGCCGGAGATGATCTCAAAGTCGTGACTCTTCTTCGAGCTCTCGATATACTCCGACAACGTCTCGAAAAACGGAGACACCTCATCTCCGCCGTCTCTTTTCGTCTTGATCACCCCTACTTTATCCGAGCCGTATGATCTCAACGTACACAAACGTGGCTGCAATACGATATTCTTCCCACTCTGATCGCCACCTTCGTTCACCTTCACAGATCTTTGCTGCGCATGAACCACTCCCGCCGGCACCTCTTTCTTCGATCCAAGCTTGCAGTGAGTCGCACGCGCCACCGATGCCATCGAAGTAGAGAGAGAAGCGAGAAAGTTAACGTGGCGACTCCTTGCTTTTTTACGAAGAGATTCCTAGCATCTTGGGCCTTTGTTGGCTTCTTCGCGGTGGTTTATTAGTCCACGTCTACTTGTGTTTTCTGAGGTGATGGGATGACGTGGTGTGGGTACCTTGGTACGTGGCTTGTTTTTGCTCGGTCACGTTGCATTCTAAGGTGACTGGTAATGTAATTTATATTCACTTACCCGTCGCTTTATCATTAAAGCGAGGGATATTTTTTGTGGTGATGGTTGACGTGTCGAGAGGAGAGCGACGTTTGTGGACTAGGTATCGAATTATCGTTTTGTGTGGGTAAAATACATTATCCCTACAATGCATTATAATTTTTTTTGAATATTTAATTAATATAAACGAATTTTAAATATTAAATATATATGTAATAAAATTTTTAAAAATTAATAATATTATAATTAAAAAAATTAATTTAATATAAAATTTTAAATTACAATAATAAAAATAAAAATATGGGCCGAGAAGTCTCTGGGCTTGCCCAAACACTTTGGCCCGCGAATTTCATTTTTTAAGTTATTATATGTTATATATTATTTATTTATTTATATTTTTAAAAAAATATAGGATATTATTTTGCACGTGTAACAATAGTGCCTTTTTTTTTAATTTTTGGTTAACGTTTATGCTGTAGGGATAATTTTGACATTTCAACTGGGGCCAAGGATCTATTTGTTACAAATAGATAAACTATATCCTTGCTTTATAAAAAAATTAACAAACCAGAAAAACGCAACTCACCTCTGCAGGTTCCGTCCTGGCTTCTTCCTCGTGTTCAATTCTATCTGCAGAAAACAAAAATAAAAAAATCTCTAATGAACTTCGGCAATAACAGATTTTTTTTTAAAAAAAAACTAAAAAACAAATCTTGGATTTTGTTTTTCGCTTGCCTTGAGAAGTAGTTCTGTTTTTGCAAACCCTGCAGGCTTCAATGGAATGAGAATCTTTCTTCGGATCCTGAACAAGTTTCTCCATGGATGAATTTTATGAGCTTTTTCTGCGACTGAAAGCTGCCGTATGGTTCTTGAAGCCATGGCAAAAGGCAAGGAAGCAAGTTTGCTTGTAGCCCATGTGCTTTGAAATTATATACAAACGATTAAACAGATTATAAATTCCACAACAAAAGAGAAATTAATTAAATTCCATATTTCATTATCAGAAAACAATAGATATGTCTTGCATTCGTCTTTTTATGACACATTATTACTGGATACCCTAATCCAACAACTTTAAAAATGTTCATATATTTTTCCCTTACCTACATTTACAAATCACTATCCATCGTTGTCACACGTTAGTTTAATCGTCTGATCGTCGACCGCACCTGTTAGATTCGCACGAAAAATATACTGAGCTCGGGCCCGTTGTTTCCTTCTGGACTCAACATGTACAGTGTCTCAGAATCTTTCGAACCCACGACGCGTTCAAAATGGGCTCGTATGTAGGCCAACTCACCATCGGGGCCATCGGAGTCGGAGTTTCCCGGTAGTACCCCGCCGCCCATTGACACCGGTTTGAGAAGCTCCATGACCTGCAAATCCTCCTCCGTGGCCTCTCTTTTAACCCCATAGCCTGTTTTTTTCCCATTGCAATACATACTCCACAATGGTTCTTGTAATAGCTGGATTCTATCCTTTTCGGGCCTTTTTTCACATTCTAAGGCAATTCTTACCATTCCTGAGCCCATTTCCTTTTGCAACACGTTTGTCTGCATGGCAAGCTCAACCACTGACGTAGGAAGGCATCTTGGGGTTTCTTGAATGGAAAGGCTTACCTTACCCTTTCTGTACCCGAACAACGTCCCGGTGATCTTCCTGCCACTGCTTGATGTGGTTTTATTGTCCGATAAGCTCCCGGGAGCGACCGATATTTTACACATGGTCGGAGTGACGATGGGGAACGACCGGAACACAGAGCGAAACACACGAAAGACTTTGGGTTTGTTCTTCTTCTTCTGAGAAGGTTGCACGAGCGATAGCGGTTGGCGTGGTACCGGAGGTGCGGTAGGTGTGTTTGGTGTCGAAAGAGAATCATCTCTGGACACAGCATCCTGTTTAGGTTTAGGCTCCCCCATTAACCAATGTCGACGAACACGGAAATGTGGAGGGCAACATACGTGCACGGGAAAGACAGAGAAAGCAAGAAGCAAAGATTACGTTTACTAAGTTTGGTTCATTTTTTGGTGGGTTGGGATTAATTTTTGAGAGAAGTGTAGTTTGATCCTCTATTATTAGTATAATTGTTTGATCCACTTGTTCTTAAAATAGCATTTCAACCTACATAATTTCATTGCTTATTTTTCAATATTTTTACGTGTTATTTATTCAAAATTTAAGTATTAAAAAAAAAGTAAAATCATAGTAAAAAGAAAATTTTAAATTTAAGTATATCAATAAAATTTCTTAATTTTATCAATTATAAGATAATTAAATTATGTAGCTCGTAATTTACGAGAAAATTGTTGAATATAACACAAACTAATTTTGTAAAAATAAAATAAATTTTACTGATTGAAAATACAAATAAATTATGCAACACTATTTATTCTTTTTAGTAGAATAGTCTTAACAATATAAAAAAAAATTAAGAAAATATGTTTCGAAAATAAAATTAAATATCATACCCAAATATATTAACCAAAAATAATTATTTTAAAATAATTGAATTATAATTTATTAAAATCGTATATAATTTTAAGGAATTTTATCGAATACCTTTTTAAAAAATTTATAATAATTTTATTTCGCAACATATATTTATGAAAATACAGATTTATTTTTTTTTCTAATTTTAATAGATTAATTAAAAGGCGAATAAAATTTTATTTATAAAAAATAAATTAATTAAATTATAATTATTTTAATTAATTAATTTAGAATTAGGAGAGAGTTAAGTGATATATTTTTATAAAATTTATTATAAAATAAAATTATTACAATTTTTATAAAAAAAAAGTATTTGATAAAATTCTGTAATTATAATTGTCCTGACTTGTGTTCCTAAGTATAATAATTTGCAAATGACAAAGTGGGGCCAAAATCACCGACCCACTTAAGATAACTGGTTGGGCCCACCGACAAGCTTGAACTAGCTCTCGCGTGCCGCTTCACTCAAAAATTACTTGTTTTTGTTATCTTCATACGGAAACGGCTATTCCATGACGTTTGACTGCCGTTGATGTAACTCGAAATTGACCTGACGGAATCAAACCAACCAGGACCGTTAGATTAAATTGCCATGTCGGCAGATACGGGGAGAGAGCTGGCAGTGCACGTGCAGCTTTGCTTTATTTTGCGCTGGACGACAAGAAATGTTCTCCCTAGCGAATGACGTTCACGCTCCTGTCATTAATTACTGTCAACACATAACTTTTGTGCAATTGTTTTTGCCGCAAATATTGAGTTACGAATATAAATAAATATAATATAGGGATGCAAATGATATTTTACCATTGAACTTTTGAGTAAATAAAGTATAATAAAGGGGTTTTAATAATATTTGACACGCCATCGGTCACCGTATATGATTTTTTTTATTTAAAAAAAACATATGTTTTCTTTTCTAAAAAAATATAAATTTTATTTTTAAAAAATTATTAATTTTAATTACAAAAATATTAAAATTCTAAATTTGTACAACAGTAAAATGTCAAAATATAATTATGGTAAGGATGGTGACTAGCATTAGGGTAAGTGCGCACAATTATTAATATAATCATAGTTCATTTTATAATAACAATATTATTGTGGAGTATTATGCAATTAATCTGTATTTCTCAAGTTATATATTTAATAAAATATATAAAAATAATTTAATAATTGATATTATAAAACACAATAATTAATAAAAAATTTAAAAATTTATAAATTAAATTTATTTAATATTACATTACTGTGGAATGAAATTATATGTTAAATATTAAAAATTAATAATTATATTAAAAATTATTATTTTTTAATTTTATTTTTAAATTACAGCATAAATTTTATAATATTAAATAAAATTTTAAGTAGATAATTTTACGGATAAAAATTATCGTTTTAATATTGATAATATTAATTATTAAAATTTATTATTATATATAAAATAAAATAATAAAATTTGATAATTTTTTTTATCAAAGAGAGGTGAAATAATTTTATTTGAACCTAAATTTGTCCACGCGCAGTAAAAGGCCCGTGGGTTTTGCATCAACTAAATTAACGTACTTGATAGTTAATTAGACTTTCATCGCCTCCAAAGCCTCAAAAGCCATTTCAACCTCCCTCTCTCTCTCTTCTGCTTCTCATTGCTTTCTCCACACTCATACCTCTCTTTCTCTTTCATTATCCTCTGTAACGATATTTTCTCAGCAGCCAAACAAACAATTTTCCTAGAAAAACACCTTTAAAATTTATATATAAAACTATGCTTGATTTCGGCGAAGAACTCACCACAGAAACCTTCAAAATCCCATGGCTAATTTGGATCCAGATTCTTATTCTTCTCCTCTTGATTATTCTTCTCTACTGCTTCAGTATTTTTCCTTTAGATCTCTCAACAGAAAACAATCATCACAATAATTCCTCAGCTTTTCCTTCTTCTTCAAATATTTCCCATGAATCCCAGATGAGCAAATCAGTTCTCAAGCACAATGCAACTGCCGTAAATCGTTCGCAACCTTCCCAGGTACGATTATTTTTCCTAAACGTTTTCCTGTTTGTTTCCCTAGAAAATGTCGATAGAAAGTTTCCTATTTATTAATTTGCTTTTGTTATTGAAATGGGATAACGTTTTCCAAGAAATTTATAAAAGAAATTGAATGATTGATTGAATTAATCGATTAATTTTGTCTTCATTTTTTTTGTTTGTTTACATGTCTTTGATGTCACGTAAGTTCTACATAAGGCTCATGGTAAAAAAAAAGAAAAGAGCCAATACAATAAACTTTAAGGCAGTGTTTGGTTTCTCATCTTTAACTTCTAAAAGGGATTCGGGAGTGCTTTTGTACTCTAAGATAACACTTGAAAGTGCTTTCCTCTAAAGCACATTTCGGTTGGTTTTCTAGCCACCATCAGTCCAGCGTGTTCCCTTAATAGGGAATGTGCTTTAATTAAGCAGTATCGTGGGAAAAATAATGTTTGGGAATGTGTTGTTTGGAATTGCGTGTCCAAACACGGCCTTAAGGTGTTCAGCTTCAACCGAAAAAAAGGATGTTTCCTTGTGAAAAGCATTATCCTTTGATTTCCTTTAATTGCTTAAAATTTTTAATAATTATTTTTAATATTAAAAATATAAAAATATTTTATTATTAAAATTAAAATAATTTCAAATATAATTATTTTTTTTCCAATATTTTTACAGCAATTTGAGTTTGCAAATAATTTCTTAAAAATAATAATAATAAATTGACATTTCAATGTTAGAGAGAATCGTGCAAATATTTCAATTCAAGTCAACGACAACGACAACGACAGAAACTGTTAATTAATGTCTTATTTATTTATGTATTTAACATTTAGGTCCCTGTATATCTAAATTTTTGCAAATAAAACTATAATTTATGCGTTTAGGTCAAATAGATCCATAATTCGGGGTAACTGTTGTGAAAATGTCTTTCACAATGATGAGAGTAGGTAACTCTGTTATTAAGAGATATTTCAGTCATTTTCACATAGGTTAATGGCCTATTTATTATAAATTGACAAACTAAATCCTTATTTGTGAAAATATGAAAACTCGAGAGAGAATGGAAGTGTTGTATGCTTGTATTTGTTTGTAAAATTGGGACGTAATGGTCATTTGATTATTCTTAGTGTTAACATTATAAAAAAACTCTAGGAACTTGCTTAATGGTTGTACCATTTTTCATTTTTTGGTATCATAAAAATTAGATTTGTGGAAGGATTATAGGAAGAATTTGTATCAATTCTTTGGAAGAAAATTAAGAGGCATAGAGTTCAAACAACAGACTGCTGGAATTTGAATGGAAATGGATTTGAGATTGGGAAAAGAACTTTTGAGAAAAGCCCCTGTTGCTGGCTCTATGACAAGAATCACTTTTGAGAAAAGCACTTTGTCTAGCTATAAGAGATGTTGTTTAACATGATTTACTTTGAATTGAGCATGCATGAAGAGATTTTGTAGTACTTTTGTGACCTCCAAAGTGCATGCAGAGAGGAGAAGCTCAAAGTGTAAAAGGAGAAATACCAACAAGCACAAGTAGAAGAAGAACAGAAGAGATTAATAATACAACAACAGAAAGGGAAAGCACTTCTGCAAAGGAAGCAGCAGAACACAGTATGAATTACCATCCCTGCCATTATTTCAGGCTAGCTAGACTTGCATTTCTCAAATGTTTAGGTTTGGATTCTGAGAATACTTCATCAAATTCAGAACCAAGAAAAGATAGATAGTATTGGAATCAAGTAAATCTGTTTCCACATTTAATTTAAAAAGTAAAATCATTAAAAACAAAAAAAGAAAGAAAAAGGAAAATCTTCCTTTGTCTTTATCTCTCTTCTGCTTGGGACTTTGATTAGGGGAGAGCAATATCAATTTCGATTTCGATTTCGATTTTTTTAAATCAGAGTATCTTATTTTTCAGTTCCAATTTCAAAACACAATATTTATTTATTAATTATTTCAATTTTTTCAAATTTTTAACTTTAAAAAAAATTCTAAAAAATTAAAATCAATGATATTAAATTATACAAGTGATGAAATAAATAAATAAATAAATACATTGATAAAAAAAAATAATTCACACAAAGAATTATATACGATAAATTATTTTAAAAAATTATATTATTACTTAAATTAATATTATATATTACCAAAAATGATTTTTTTTTACATTATCACAAATATATATTTAATAATATTGATATGTTTGTATAATCTATCATTTTATTAATTTTATATAAATAAACACGATAAAATTAAGTTAAATAAAATATTATAAATATATTGATTAATTTTTTTTATTTAACTCAACAAAATAAAAGTATACACTCAATAAAAATTATTTAGATAAACTAAATATAAATATATTTTATTTAAAAAGTTATATTTATACAAATTTAATAATTATTTTTAACTGTATGTAATTTGTTTTAAGTTGAAGTATTTATTTAAAATTAATTTTTTAATTTTAGTAAAAAAATTTTAATTTTTTAATTAAATAATTTATTGAATATAAATTTATATTTGTTTTACTTTTTAAAAAATAAATTATGTAAAATATAATAAAAAATTATAAAAATAAACCACTTCTAGTTCAATTCTTGTTCTATGAGTTTTGGAACTAGAACCTACCTAAAAAAAATCAATTCTAGTTCCTAGATTTTTTATGATTCAACTTGTAGCTAGTCAAAATCTACTTGAAACTATTGCACACCATAAATTTGATTAAAAGATTTTGATTTTGACTATACTTTAAAATTGCGTTCGACTTAAAAAGTTTAAGCTCGTACATAAAAGTTGTATAATAATATTTACTTATTTGATTGTTGTTGGAAAAAAATAGAAATTTTTCATAAAAGAATATTATTAATAAATAAATTATATTTTATTAAAAATTATAAGGGTTTTTATAAATGAAAAAATTAAATTATATTTTTGTTAAAATTTTAATATTTATTTTAGTTAAAAAAATCATCAATCAATCTCATCTCATAATTTTGATCACGCATTGTTCCGTGTCATACACAAATATAAATTAAATGAATTTCATTGTCAATTAGCTTATTAATTTTATAAACTAATCTCTACAAAGTTATTAATATTTGTTTTTTGGGTAGTAGTTAGTATATATGACCAAGCAATTAATTTATAGAATTTTATGGGAAATTAACTCAAAATTATAATATAAAATGATCAATACTTCATATTATGCTATGATTTTTTAAAAACTAATTAAGATATGTTTAACATATTTACATATTAATTATCATTATTTCATGTTATTTTTTTAATAAAAATAAAATAAAATTTCATTTTTTTCAAGATTCTTATCTATCAACAACTCTCTTTAATTAAACATGATTCCTATCAACTACTCTCTTTAATTATTATTTAGGTAAGAAGTCAAACGAATTACACTATTTTTTTTTGAGACTCATAAATTTTAAAATAAGAAAATAATAAAAAATACGAAAAATTGATGAAAATATTTTTTTGAAATTATCAGAGGACAACAATTTTATCATTAAAATTTTGCTTACACTCACTCTATGCTACATAATAACATAAAAGTATATAAAATGTACCGAAATTGATTATGATTACTAATTGATAAAATATTTAGAAATTGAATAAAAAATTTAGATTTTAAATCCTGATCACACCGAATTGCAAAAAAAATAATTTTTTTAAAAAAAATATGATAAGTAATTATTAATCTATAATTAATCAATTGAAATAATTACTAACCTCAATATTGATTAGCTTATGAAATATGCAACAATGATAGTTAAAACTTAATCATTGTGATTATCATCAAGAGTAAATAAACTCTTAGTCACTTACTTTTGCCCAACATTAGTTGTAATTTGTAAAGCAACTAACTCATCGTCATTGCACTAAATCTTGAAATGAACACTACTCACCTAAAAGATTAACATTTAAAATTTTTTAAAAAATAGAATTTTAATTTATATAATTTATGTATTAGATATTAAATAAATTTAATAAATATAATATTTAATCTTTTATCATAACAAAAAACTTAATTTTTTTTCATATATAAATTACAATTATACTATTTTTGAGGGTCGGATACAAATTTTTTATCGAATTTTTGTTATATAATATTTTTTCTTATTCAATAGAATTATATTATATGTTTGAAAATTTTATTTTATTTATATTAATTATAATATATATATATACACACACACACATAGATAATGGGATGGTTGTCAATGTGATGACATGGGCAATGGTAGTTTCAATAAAATAAAGTATAAGCAAGTGTTTGGCATATAATACAAAAAGAATCTTGAAAGTGTATTATGAGATTAGGTGTGTGGGAATAGCAAAAGACAGAGAGGAAAACTCCACATATAAATCGTTCAACTTCATCAATCAGTCAACCACTCAACTCAAGTTTATTATTGTAGACTGGTAGTTTACTTAATCAAGTTTTTAAAATAAGTTTATGAATTTTGTTTTTATAATTAGGGATTGACAAACTTAATTCGGATCGATTTTAGTTTTAAATTTAAATTAATTTAAAATTATTAATTTTAATTAACACCTAATAAATTTAATCGGTAGTAAAAGATAAATAAATTGAATAAATGTCAAGTTACTAAAGATTATGTATGTTTTAGAATGGTATGAACCATTAAATGTTGGTGAATGCATGAGATCATTGACGAAGAAACACAGCAGGTTTCTCTGAGAAAGATTAAACCAAGGTTAAATATAGCTTCAAAAATATAATAAACAAACCCTAAAAATAAATAAATTAAAACCTGAGATTGATGAATAGAAGGTCATTAAATACAAAGTACCAGTTGTCCCTCTTGTGCCAACAGAAATACAAAATGGCATGTGAGTGACAAGGAGAAATAAAATCACTACCGAACGCAAGAGAGCAGAAGCAGAAGAAGGAAGAAGGGAAGATGGAAAGTTCAGCAGCCGAAGCAGAAGAGAAAAGTGGAGGGGGAGGAGGAACGTATGGTTATTTGTACTGCAGTCCATGTTACTTCTTTGAACAACTTGTCAAAGCTTTCTACAAGTGCTTGGGAAAAGAAGAGGATCATCAACATCAACAAGAAGCAGAAGCTGAAACAAATGTTCCTGCTTCCGGGACAAAAACAGAAATGAAAACAACTGTAAATACTATTTTCTCTCCGTTTTCCCTTTTTCTCTCGTCCCAAACACGCCCACACAGTTTTTAGACATCTTGGTTTTGGTTTAATTCATGCAGAAAGAAGAATCTGGCACGGAATCCACGTCAACAGCAAGAGAATTAAAAGTTACAAGAAGGCCACCACCAAGGCCAAGCGGAAGTTCAGGAAGCGGCGGCCATATTAACTGAGACTGTAATAATTGTTCACTTATATTTGCAATCTGTGTACTGAACTTTTATCTGGGCATGCATGTATTAAATTTTATTAGAATTTTTATGGGGAAAAATTATGGATTGATCTGAGCCATTCATTATATATGATGATGATGATCATCAGATTTCATGCACCATGGTAGTAGTAGTGAAAGCTTGGTTGATAGCATGTTAAGCAAAATTCTACAGAATTATTAGCTTGGATATATATATATATATATATATATTTTTTTTTAATTTATTATTTTTTTCTTTAATTTTGTTAATATTACAAAATGAATTATCTAACCCTCTTCCTAAGATTTCCAAAATTTGAATAATATTATATTAAAAATTTCAGTATCTTACCATATCTCTCTGTTTAATATGATATTGACAATACAATTTAACATCCAATAATAAATGAGTCAATTGTCCGTAAGACTCTCATTCAATTGCCTTCCACCAGCCTTTGTACTAGTGTCTTTAATTCTTGTACCATATACTTAACATTTCATACATACATACATACACATATATGTATGTATGTATGTGAGCTCATGCACCTACCTACATATGTATGTGGGCATATGTACTAAATTTAATAATATTTTTTAGATATTTAACATATTTAATTATTATATATCATTTTTATTTTATTATTATATTTTTATGTATTTAATAAATACAATAATACTTTAAAAATGATGAGTTTAATTAGTTGTACACTATTTTTAGTTAAATATTATTGTTAATAGAACAACAACAATAATACATAAAAATTAATATGTGCAACGATTGACTATAATATTTTGTGTGTTGTGATATAAAATATCAAGTCAACACATGAATATAAAATACTGGATCGACTTACCATAAAAATACCACGTGAATCATTATACAAGTATCATAAATAAATTTTATAGTAATAATCGTGTATATACTCCTTTAACTTGAGATTACTGTATTTTTTAATATTAAAAATGATATATTTTAATATTTTTAAACATCATCTATAATAAGATAGATTAAAAAAATCAAATATATTATGACTCGTATAGAAAATGTACGTGATTAAGATAAATTTTGTCCTTTCTATACAATGAAAGTGATATTTTAAACCCTTTATTCAAATAAAATCATAAAAACATACAATCATACTCAAATAAATTAACATGTAATTTTATTTTATTTGTTAGAATAAATGCACTTAATATATTTAAAAATATATAAAATTAAATTATTCAAAGGTGACTTGACCATGCCTCGGATTCATTTAAAATATTTATGACAAAAAATTAAATTACATTGTAACATTAGTCTTAAACAAGATGATGTCAAATTACCATTATTCTTGTCACTTAAGTAATAGTAATATTCTGTTAAACAACACTCATTACTTGTAATATCAAAATTAAAATTACAAAAATTTATTGAGTTGCATATTAAAATTAATAATAATAATAATAATGATTTATAAAATATAAATTTTAATATATGCATATATATGTATATTTATTTATTTGACAAATATTTAATTTTTTTATATAAAAAATCATTAATTTATTTAAATATTAAATTTAATTAAACCCATAATATAAAAATTAAATTTTATTAGTACATAATTTATTAAATAAATTAAATTTAAAAAAAAACTCAACCTACTAATTTAAATCTAAGCTAAAATTCTAAAATAATGTTATAAATATATAATATTATATATATGTACATATATTTTTAGGATATACTTAAGATTTTATTTTTATATGTTTTCTTTTGAAGGTCCACGTTCTGACAAAGAAACGTTCATGTATTAATGTCATGGGCCCTAACTATTCATATATACGGTTGGTCTCAGTCCCCTAGCCTTTATCTGCAATCAATACTAAAGCAGTTATGCTGTAACTTGTAAAATAAAATTATTGGTTATTAAATATAAGTATAATAATTATCACAACTTAAACAGTTTGTGCTTAACTTTGAAAGGCCATAAATTATAGTGTTTAGTAAACACCGACTTTTACATCTAGTAATTTCATCCCACAGCTCCAAAATCAGACCACCTCAATCCTAAAACATATTCATAAGCTTTGAATCATAATTCCTTGAAACAAACCTAACTAGCCATATTTACACAGCAAAGAAGCACAACTGCCTCATCTCTGAACACCAACAAAAATATACTAAGTTGCAATGTGCAATTTCATTTTTCCCAATCTTCTTGAGCTAAAAGTTGGTATTCAGTGACTTCTAAGTGTTTCCTCTTTCTTGGAGCCCACAAATCTGAAGGCAACAGTTAACTGATCTATCTTGAACACCTGTAGGTAAATTATTTAAATCAATGCACTATCATATGGCCCTATACAACAAAGAAAAAGCTATAACTAATAGCTTTCTCCGAAAATGTTACTACCTGATGCATAACCAAATATACACGGCAGCTTCCTTGCTTCACCTAACGGGAACCTCTAAATCAATGTTCTATCGGCAAATGTAATGTCTTATCTTCATTGCCAATGCCTTCTGCACAAATTATTTATCATTACCAATCTTCATATTTGTCTAGAGCATCGGTTTTTCTCACAAAATTTTTTCTCTGACTTGTACTTTGTTTTTCAATAATAGCCTTCCTTTTTTACATGATGCAATAACAATAATAACTAGCATTCCCACGTCAATTCATGGCAACAAAATCACTAAGTATGAGAATCAATTCGCATTAGCATTAGACAGAAATGAGAAAAGAAAGCCAACAGATTAAAGAAAAAAGGGTTCAATATTAGCATACCTTTTAAGATTCAAAATCTACAGTTTCTAATCATTTTTTCTATCAGCACTGCATAATTCAGCGATACTTAATAAATAAATGTAGTTACAAACCTAACTATTTCTTTTTAAACCCATATTCTCATAAGAGACAGCTGCAAGATAAGCAAAATCAATAAAAATACAACAAAATATCTCATCAGAATTCTGAAATTTAACTTTCCAAAAATTCGAGAAGTCCAATCAAAGAAGTAAGAGAAACTAAATATGTTAGTTGATTAAAATGAGAAATAAACATACTTTGCCTAACAGCGAATTACTGATTACATACCTGGAACAACAACAAATGACAAAAGCCAAGAACTCATTCCGCCACCACAACCTAGTAAATCCCCGGCATCTCATGGTGGAACAACCAAACCATAAAAATCCCACAAATGTCCTGACTGAACTGGGAAAAAAAGAAAAGTTTAATATTTCTCACTCACCATGATGCTAGTATAGACAAATCTACTTCTTAGCGCGATTAGCAAGATACTTAAGCACCATCCTTGAAAATCGGGTGAGGGTGAAAAACATTTGCAAGATTGCACGGCCCTTCACAATTCCTTCCCTCATGCTTCTTGCATTTCTAGCCACCACAGGTCCTCCTGCGTCATTTTTCTGGCTGGCTACCACCTGTGCCGAAGCTAATAAAGTAGAGATTGAGTAAAATTAATCGTTCAAAATCCATCTCAAAACACACAGCAAAGTATTCTAATTGCAAATGCAATGAACCTGGTGAAGTTATGTTAGTAAACTTGCGCAATCTCTCCTCAGCTAAGCGAACAGCTCTGGTAGAGCTCCTAACACCTTGGGTTATCTCCTGACTGCACGAAAAAAAATGAGTCTGATTCTATTTACAAGTCGGGCAAGAAATGATTTGCATACTAGTATATAAGTTTACATTCTAACCCCAAATCACTAAGCTCCATTGTTAAATCGCTGATCTCCATGCCTGATAACCGAACAGCAGCCATAGTCTCAGGAAGCTCTTCCCTTGTGACATCCATTAACTTCTCTAGTGACTCTGCCGCTCTTTTGAAAGCCTAGATTGGAAAACAAAGAACTAAATACATTAATCAAATCAAAATTGCAAAAAAAATCCTAATCTTGCCTTGTAAATATCGAAAATTACAGACCAGAAGAGTTGGTATTGCAGAGAAAAAAAGCCAGGTTGCAGAAACTGCTGCCTGCAAAGAATCAAGAATCAATTGACACGATATATTAACAAAAATAATTTTCTTAGAACAACATAATGAATATTCATTAGCGAGATAATAAAACATCTAAGCTTACGAAAAATGCGAACAAAAATCAAGCTGTTTTACGATAATCTACAGGACGCTTTTCGATTTCGAAGCAAAATTAGAGATAACTGAAAAGAGAGAGAGAGAGAGAGAGAATCATTAATCACCACGCAAGCAATGACATTGAGCATGAGGATGTGGCGGTGAGTGAGATTCCAGCTCGAAAGCTGGAGAGAAAAGGAGGAGGGTGATCCGACGGAAGATGTGTAATGAGACGAAACCGACTGCCCCGATGACGACGCATATTCAGATTGTACGTACAGCGGTACTGACCGTCGAAATCGAAGCGGGAGACTTAAATGGTACCGGGGACGGAGAAATGAGCAGTCGCGGCGTCCGGGAAAGCCGAACTTACTGTACTTGGGATTGATTGCGGGGATTGACACTCGCAACTTTGCTGCACCGAGCATTTTTTCCACCGTCTCCTGAGAGAGGGCGATGTACCCGACGACAACCGGTCCTATGTAGTTTTTTACACTGCACATTTCGCGGCCTGAAGATGTCAACTAAATTGGACTGCTGTTGTTTCTTTTAGTATGGCCTTTTAAGCCCAATACAAGAGCGTGGGCCTTGGCTCTTGAGCCATTATAAGTGCCTCTATTTTAGGTCTTATACCTATTGACTATCAAATTTAATTAAATCTGGAGATAATTATTAAATTAATACGAACTTACATATTAATTTTAAATTATATTTATAGTATTTTACAATCAACTTCTCAATTCATGCACTTGATTAGTTTTTATTTTTAAGTGATATTCAACAAATAGTTAAATTCCTGGAAAGAGAAATTCATATTTACTGTCTTTGCCATTCATATCTCATATTTGCAGAATAAGACCCCCTACAAAACTTGCTAATCTTCAGCCCCACAGACAAATTTCCCAGCACCCTTATACACGGACCTATAATCAAACAAATTCTAATTGCAGAATTTCAATCAAATGTTATCATTAACTACCCTTTTCTTTTAATTCTTCTTTCTTTACTGCGTCATTTCTTGAACGTAGAGTTCAATCTTAAACGGCAACCATTCATCAGCTGCCAACCAGCTTGGTGAATCCAGGAATGGGCTATTGTCACGAAGAAAAATGAAATGGGAACGCAGTTTTAAGCGGTTCTCTCGCAAATCTTGACGACTTCCACGACAGTAGCGTTGCAAAAGAAACATCTCACACAATTTAGAAGATGCCGGCTTATGCAGCCATAACAAGACGTGTGGGAACATGGAACGAACTGTGCATCAGCTTTGCTTGCATAACAGATGCAGCACATGCCATCATCATCCGCTTCTCCTCCACATCTTGACCTCTTAATTTCTTGTGTCTCAATCTGGCAAAGAACAAGGCTCAAGAAACATTCTATCCGTCCAAGTTTACCAAGATAAGCATCTCCTCGGAAATATCCGGCCTGGTAGATTTTGGTAAAAGCAAAAATGGTGAATTATAAAGAAATTTGAATTCTAACAAGTTGAAATACACACTAATAAGTTGAAATACACACAACAATGGTTTCTTTAGTCCTCCATAAGCTTTTCTAAGTTACAATTAAACAACAAAAATAAAAAACAAAAATTGAAGAGAGCTTTTGACATTAAAAAGCTCTTTTGGTCAGCAGTGAAACTAAACAGGCACTCAGCACATTAATGCACATCTATGAAATTCAAGCACAACGCACACACATTCTCAGAAAGAAAGTGATTAAAAATGACTAATACTAACCCAGTTATATTCTAGCAAATACTGGAGTCCGTGATGAATGGTATTGGGGCAGTCCATGCTTGAAAACACACTGACAACATCATTCTGCCCACTGCAATCTGAATCCGCACTAGCATCCAACAAATTCAAGATGATTCCAACAAGAGGAGCTAATATCATGCCTCGGTTTACTTTCTCTAAAGATGGGCCATGTCGTCTTAGTGACCTAAAAAACCACTCACCATAAGGCAGAAAATAAGAAATGGATACACCAGAGCTATTGGTTAGAAAATTAACAATCAATCAACAAGCAAGCCAAATATCATCACCCTTTTTGCACCATACATTGACAGTAATTTTAACAAGAACCATAAAATTCAATTGGGAGAAAAAAATAATTCACCAGCATCAGACTTACAAGTCGAAAAACTCAGCATCAGCTGCTGAAGTTACATGGTTTAGAATAAAAACTATCAACTCAGTTAGCCTTCGGAGGTTTGTATCAGATCCTGATAGGAATTCTTGAGGGATCTCATGGGTACAGAACTCCAAAACCATAGCAAGATTGCATGAGAGATCAAAGATGACACAGCATTTCCTCTGCTGAAAGTCGGAAACCTGCAATAGAATGTTTGATAACAGTTAACAAAAAAATCAAGAAGAAAAGGGAAAGACTAGGACAATTTATGGAAAAACCAAAAAATATAAATTTTCATTGTCCTCTAACACATTATTTAATTGATTGCTCTACAATTTATTCTCTCAAGGTAGAGACTAAACATACCTGGCATTTTTCTTGCATGTCTCGGATGGAAATTGAGAACTCTGTCATTGTCCAGCTAAGAGTGTTAAATAACCGATTGAGAAAAGCAGAGAATAGCCCCTTGTCATTAATACAAGCTTCACGAAGCACTCTCTGTATGTAAGAGAGAACATCACATATTGATTTCAATAAGTTAAAATGAACACAGAGATGAAAACAAGCAATAAAAATAGTCCATTATTAACCTGGAAAATAACTGATGATGATGATGATTCACCATGCTTTGATGAACAAAAGCCATGACCCTTGCATAACCGCAAAAGAATATTAGTTACTGGAATCCAGGATCGGTTATCAAATGCTGAAAGTAACGCTGTTGGCAATCTAAGAGTGGCTGCCTCATTGCTCTCAAAAGCAGCCAAATATTCTTTATACTGGACCAGGACTGATATAGATTGCAGAAGAAGGTCCCTCAGATCTGCACTTGATATCCTTGGATCATTGAAGTGGGTTACTACAAAAGTAACCTAATCAACAAAAAGTCCAGACTCAGAACCCCAGTGCAGAGAATACTGGGAACTAAAATATTTCAATAAAGCACATGCAGATTTGAAGGAAAACAAATTCTTTATTAAGGAATTAATGAAGCATTCTGAAATTTGTTGGCCTTTGTTGTAGGTACTGAGAATTTAATAAGTAGGATTAAATTACAACAGTAGGTAACCCTATTCTTCTAATTCCATGCACCAGATGACACTAGTTGGTTGATCACATACTTTTTGGCTTCTAACTGCAAATGCAAACAATAGGTTCCTAAAAATCCAACAATCTCTACACCATCATTTTAGGACCAAACCGAGACAGATATCTCAAGTACCTATGAGGAACAGGGAACATTTCGACCTCTCAATTGTATTTGCAGTATTTTCATAAGGTCATGGCTGGTTGTAAAATTTAATTTACTAGAACAAGTAAGAAAATGAAAGCGTAAAACTGGAATGATGCAGAATGATGCATGGTTAATCAACTTATGTGAAATGTAACCAATTTTCTTGTTCTAAAGAATTAAGATTACTGTCCTTTCCTCCATTCAGCATCTTTTGCGTTGGTAATAATAACTAGAGGTGGGGTAACAGGTCATGGAAAACAGAGAAAATAATCTATTTCTGCTTAATGAGCAAACCTTGAAATAAGAGAATCAGTTTAAATTTGTAGTAATGAAACTCATGATGGCACAATCAAGTATTTTTGAGATAACTGTCTCAGCTGATGACAGGCTTGCCAAGACGCGGATTTCCTATCTTGTAGAAGAATTATAATGAAGGTAGAACAAGTAAAAATACAAAAATCTCTTTTTTTTTCCATCAGGAGTTACTCAAAAGGAAAAAAGTAAAGAAGTCCCCCAATGCCACCGCCACAAAAACAAATAAATAAAGGAAACCCTTCATCAGCTAAAAGTGCATAATAGTGTCAGAAATATTGCTGATGTCAGATCTCAGATCACCAATAAAAACTCCAAATTTCATAAATACATGCACCCTTATTCGGGAATAAACTTTTTGAACATTGTGATCATTTATTTCTCATTACCCCACTACACAGCAACAGATTATTGAAAACTCCTATCAGCCTACATATTCATGCTGTTCATGCAGTGTATTGGCAAAAAATAATAATAATAATTACAGGGAGATTAACAAATAAGACATACAAATGATGCAAGCCCTTGCTTGATAAATATAGCTGAAGGAACAAATGGTGGGTCGCTTTTACGTAAGACATGAAAGCAATCAACCTGAAAGTGTCGTCAAGTTTGCAGTTAATACCAACTCCAGTAACATCTAATAGAAGCTCTTAGCAAAAAAGGTAACATATAACAGAAGCAAACTCCCAGAAAAACATTGCACATACATTGTACAGCATAAATTCATGCCAAAATATATAACGCTTCAGTGCATTCTACTTGATGAAACTTCATTTTTTA
Organism: Xylocarpus granatum; assembly: GCA_019650275.1. Lineage (NCBI taxonomy): Eukaryota > Viridiplantae > Streptophyta > Magnoliopsida > Sapindales > Meliaceae > Xylocarpus > Xylocarpus granatum. The sequence goes on from BNST01003101.1 coordinate 116,412, forward strand.
TGGTTATGTGAAGCACATCTGGAAACTCTTGATGCAGAAGATGAAACCATCCCCACCCTCCCACAATAAGAACTCTTCTTTAGCTATTTCCAGTCATATACATTGTTCCGAAAATGTACATATATAAATTGTCAGCTAGAGAACAATATTACATAATATAAAACAAAAAGATATTCTTTCTACCATGAGCTTTGTATTCACAAACTGCCTACACTCATACAGGTAATTTCTTTCTACCAGAAAAGTGACAAGTAAAATATTCTGCCAGAATCATATATTGACAGCCTATACTAGGATTTAATGCTGACACCCGAGAGAGAGAGATATTTATCCATAACTTAAAATCTCACTCTGTAGTTGCATCAACTAATTCCATAATGACCTGAAGAAATTGCAAAGATTTCAGTCAAAATGCAAAGTAGAGTTAATCAGTTTCATCTAGTTTCACCGCTCATAGTGGAACAGAGTCCCAGAAGAGATGTAATGAGTTTCTCATGACGAGCAAACATTGCTACTTATTTAATACATGCAGCATGAACAGGTCAAAACATAGTGTAACTACCATATAATTCATATGATACGATTTCGGTATAGTTACTAGTTAAATAATACACTGTATACAAGAAGGCAAGTTTACCATGGCTTCAAGGTAGAATTCGGGAACATAAATGAACACCAAATCCATTTTACTAAGAACCAGAAGCAGTTGCACAACCCACATGCATGTTGCATACATTCCTCTTTGCTTCCACTGAGAAAACAGCGAAATACGATACCTGTAAAGTAAAATAACGAGACAAACTGAGAACGAGGATGTAAAAAAAAAGCAATAAACTAAAGAAAGATCTCTAGTCACAGGAAATTGCCATTTTCAACAGAGAATTTTTTCCAATAACCACAAATATTTAGGGTTGCTTATGAAAACTGAACAAATACAACATCATATAAAAAACCAAATCTTGTAATGTGGAGCTGTAATGTTTTTCCAATTATGTGTTTGCCAGATCAATTTGGTCACCCATGTACATGGCAAAATGCTAATAATGATTATCTTTATAAAAAAAAATGCTTAACAGACAGTCAACAGACCTAGGAGCAGATGTATGTCTAGAAGGGCCTAAAAGTAGGTATCAGAGGGCACCATGCAGGCTGCACCTCAAAACAGAAATCAAATGGTTTTGCAAAACAAAACAAAGTTGTGCAGCCTCTAATGAATTCTGGGAAACTATACTCAAAGCAATTGCAAGCGAGGGGGAGCTTTAACACTAATCGACAATAACATAATCTTGGAATTGTCTTTCCACAGACCTACATATCAAACAGAATCAAATCCGCTCCACAAACATCAAATTGACACTAGAATATAACAATGAATATAGAATGTGTTCAAGCAGCATGTGGTCTACTAGAAACACAATCAAAGTTTTTTCAAGGAGCAGTGATAGGTCCTACACATGCAACATGCAGACAAATACCATCGAACTTCTTAAGTCACATAAAACTTCAATAGACCTAAATGGTAGAATAAGAATACGAGTAAAACCAGCCAAAACTACAATGCAAACCACAATGAAAATTTTTTCTTAAAGACAAGAAAATAATTTAGATTGTTAAACATTTCTACAGAATTTAGTTCTTTGGTTCATCAGAGAACTCATAGCTCATTGTTACCCCTATAGTCCAAATATCAGAGAAGTACATTGTCACAGAACATGAAGGATGAAATAGATTGCAACTCTCATCAACATATAATTTCAGAAAGCAGGAAAGATAAAAATATTAAAAAGAATGGTTGAAGTTTAAGTATGAAAATCCTAGTCATAAATTCAGGAAAGCGCCCATCTTGCAGATAAATGAAATGGCAGGAAGAAGAGGCACCATAATTCAGGATACATAAAATGCACATTAGTGAATTAAAGAATTGCATTGCTAGCAAAACAACATTGTTTAACAAGCAAATGAAAGTTATTTCCGTGCAACCTCAAGCCAAAAGTGGAGAGGGCGAGTGACAGACATAGAAAAAGGAGAAGTCAACTGTAACTTAACAAGGTCTTCCTCATGGTCACCTTACCACGTACAATGTCTGACACAATCAACAACGTCATCTCGATACTTATTACGAGCCTCCTTCAACCGCTTTAATTGCTCACCACAAGCTCGTTCTCTTATTTGTTTATCTGTTTCTTCCAGGAGAGATATAGTCTGGGATTGACGAGACATGTAATATGATGCCTACAGTAAGTAAGCATTTCTATCAGATCTTATATCAAAGAGATGGAAAAAAATGCGTGAATAGAAGATTAGCTAGTATAAAATATATTTGCAAGTTCCACATTTGGAGCAATGCAAAAGGGAATCAAAAATGTAAGTGGCTGTGAAGCATGCAACCAGAACGAAAAGCAGAATACCAGACAAATAACAATAAATTGCTCAAAGTAGATGTTTAATTCAGGAAATTCAGTAATTAGCATCAAACAAGCAAGCAGACATACTTCCACAACTAGTCAAAATCTAAGGAAGTCTCTGACATCAGCATGATGATTTAAACATGACAAATCCTACTATATAACAGCAATAACATAACAGCTACAGGAAAGATGACAGAGCAATAGTTCACTAACTGTATCAACTCAACTCAGGTATCAGCAGTTCTCAACCTATCATAAAAGGGAATAGTTATTCTGCATCCATAATTGTGAAACCATCAATACTTGCATTCTTCAACAAATTCTCAGTACAGAATGAGGAGAAGTTATAGGAACCTGAAGTTCATATCGAGTGACAAGAACTGCCTAACAAATTGGTGCAAAAATTTCAACATCTTAACTTTCAAACTCCTGGAGAAAAATATTAGACCTTATGAGACAAATAATAAAATATTGTTGAAAGAAAAAAAAACAAAATGAAGCAAAAGATATTCCACCATTTCCGAACCATTTCTCATGTACAATATCAACTAATTACCAGCTCAGTCACTTGTATATCAGGTACATGCATTTTTGCTTCTACTTTTTCAAACAACACAAGAGTTATTCTCCCAGCTTACTGCGCCATAATTACGTTTAAGCTGAGGTTTCTTTTTTTGTTTTCTAAGAATTTCAGATCAAACCCAAGTTGAATCACCTGTAAGATCTAAACAGAAACAAAGAGGACAAACTAGCAATATCAAAAAATTTAATAGGAAACATAGAACACTGCATAACTAACTATGAACCACAATCACCTAACCTGCTTAAAGTTTGGTGCAAGACCTATATGATACAACAACAGTAACACATCCAGAAGCTCCTCCTCTCTGAGCGTAGCTGCAGACATATTACTCTCTCTCGGTACAATCCTTGTATACCATACTGGATGATAACCAAAGTCAGATTCAGATTGATCACTGGTACTAGGTTTATCAGCAATCTCATCATTGAAACTTCCTGTACTACACTCTGCAGAAACATGAGTAGACCTTTCAGGAACTGAGCTGCAATGGCCTTGAGAACCTTTAGTTCTGTGTCTAACTGGATACTTCAAGCTTCTTGTGAAATCAGCGTCATAACTAGAGCAACAACATGGTTTCTGCTCAGTTAGATGAGTCACTCGAGTTTCTTCATCATCCATACAGCCTTCCTCCCACCGGATAACTTCGGCTTCTTGATCATATACAGGATGGGACTTAGATAGATGTATAAATGATCCCCCAAGCCTGGATATGTCAGCTCGATGAGAATCATTCTTGAGAAACAACCCTAAGGGAAAGCTTTGTTGGCCACCTTTATGCAGAAAACCAACATCACTACCATTGTTTTCAGATCTCTTCAACCAACTACATGTATCAGCCATGGGAAACCCTTCTGACAAAAAATGGAGTATAGCCGTATATAAAGAGATGAGAACAGCGTTGCTTGAAACTCCAGGAGGCGGGAAATTGCGATCTGCCCCTCTGTTCTTCAGCAAAATGTTCTGTACAAATGTCCTAAACACAGATCCAGGAAACTGGGAAGGCAAAGTAGGTGGAATGAACTGCATGACTAGGAGGCATAGCTGCCTATGCTTCTCCTCAATCTGCAAAATTATAAATAATTTTTTAAAGAGGGAACAGTGATGAAATCAAAATTCAAACAACTGCCACCCCCTATAAAGAAGATTCACTGAACATAGCTCCTGTGTGAGCCACTCAAGTAAACTTCAGAACAAACAAGTTTTTAGATTAAATAGTGCACGTCATGCAACAAATATAAATCCTAAAAAGCATTAGATGGATATTGACATCAGAAATTGTTTGGTAAAAAGACTGTTTTGTGCTCTAGGCATGGTCATAAGATGTTTGACAATTGGGATGATGTGACTGAAATCACATCATAGTAATGTGTCGTCCAGCTCAATCCCAAAGTATGTACCAAACTGAGGGTGATTCATCATTCATATCCAAGATTAATTTTGTCATATGAAATTTATATCACTAAGAGTATGAAATAAAAGAATTTGAGAACTGGGATAGTTGAATTTTCATACCTTCACAGAAATACAACCAATCTACTTCTAGGCTGTAATCATGAATGTTTGCACAACCAAATCAACATGAGGTAGTCTAAATGCCACCAAATCATAAGAATATGTTGAAACATTTAATTAGAAACAAAAATTCTCAACTTTATTTTCAAACTATTAGTAGCTTTCGTTTGTATTTTTGGTGTGTCACACAACTGCAATACCTTAACATTTACATACTTCAATATTACAATTTAAAAGTTATTTTATGCAATTGAATGTATTTAAAGTTCATATTCCCCATTGCTAAATCTTAAACAATTAGATCTAAGGTAGCAAAGGCACACTCAAAAACATAAAACAGAAACATTATCATATATTAATCACCAAGTATAAAACATCATAGTTAGAAAAGCTGATTCTGCATAATAAGGGCATACCTTGCTGACTGCATCAGATAAAGCAGTTGTTGTCAACATCATGCTACTTTCATAGGACACATCCTCACATGCACCAGGCCACCAAACAGAAGGCATGATGTGCTGAAGATCATGACTGTTTGGACTCTTCCATGACAGAAAGCTTTCAAAAATGTATTCAAAATCTGATGACTTCCACCATAGGACCATCAATTCTTCTCGTCTTAAGACATGACATGCGAATGCAAGATATGGATATGATCCTGAATATGGGCATTCTGTTAGAACCAATGATGCTGTTTTGCAACTATATGCAAGTGCATTTAGGATATGCTCAAACATCAAATTTGATCCTTGAAATTGTAGAAAGACATCAACAACTCTGTCCAGACCAGAATAGTCATGTGGCACCTGCAGCCCAAACACCTCCATCAAGAATGACAGAAGTATTCCCCACACAACATACTCTATATTCCTCGTATCTGCTTCAAGCAGAGAGAAGAGCTCCGCACATATACCATAAGATACAGGGTAGAATATTTCTTCAAACAAGACAAACCTCTTCAGTCTTCTGGATCTTTCAACTGTTGAACACTCAGTCCGCTCCATTCCTAACAGCCTTGAAAAGCACTGTAGCAACTGGGTAGCAAAAGTATTTACATGGGGAGGTTGTTGAAGGGGAAGGTAACTGCCAATTGGATATTTAAAGGGGCGAGCCCCAAAATTCAGCACACACCTTTCACCTTGAGAAAGAGAGATGGCAGGATAATAACCCAATCCAGGCCCCATCTTGCGAATGCCAGAAAATGCTACTCCAAGCGAAACACCATTTCTATAGAATGATATCTCATTAGAATCCAAGTCTATGCAGCATCCGATGATGTCACCGGCTACCCATGATTGACCGTATTGCTCAGCTTCCTTATTCCATTTCTTGACTCTACTCCCATCAAAGGCATATGAATTATCATCATCACCCACCCCTTTATGGTCAGTGAATGGACGAGAAAGAGTCGCCCATCCAAGCTGTTGTACCCCTGAAGTCTCTAAAGTCACTTCATACATCCATTTCCCCTTCCAAACACAAACATTAGCTCTGGCACTACTGAACATTGCCAAGCTCTCGACAAGCAAAGGTGCCTTACTGATTCTAATGTCACCACAAATGCTGAATTCTTCAAGACCAACAATATGTGGTCCACTTTCGTTATCAACAATAACCATCCCATCTCTATTACCAACCACAGTGTCCGAGGTAGAGTAATATTTTGAGAAATCATTCTTTATGATAGTGCGGACTAAATTGTTATCAATTGGAGAAGCCAGTGAACCAAGTGATTTGTTGGGCAGGCCAAATATGTACTCAATAGTTTGCTCCACAGACTGATGGCCGAAATCATCACAATTCGAAACAAGACGTGATTTTGACGGATTCTCTTTTCCATCCTCACCATTCAAAATCACGGCCAATCCAGAAGAAAGCACACCAATCCGCTGGCCGTCTTCTGCCATCCGCAATTATAATCCAAAGATATGTCTATCCCTCAAATTCGCACCACCAGAACTGTCTTTTCAAACTTCAAAAATCAGAAGTTGCTCACAACGTCAAATAAACGTCTAGAAACCACAACCTCTCCACGTAAAAGTTTCAGAAACCTAACAGTCTATTTTGCCATCCCATGTCCTCGACCCTGAAACTTCAAAATTTGGGCACTTAATACTCCAATTTAACATAAACAAGCTACACAAATCCATTTAATAGCTGAAAATCATAGAAAACAAACAAAACTACGCGGAACAAAAACAAAATTATCCATTTTCATGTTCCAAAACAAAACAAAACGGAAAATCAATGATAGCAACAATCACTTCAACAAACAACAGCTTATATCTTTCTTTTCCATACAACCAACGCAAGAAAACATAAGAAATTTCACTTTCACGTTCAGAAATGACGCAATCAAACCATTTCTATAACAGACAAAAGGTAGTCAGTCCAATCTACGTAATCCTTTGAAAAACGATAATTCAAACAGCATGTAAATCAAATAAATTAATTCCAAAAATTAAAAAAGAAGAAAAAAGGAAATTACTGGTGAATCTTCATGTTGTAAATACTACTCGAAATGATAAAGGCGGCGGTCTCGTGCTAGGGTTTACACACGCCATTAAAGTACGTAGAGAAAGCAAAACAGAAAAGTCTTTGTAGAGAGAGAAAGTATTTTTCGTATTTTATTTAAATTTGATTTTGAGAGAGAGTGTGGACTGTAATCACCAAAAGGTCGGGAAAGAGGCAACGAACGAAACGACGCGTGATGCGAGGCTTCTTGGTTTCTAGTACTCGAGCAGTCATGTGAGATAAACTGACACGTGGCGGTCGCGATGTGAAGTTGCCGGATGCTGAGACTCCACGAGTTCATTCGTCATACACCGTCCTTGGACAACTTTTTGATGGGCGCTGTTACTGTATCTCGGTCAACGGGTCGTTAATATTTTAATTATTGTTATTGTGATAAAAAAATTATTTATATTAATAAAAATATTTTTTTATATAATTAAAAAATATTTTTCAATTAAAATTACCAAATAAATTTTAAAAAAAAATAGATGCCTTTACTGAAATTTTTTTTTCTTATTTGCTACTGAATTTATAAGAATAATTTAACGGCCAATCAACCAATTCAAAATAAACACGACACAGAATCCCAATTCGATGGGTTCATTCGGAAGGACTTGCGTGCCCACCGTGTGTTCGATCAAATGTCTCAACTTTTACCTTAAATGGATATATCCTCACATGCGCGTACAAACGCTACAGCGTGCGCACTATGAATGTTGATAGCCTTACAACGATTCCGCCGCCTACCTCGATTCTCTTTCTCCATCGGTCACTGAAAGTGCCCACTTTCAATCCTCTGTGAGATTGTTGTTTCATAAAAATATAAAATTCAGGGACAAGACGTTATCATCGTCTCATTGCAAAACAGTCCAATTATGAATCGGTGAGAACCGGACTTCTTATTTTTTCTTTTTGTACACGACCATTTTACACATTGCATGGTTTTGTTTCGGCGATTGAGAGGTAACGTAACAGGCATGACTTGGGCCGGCTCAATCGGACTTTTCTGCTTATATATCCGTTCCAAAATCTTTAGGCCTAATTGGACTTAACAATACCCAAAGCGAGTGGAGCTACTTATCCCCTGCTAATTGGGCATAAACATGTTACCAGCCTATCTATTCAGGGTAGGTTTTTAATAATGCAGTTGCACCGCTGTTGTATTGTCATTGTTGAATTGCATGAAGTTAGATGTAGTACAGCAAGACTCCATTTTTCATATTTCCTTATATTTTTAGCAAATCGAATTAAATTTAAACCAAAAATATAAATTTTTAAAAAATTAAAACTAAACTGATAAAATTTTAAATTAATCTAAACCATCACAAACTTAACTAAAACTTTCTCTTCTCTAATTGTAGTTATTTTTTAAGTATTTATTCTTGTTTTTAAATTTTTGTAAATTGTTAATTTATCGGTAAAAGTAACAATAGATTAAAGATCATTATTTCTTTCAATTTATTTTTTATGCGTATTTAAAAATATATATATATATATATATATATAAATTAGTAATAATTCTCATTTTCATTATAATTTCACATTGAGAATGAGAATGGAAATATATTATCATTTTATTTTTTTTAAATTTAAAAATAACTCGTTCTTCGTATTTAGCAAGACAGATTCTCGTAAACTCTCATTTTAATTGAAAATTTTGTTATTACTATTTACTAGACATCTATTTTATACAAGATATTTTATTTATTGTTTTACGAAATATATAATTTATTTATTAATACCGTAATTATTAATTTTTTGAAGTAAAATTAGGTCATGTAAAATGTTAAAACCCTTTTGTGACTACTTATGTCAATACAACCCTTTACAATTTCACTAATTATTTTGAACAGTCTTAATCCGAGAACATCCTTATCACCACAGAAGAATAAGAAATCCCCCGTTGAGGATAGGTTTCAGTAATAGCCAGGAATACGCGGTGTATCAAACCCCATCAGAGAATAAAAAAAAATCTTTCCCTCAGTCACGTCGCGGGAGAGATGGAGCGAACAAGAAACACCGTCGCACTGAAGGCGAGCGAACAAGAAAATGATCAAAAATATTTTTAAAATTCACGACAAATTATGAGAATTTTTGCTCTTATTACATAAATAATAATAATAATAATACATGACAACTTACAAGTATACTGGAAAATATTAAAAATAAAATTTCTATAATTTATGGTAAATTAATTTCACACAATGGCTATTTTACAGTAAGTAATCTCTTGCTTGCTTAACTGTGACTGGTATCGCCAGCTAAGTTCTGTTAGCATCCATGCAGTGACCGTCTCTAGCAGAAGATCTATGGCTGTCGCTTCTCCCGCGATGTTCATCTTCATCGCTCCCAGCTTTCTTCTTAATAAATTCAATGCACTCGGCCACAGCCTCGCTATGGTGAGGATCCGGCGCGGCGTTGTAGTAGCGCGATCGCGACGACACGTTTACCGTCTGACTCTGTTGTACACCAGCAGCATTCTTGGAGAGAGCTGACAACATGATCAAACGGAAAACAGCTTCCCGAAAACGTTCTAGCATGGTCATTGCTGGATTGAGGTTACCGCTTTTGTTTTTGTTGTTGCCTGATCTCAGCCTCGGAATGCAGAGATTTGTTTTCATTTTTTTCTCCGACGATCATCTGAATTGTTCTTGAACAGATCAATGTTTGATTTCATTTGGTATTATAATAGTTACAAGAGAATCTGGTAGTACAAGACAAAACGTCTTTGGCTGGCTGTAACATGCAAAGCCGCTACTAGCTTAAGCTTAATGATATTATATATATTATTTAATTTGGTTTTCAAAATTAAATTATTATTATTATTGCATTAATAAATGCAAATTCAATGATATTAAATTGGAGAATAAGAGACACCGTGTTAGTTAATTAATTAATTATATAAAATTAAACAATAATATTAAAATTTAATAACACGCTTTATTTAAATTTCACTAGTAATATTGAAAATTAGTAATTTAATATATTATATACTTATAAATGAATAATTAAATTTAATAAACAAAAATTATACGAATATTTTAAAATAATTATTAAATAAATAAATAATTAAAAAATATAATAAATTTAATTATATATATTTTAATTTTTATAAATTTTTAATTACTCTTATAAAAAATATATATTTCGTGACGATAATACAACATTACCATAATTAATTTGTATACTAATTTTATATTTATAATTTTATTATTTAAAAATTAATAATGAATAATTAGTAAAGAATAAATATTAATTTCTCATGAATTATTGATATTCACCTAAATTTTTAAAAATGATGTTGAAATAATAGAATCTCTTTAGCGAGACAGAACAAGATTCCACAAACTAGATGACACATGAACAAAATTTGGCGATAAGCAAGATTCCATTATGATGGCGTGGCACAATACAATTGGCCATTTTTCCGTAACTCCACATTACGGAGCATAGAACTAAGCACGCCAGAACCCTGCCCCCTCGGTTTTTCTCTACCCGGGAAAACCTAGACTGGGGAACGGGGCAGAAGAATAACATAAAGATCCCTGTAGTATTATATTTTTAATTTATGGCTATAGTTTAGTAATTTATAGCAAATAAATCAGTAAATTAACCAACCAAAATATCTGTTTAGTGTCAAGTAACTAGCAAAATATTTTGATAGTTAATATTCAAGGCAAGGTAATATAATTATTTTTATTTAAAAAAAATTATTGAAAATAAATAAATAAATTATACTCTTGTTTATATAAATAAAAATATATATTAAAGTCAAATGTTTATTAAAACTATTTTAAAAATTAATAAATAATGGAAATATCTTTATAACACTAAATTTCTATTAACTTATAAAAGAAGAATGACTAAAATACCAGTTAATTGTAACTTCTAAGTTAATATAACAATATTTTAGTAACTGAATTTAATATTTAAAAGAAATTAATTTTATTTAAGATTGTAGTGTTTTTATTATAATTTTTAAAATAAAATAAAATTTGATAACATAAATTTTATCAGATTAATTTATTATTATTATTATTATTATTATTTGATATTTAATGTTTCTTTTCAGAATAGATTTGGCTTTAAAGTCAAATATCTTAATATTGAACTAAATTTTAATTATTCTGTTAAAATTTAGTGATTTATTTATTATAAATTAATTAATTATATTTTTATTTATGTAAAAATCAAAATTATGGGGCCTGAATATAATTATCCATTTCAAAAATTAAGAAAATCAAAATTTCACCCCTCTGATGGTCTCTCTCACACACACACACTCTCTTTCTCTCTCTCGAAGCCGAGAGGTGAAGCCGCGTGAATTTCACTCCCAGAATAAAAAAAAACTTGAATAGACACAACAACAAAATTTCACTCTCGCTCTAAAATTCAAATTCCGATCTATCCAAGAACCCTACTTTCTCTTTCTACATAGATTTACTCTCACAGAAAATCCAGGACAATGAGGAAAGGAGCTAAGCGAAAGGCGAGCCAGAGAGATGATGCGGCAGCAAAAGCTGCTTCTTCTTCTTCGCAAGAAAATCACAGCGAAAACGAGAAGCAACAGAAGAAAACCACCAAAGCTCCTCGAGCTAAGCGAGTTAAGGCCTCTAAGCCAGAAACGGAGACGGAGTACTTCGAAGATCAGCGAAACATGGTAAATTTCGTGCTTCCTGTGTCTGATTCGGTTTTGTGCGTTTAGTGTTTATTTCTTCGCGTTTTGTTGTGATAAGATTATAGAACTTGTGTTTTTATTTAAGTGTGAATTGGATGTTATTATTTTAAGTGTAGTTGGAATAATTTTGATCAGGAAAGTTAAATTAGATGATGTGCAGCCCTTCGTTTTCTTGTATTGTATGACTGTTGCATTGGTCATATAATGTGTTCAATGAATAGTGCGCATGTGCCTGTGAGTGTAAGTTATTGTATGAAGTTTGTATTGTGGTTTAACTATGTTCTGTTCTGCTGTCTGAAACTGTCCGTTTTATGTTTTGTAGGAAGATTTGTGGAAGGAAGTGTTCCCTGTTGGGACGGAGGTTTGTTTGATAATTTGGTTTTCATGTATTTGCTTTTGAATGTTGTTTAATTCTTTTCTGTTGCTTAAGTTGATTAATGTTTTCATGCCAGTGGGATCAATTGGACTCTGTCTACCAATTCAAGTGGAACTTCTTGAATCTAGAAGTGAGACTTTAAATCATCTTTCCTATAAATTTTTTCGGTTATGGATTTTTCTCTTTGATAAATTAACTTTTAAATGTGTGGTCAGGACGCATTTGAAGAAGGGGGAAAGCTTTATGGGAAGAAAGTGTATCTCTTCGGTTGTACAGAGCGTAAGTGGCTGGCTGACTTGTACTAGTTAGGCCTTGTCCGGTGGTATTTTTATTCAATGCTCAAAACCAATTAATTGAGTATGCAGATTATATTTGTAGATGCTGGCTTTCTATTGAATTTTTCTGTGCCTGCAGCTCAATTGGTCCCAGTTGAGGATAAAAACAAGATTGTCGTTATACCAGTGGTGGTCGCTGTAAGTTTGTTCATTTGGTTGCTGTTTTGCATGTAAATTGGTTTCCAGAAAACTGTGGTTTTGGTTATTGTACTTAATTTGATTCTCTGGTTGTTAATTTTCTCCTTTTGTGTATATCTTATTGCAGGTTGTATCTCCTTTTCCACCTTCTGATAAGATAGGGATTAAATCAGTTCAGAGAGAGGTGGAGGAAATAGTTCCCATGAAGGAAATGAAGATGGACTGGGTTCCATATATACCCCTAGAAAATAGGTATTCAATTTGGTTTTTTCTTTCTCCTTTGCTACTATTTTGAACTGGTCTCAAGGAAATGTTTTTCTCTCTTCACCTTTAGGGTCATGCTGCAAAATTTTTGATGACATTGTATATTGTGATATCTCTACAGAGATAGACAGGTTGAAAGACTGAAATCTCAAATATTTATTTTGAGCTGCACTCAAAGAAGGTAAAATTGCTTTTTTACTTTTACCCTCTTGTTTTTCTAACACACACACATACACATATATTAGTTGGAATTGCAATTTCACTATAAATTGAGTGTCTTCGGAGCCAGAAAAAGATGTTGCTTAATATTCATTATGATTTAGCTCCGTATCAGGTAGAATAGGGAGCATACATGTATCTAGTTGACACAATGTGTTGAAAGAATAAACTAAGACATCATGTTGAATCTGGAAAGTAACTCTTAGGGGAAAGATCTGGTGTTTTTATAGTGAAGGCTTATTGAAAGGCTTTAACATGTTGCCCATGCTCAAAAATTCAATTGCTTGGTTCTTTGTTCCTGAGAAAGTTTATAACTTGTCATATGATTATGTATAGGACTCATTGGTTGGTCAAAATCTCAGAAATTTTATGCATGTCTTGTCTATCTGTTTGATTAGGGAAAGACTTTTCTGGTTTGCTGTTGGGCCTGCACTATTTGTTATGGTGTTTGTATAATGGGAACTTATGCATTTATTTTCATATCTGCAGGACTGCTTTGAGACATTTGAAGTTGGACCGCATTAAGAAATTTGAATACTGCCTACCTTGTGAGTTTTACATTAAATTTTAATGTTCGTATTGCTGCATTGTAGATATATTCTATGGGAGTTGACCAATTATCATGGTAGACAAGTTGGTGAACCTTGTTTTTTTCTTCTCAAATGAGTTGTGACTAGGAAAAGGGCAAAATTTATGCAGATAAAAAACTTGCTTTTTTTTCGTTCATATAGATGTGAAAAAGAAAAATATAGCACCAAATATTTTGAGATGAACTTGGCATGAGCAACATATTTTAGTTTGATTAAGCTAGTATTAAATGCTGCTTGTGCCTTTTATGTTGGTAATTCATCATATGTTGTTGCTAGTTCTTTTAGAACCTGGCTAGTTCCTTGACACCCATTACTTTTTATTTGACAGATTTCTACCAGCCATTCAAGGAAGATGAATTTGAACAAAGCACTGTGGTTCAGATAATGTTCCCTGTAGAACCTCCAGTAAGGTTCTACTATGTAATGGGAAAAAGAACTGATAGACATATGTTTGGATTTCAATGGGTCTATGTGGTTATACGTGAACAAACCGTGATGCTTAACTTTGGATGAAAGCAAGCGTACTAAAAAATTTGTGTGCACTAAGTTTTCTTTATGATTTATGCAGGTTGTTTGTGAGTTCGATTGGGAATTTGACGAAATTGAGGTACAAACTTTTCCTCTAATGGTTTTGTTTTAGTCTAACCTAAATGGATTTGGTTGTGAAGTTGGGGTGTGTGTAGTTGTTAATATTATGGCAAGGTTTCAATAATCCTATTTACACTACTCAAGTTAAATCTTTTTCCGTAATCTTGTCACTACCTTCTTTGCTGTTTCTGGTTATATCTTGAATTATTTGGTGACATTTTTCTTTTTGTGAGTGAATGGATAGTCATAATGTTATTGCTGACTTCTTTTCTCACCTCCTTAAAAATAAAAAAGAAAAAAGAAAACTGATGTTATGGCTCTAAAGTTATCTATGAAGTGTAGGAGTTCACGACCTTATTGTTTTAAATTTATATATGAATTATAGGAGGTCAAGATGTTATTGTTCTAAAATTGTCTATTAATCGTAGTAGTTCACAATTTTATTGTTCTAAATTTATCTATGAATTGTAGGAGTTCACTGATAAGCTGATTGAAGAAGAGGCATTATCAGAAGATCAAAAGGATGCTTTTAAGGTACTATAATGACTGGTTTGAAAGTAACTTATAGCTTTTCTATATTTGTAAGCAACTGATGGTTTTCTCTTTCCTTTTTGTTGTCAGGATTTTGTAAAAGAGAAAGTTCGAGAAGCTAAGAAAGCCAATCGAGAGGTTGCTGCTGGTTGTTGTAAATATATGCTTGTGTTAGAAACATGTATATATCTAATACTCTTACTAATTTCTTGTCTTGTAGGCAAGGGAAGCCCGGAGAAAAGCCATTGAGGAAATGAGCGAGGAGACCAAAGCGGCTTTTGAGAGCATGAGGTTTTACAAGTTCTATCCTATGAAAACACCAGATACACCTGATGTGTCAAATGTTAAGGTAATTTTTTTTTCTGTATCAGTGAAATTTGAAAGTGGCTTGATTTATGCTTGTGAGATCCTGGATTGATATGGGTAACCATGCGTTGCTTGCTGACATATCATTTTGCTTCTACGAGACAGTGATCACGAACAAAACTTAAATCTGAAATCACATTTCAAATATTAAAATGTTTGAAATTTGAAATCATGATACCAGTTTAAATTCAGTGAATTTCTGTTAAAGTTAGTGGACTGCCAAACATTTTTTTCTTGGCAAGATGTCTTTGTTATAGAACTTGTTAATTTTACCATTTTTAAAAATTCCATATTAAGAATCAGTAAGGCGTAGAGTTTAGTCTGAAAAACTTTATTGCACGCTCTTAATCTGTAAACATGATTAAAAAATGGTGAATAATATTATTATTTTTTAATCAGCTATGTTTTATTATGTACCTTTGTCCGTGTTGCATGCTGCTGGATCTTAAGTTTACTCAGATTTGTGGTTTTCTAGTGTCCTTCAGTTATCAGAAAAATGGGGACGCGATCCAACTTTGTATAAAATAAAATCTGAAAAAGAGGAGATTTCACATTTGCCATTATGCCAACAGAAATTATTGTTAATTAGATTTAAGCCTTATGGTATACGTAATATCCTAATCTTCAATTAATATTTTTGCTTTGCAGGCTCCATTCATAAACAGGTACTACGGGAAGGCTCACGAGATCCTATAACTGAGCTCATTGAACATTTGTACAAGAGAGATGTTGAATTCTGCTTTGACTTCCACATCATCTTTGAAGATGTTATGGACGGGCACGCCACCGTCGCATCATTTCTAGGTCAGCCTCATTAGCTCTCTGCTTAGAAAAATACGTAGTCTTGTAGTCTCAGAGCTTTTTGATAAAACTAATTCAGCAGTTCATGTTACTAATAAGAAAAATCTGTAAGATACATAATCGAGTCATTTTAAATTTTTAAAATCCATTTCTTGAGCTTCAGGATTAGAATTTTCCTGATGCTCGTGTTCTCATCCGGGGTTTTCCCGTCTGTTACGTAGTAATTTATTTGTTGCTTTCATGTCTTGTACGAATTAAAGTTCAGTTTTTTTAAAACATATGTAATGAAAGAAGCAGTTAAATAATATTGTAGAATGGACCCTTTTATTATTTTATTTTATTGCAGTTCATATCAATTGATCTGGATGCGCAATCAATTGCACTCTTACCTTGTATTAAACTATGAAAATTCAATTGAAAAGCTCCCCAAAGATCACAAACAATCTATTAAAAACATCGAAGATCATAAACCCTTTGCCCTATTTAGGCCAAATACAACACATTATGCGGCAGCCCTTTGCATTATTTAGGCCAAATAATACAACACAATCAGGCAGCAAACCTTCCAAGGAAAATCTTCTTTTGCAAACCAAGCTCTAGCTTCAAATTCAATCATCCATTGATGAAGGATAATCTAAGGTGAGTAATGTAAAATGATCTCTCCGTTCGCCAAGGCTGGCTAAAGGCAAATGACCGCAGGCTAATGGTAGAAACAAAAGCATTGAAGAATAGAACAGAGATCTTCGTACCCAGTACCGAATTATTCTGGATCCACAAAGCGTGGCGAAACCAATCAAAATAACGTTTCAAGTTCAAGATCAAATATCTCTCTAGGCCTAAGGCTAAAGTCTGCCTGTTGGATAAATTTCTCGCCGGCATGTATCAAGTTGACTTCTTCTTTGTATATACCAAGGCAACATCGAAACAACAAAAGATTGAGCGAATCCTTGGGAGAATTTAAAATCGGTTGAGGCTAGAAACAAGACAACGTCCGTACCTGGGGCAATAGAAACAAGACAACGTTCGTACCTGGGGCGACGGTGTACAGGCTGCAGTAGCTTCGGAGATTTTTCTGTATGAATGAATAGAAGCGGCATATGAAAGGGGGGATGAAATGACCACAATCCCAGCAACAAGGAAGTCTATGCACATCGTTTCTTCTAATTCATTCTTGAATTTTTCAGCTTTAAACGACGCTTTGCAAATACCCATTACTAATTTTGACCTCTCCAACTGATTCGAATCAAGAATGAGGGCCAATCTCCATTGTCTTGAGGTCATTTGATCGGACTTGTTCTATGACAGATTTCTCCATTATACTATGCAAGTTATGATTTATCACCGGACCCAATCTGCCGGGAGAGGCACAAGCCAGTTGGTTGTTTTGACCATGCAGTGCAAGTTCCCTACCAACGAAATTTGCTGATATTTGCTCTTGTACCTCTTCAGGGGCAGACAAGAAATCTTGAGTTTCAAAAGTAGGTAAGTCTGTTTCTGGGTGACAATAATTCACACCGCAAGGGCTTGTGCAACCGACTTCATTGGAAGTTGCATCTGAAGTAGATAGACCTTGATAGTTCAAGTGGCATCCACCATTGTCAGCAAGTGAATTGTTAATCAATCTAAGAGTCCTCAACGTGCTCCCGAATGATTTCTCAAAGTTCCATGAAAAACAATCAAACTTGTCCCCAAAACACCTGTTGCCACAAAAAGAAAGTAAAAAAAACATGGGCACATCATATTTATCACTTCCGACTAGTGCTCTTCTTGTCAGAAATTTAAGTTCTGGCTTACATGATTAAGCATCCTCTGACAGCTGAAGTGCATATCTGCAAGCAAGTTAATAAATTTATGAGTGGTCAGGTAATTATCTGAACTTAGTGCTAAATAGTTGAAAGGGAAAAAAAAGACAAATACCATTGAAAGATGATCAATAGAGATCGTATTGCCTACTGCATCTTTTCTTTCCAGAACCTAGAATCAATGAACACCATACTTACAATATTAATGAAGAAATTATAATAATACCCCAAAAAAATTGAAGAACTTAAAAAGTGACAGTTCACGGGATAATTTCAGGACAAACAATATATGTTATTTTTTAGCAGCCACCACTACTTCCTTTACATGGTGTGCACTAAAAATATCAAAAAACTCAAGCCATAAGACGACCTCATGCAGTCTTGGTTTCATATAAACAGAAACATATCAAAAAGAGAAATCACACACACTCTTGAAAGAGTGGAAAGATTCTCATATTTGTGAAAATGATCATCTACAGGAGAAAGGCAAAGCTAAGATTTCAATCAACGTAGCAAAATGGTACTAAAATGTTGTTTTTTTTGCATGCTTTTATAACCCAAAATCCCCTAAACCCGCTTAGCAGACTTGAATTCAAAACGGGAGCACCACAATGGCTTTTAGCCTTGTAGGTGACTCTCGGCGACCGTAGAACGGCAACCCAAATAGCCCATTTCTGACCTCCGACATTTGCTGCTTGAAAACTTTGTTGACATGGAAGAACTAAGTACTTTAGGGGCTCTTTGGCTGTCTTCAGTAACAACCTTACTCTGCCAAGGAGTTGACAAATGGGGTACTTGAGAGCATTTGTAAACAGAGTGCATCACCCTAAAAAAGAAGGCATTCATCATCTTTTTTCCTTTTTCCTGATAAAATAGATATTATTTGACACTTCCCCCCACTATATATCTATGTTCGCACGCAGAAAGATAAGACAAGTATTTACACTGCCAACTGAGCATCAAAATTTACTCTTGTCCTCCTTTCAGATCAAGTTATCGGTTGTCTAGTACAAGGTCTGCTCAAGGCAAAAGTCAAAGATGCCCATTACACATCACTTCTTGGCATGTTTGGACGATGGGACTGGACTGCACAAACACCCAAAATCCAATTGATCAATGTTTGGCGCATCAGGTGGTTTGGTATGCGTCTGGCATGAATTGGTTGGTCAACTCAATTAACCAGTATGTGAGTTCTGTAGCACTGTTTCAGTTTAGTATAAAACTAAATTTCAGACAACCAACCCAACTCAAATTTGGCAAACATGAACCAAATACATGAAAAACCTACCATCAACATCAAAATTTTCCACTAAAATAACACAAAAAAAAGAACTAAATTACCTACAAGCGGCATTCAATAACTAAAACCAAAATTTTCCCAACTGCCAAAAAACCTAAAATGCCACAGAGACTCACTCAACCTTTAACATCATCAATAAAACAACCAACCGAAAAACAAAAATCCAAAATTTCCCGCCTCAACCGAACACCAAGAAAAAAAATTAACAAATAAAAAAATAAATTTTTAAGAAACATGAGCAACAATAGCTGCAAACGACATTCCCAGAGTTAGCACGTTTTTTCTTCTTTTTGCAATTGCTGATGGGTTTTCCGGAGAAAGGAGAATCGCCGACTGTTGGATTAGAATCAACGGTAATTGGGTTTGAGGGGATTTCGGTGGAGACGCATGTAGAAGAGAAGGAGGAGTAGAAGATGAAGAAGAAAACGAAGGATCTTCCATTGAAGGAAAGAAAAGAAGTTTGCTGTCAATTTTTGAGGGTTTCAGACTACAAAAGAAAAATTAAAAATAAAATAAAATAGAACAAGAAAGAAGAAAATTATTACAGGAAAACTGATGCAATGCAATTTTGTGATAAGAATTTGTTGTGTTGTTGAATGATTCAAGGTACGAAATAGAAAGCATGCATCTGATAATTTGTTTTCAACAATCACTGTTCGACAACAGCATTGACAATTTTCCATTATGCAAAAGCATGCATGTGTGTTATATGATAATTCGTTGTCAAACATCGCAGCACTTCGACCGAAAACTCTCCAATACGCAAACCATGCATCCCTTTCTAATTGCATCCCAATGGGCTACTACCAATTATGCTTTTTCATTCTTTTTCCTTCTCTTGTTCTTGTTTTGATGTCTCTCATAGTACTCTTTACCTTCACATTGAGAAATTTAATTTACAATGTTAAGTTTGCCAATATTTTTTTAATAATTTGTATATTTTCATAAAAAAAATATTATTTGTTATTGTATATTCGTAGTGCATTTATTAAAAAGAAAATAATCAATCGATAAAAAAAAAGATAAAATTATATTTGTATTTAAAAATATTTAAAAATATATCAAATTTTAAAGAGTAATTCAAAAATTATGTTTATGTGTTAGTGAATTCTTGAAAATTAAAAATAAAAAAGATTAAAAGAAAATTTTATGATTAAAAAATATTATTTTTAAAATTTTGGATTTTTTTAATTTATTTTTTAAAAATTTTTATTGTTATAACCAAAGTAATTTTCAAAGCATACATGCTGGATAAGAGCCTGGCCTTTTTCATAATTGTAGGGTCCAATCACCATGGATTGTCGAAAGCTTTCATGCATCCACGACCATCCATCACGCATGATTTTGATTTTAATTACATTTAATTAATCATAGCAAGCTGACACTATCATTACAAGCGTAGGGTTATCATATACCAGCTCCTTTCTAACTTTTCACTTTTAATTTTTTTATTTTTATTTTTTTGACGATGCGTAGTTTGTGGGTTGCAGGGGTTTTTACATTTCAAAAATTTATAAAAAGCAACCGACGAGTTAGAAAGACGTACACAAAGGTATGAATGTGCCATAGATGACGCTGAAAGTAAACATGTTACATTGAAAGATTATGTTGTCTGTAAGTTGAAACTGTAGATCAGCACGCTTAAGTTAATGAGATTCTTGTCGTTGACCAAGAAAGTAATGGAGTTGTATTTTGTTCTCTTGTACGTTCTGTGCATGCTTTGACTGGGCCCAAAGCAAATGGGAGCACAAAACAAGCACTGAGCCAAAGCACGCCCCTAGCTGCTTTGTCAACCTGTCAGTGAGGTTAAAATATGGCATTTATTGATGGCAATCTGTTGCAAAGAAGTACAGAGAAAAAAGTTGCGATTTAAAGCAGGTGTTTAAGAATCTGGCTTGTCTCTCATTATAATCTTCTGTTTTGACTCTTATCTTGAAATGGGTTGGGACCATTTTTCTCAAAACGACACTGGTTTTGTTTTGGTTCGGTTAAAAATGGTGGAAGGGGAAGTGGAGAAAATCATGTTTTGAAGGCAGGAGTAAAGGTTTGAAAGTCAATGGAGAAAAGGGGTTTTGTTCTTGTTTCTGTTCTTTGTCTGCTTTTGATGGTTCTTGTGATAGCTGCTTTCTTACCAAGGACCTCTGCTAATCAAGAAGGTTTGTGGTCTCTTTTCCACTGTTTTTTGAAAATAAAGTTGAGAATTTTTGAAAAATTTCCATTTTTATTGATGTGAATATACATGTTGTTAGCTTCTACATGTGATTATGGTGGAAATCTATAGCCTAGATTTTACTCAAGGTTTTATTGGGGTGTTTTGGTGCTTATTAAGTTAGTTTGTGAAGTATTTAGTCATATGTATGCTTTGAGTTTGATATTATATACTACTATGCAATTCGAGATGGTAGTCATATTCTTCAATCAAACTTGGTTTTTCAGCTATGTAATGCTTGAATTTGATGTAGCATAGTGTGGTCGTTTGTGGGAGGAAAAAGAAACTACTCCTTTGTTTTGCTTTTCACCAATCTCAATTGGAGGTTTGTTATGGTGACAATTTAGGTGATAGGAAAATTGGGTGATTTTCCTTTTCCAGCTTCATGCTTTAATTTCTTTTCTGCAGTCTTCGATAGTTTTTAAGTGATCAAGTTGGTAAAGAGTTTAGACATCGTACTTTAAACCTGTAATTTTTGATTCTTAACTTTGAAGTATTTGGGGCAAAGCTATTTTGGATTGCACATAAATGATTAATCTGACTCATCTTGAAATTTCATAATGAGGTTAAGCAGTTTTGGGGGTTTGGAAATTTGTGTTCTTATAGATTTTAAGAATTTTATGTAATTTCCTTTGTTTCATCCCACAACCAATTTGCACTTTCCTATTGTTACTTTTTCTTCCCCTCTTCCACTGCTGCCTCTTCATCAATTGCGAGAAATGATTTTGCCAAATCAAGATGTTATTTTCCGTGTAAGCAGGTGATGCTTTGCATACCCTGCGGTCCAATTTACAAGATCCTTATAATGTTCTGCAGAGTTGGGATCGAACACTTGTGAATCCATGCACATGGTTTCATGTAACATGCAACAATGAAAACAGTGTTATTAGAGTGTAAGTAACTTCGGTCATTTGTTGATATCTGTTTTAAGTACACACAAGAGTCTTGCAATCTTCCTCAAATATGTTTGTGTCCCTAGCAGTGATCTTGGAAATGCAGCATTATCTGGCGAATTGGTGCCAGACCTTGGCCAGCTCAAAAATTTACAGTACTTGTAAGACATCTTTCACAATTATCTATTCTATTTACTTCTCAGTTTAAAAATTTCAGTTTTTCTTCCTATGGACTATTCCACATGTATATGCATGACAGGGAACTTTATAGTAACAACATAAGTGGACAAATACCAAGTGCTCTTGGGAATCTGACGAACTTGGTGAGCTTGGATCTTTATATGAACAGTTTCACTGGTCCTATTCCAGACACATTGGGCAAGCTGACGAAACTACGTTTCCTGTATTATCTCTTTCCTGAGCATTAATTTTTTTTCCCCCAGGATTCTGGACTCTATTTAGTTGTTTCTTAGAAGGTTTATTTCAACCCTAGAGGTGGGAAGTTGATGCATAATTATGCAGCATCTTGTGTAAATATATTGCAAGTTAGGATTTTCTCATCATAAAGTTAAATTCACCTTAACTGATTGATTGTTGAGTGGATTTTAAATTGTTTACAACTTTTTGATCCACAGTTTGATCTCTTAGCTTGAATGAGCTGAGCTTATGCATCAATAACATGTTTACAACTTTTTGATCCAAACTACATCGCTTCCAATAAGAATAATTGGAGATACAAAATAGGATCATCCTCTGTTTTAACATAGTTGTTACAAATATAGAGCCACGTAATCTTTAAGGTGTTTTTGCTTAGATGCTGAATCTGATCATCATACTGTAATTCTGATATTATCGTAACTTAGAAATGTTTGCTTTTATACTTCTGTGTAAGGATAGTCGACTCAACAACAACACGTTCTCGGGTTTGATACCTATGTCTTTGACAAATATTACAGCCTTGCAAGTCTTGTGAGTGCCTAAGTAATATGTTTCTTTTTCTTTTCTTATTATTCTTTTTTTTTCCCCTCTGACATTATCATTTCGCAATGTTTGCTGAAGGGATTTATCGAACAACCATCTATCAGGGCCTGTTCCAGACACTGGATCATTTTCACTTTTTACCCCCATCAGGTTTTGGCACTGCTAAATGATGTATGCAGTGTTTTTTCCTTAAATGAATACAGACTAAATGAGGTAGTTCTTGATTGGTTTGCAGTTTTGAAAATAACTTAAATCTTTGCGGCCCAGTTACTGGAAAACCTTGCCCTGGATCTCCACCATTTTCTCCCCCACCTCCATTTGTTCCGCCAACACTGGTTTCTCCTCCAGGTAATTTTTTTTAGATTTTAGGTTACTTTTATTGTTCATATATCAAGATTAGTTTTTATTACTATAGAGGTGTCAATTGTGATGTGCTGTGCTTGGCCTGATCTGTAAAAATTAAGCCCATTCATACTTCATGCTGCCCTGTGCTGAAGTGCAAGCATGCTTTAAAGTGCAGTTTGGACTGCTTGTTCAAACTTAAAATGCAGGAACAAATTCTGTTTAACAGATAGGCTTTAGAGGACTGAACAATGTTATATGCTTTGCTTTCATTGCAGAAGAAAATAGTCCCACTGCAGCAATTGCTGGAGGAGTTGCTGCTGGGGCTGCTTTACTTTTTGCTGCCCCAGCTGTTGGGTTTGCATATTGGCGGCGAAGAAAACCACAAGAATTTTTCTTTGATGTACCGGGTTAGTGTCCGATCTCCAAAAATGAAATCCTGTTGACGTTTCATTTGGAATACATTTTTACTTGCTGTATGTTTCTTCAGCTGAAGAAGATCCAGAAGTTCACTTGGGACAACTGAAAAGATTTTCATTGCGAGAATTGCAAGTTGCAACAGATACTTTTAGCAACAAGAACATCCTGGGCAGAGGTGGATTCGGTAAGGTGTACAAGGGACGCCTGGCTGACGGCACTTTGGTGGCAGTGAAAAGACTTAAAGAAGACCGAACACCTGGAGGTGAGTTGCAGTTTCAAACAGAAGTGGAAATGATTAGCATGGCTGTGCACCGCAATCTCCTCCGTTTACGCGGTTTTTGCATGACTCCATCTGAACGGCTGCTTGTTTATCCATACATGGCTAACGGTAGTGTTGCGTCATGCCTAAGAGGTATTTTTTGTTGGTTCTACCTTATCATTTAGTTTGAACTTGGAATCTCCTTTAATTGACCATTAACTTTGTTCACTTTGGATGATTGGTGGACTTGTGTTCCTTCCAAAATGTTATTGTAGAGCGGCCACCAGCAGAGCCACCGCTTGACTGGCCAACTAGGAAGAGAATTTCATTGGGGTCTGCACGGGGCCTGTCGTATTTACACGACCATTGTGACCCGAAAATCATTCATCGTGACGTGAAAGCTGCAAATATATTGTTGGACGAGGAATTTGAGGCTGTCGTTGGTGACTTTGGTTTGGCTAAACTTATGGACTACAAAGATACCCATGTTACTACTGCTGTACGTGGCACCATTGGACATATAGCTCCTGAATATCTCTCCACTGGGAAGTCATCTGAGAAGACTGATGTTTTTGGTTATGGTATCATGCTTTTAGAGCTAATCACAGGACAGAGAGCATTCGATCTTGCTAGGCTTGCAAATGATGATGACGTTATGCTTCTCGATTGGGTAAGTAACCAATGCTCCAACTCTACATATCTAAGCTTGATTTCATAGCTTCATGTTAGATCATTGTTTTCCGCCAAATCTGAGGGCTCATTCTTTGCCAGCCTTAAGCCGTGTTAGTATTTTGAACCTTGAAATTTCTCCATTTATTCATAAAAACATGAAGATTCTTGCATTATTTGTATGGACATTTCTCAGGTTAAAAGTCTCCTAAAGGAGAAGAAATTGGACATGCTTGTTGATCCAGACATGCAGAACAAATATGTCGAAACTGAAGTCGAGCGCCTTATCCAAGTAGCACTTCTTTGCACACAAAGCTCCCCGATGGACAGGCCTAAGATGTCAGAAGTTGTCAGAATGCTCGAAGGTGATGGCTTGGCAGAAAGATGGGAAGAGTGGCAGAAAGTTGAGGTAATCCACCAGGAACTCGAACTTGCACCGCCGCATAATTCTGAATGGATGGTTCACTCTACTGACAATCTTCATGCTTTTGAATTATCCGGTCCACGATAAGCTTACTTGTAGACAAGAAATCATTTACACCTTCTCTTTTTCCCTTTAAGCATACAGATATTCCATTTTTTAAGGCAAAACAAGTGAACAGTTTTATCTACTTGCTTGATGCTAGTCGCTTGTTTTAAGTTGAGTTAATCAATATGCTAGATTATATATTTGTATGTATATAGTTTGTAATATCGCCTCGGTATTTTTTATTTTATATATATTAATTTTTAAATATGTTAAATAAATAGTAAATTCAAAATGTAGTACGATGTTTGTTATATTAAATAAAAATTAATCCAAAAATAATTTGTTTAGTTAATCTAAATACGATTATTTATATATAATTAATAAATATATTATAAATAAATTAAATAATTTTGTTATAAATATTTATAATTTATATTTAATAAATAAATAAATAAATTTTTTTTTATATATGAAAGATAATATATTTATAATTTATATTAAAATTTTAAATTTTAAATTATTTATTTATTTTAAATTTATATCGAATAATTCTATTATAATTTATGTCGTGACGGGAATCCAACTCAAATAATTTTATACATAAAAGTAGAATACATTGCATTGACTTAGATTGACTTACATAAAATAAATTTGAGCTAAACTCCCATTGTATGCAATCAACATAATAACCATAAAAAAATATATAAATAATTAGTTAAAATATTTAAAAAATAAAAAAAATTCAAATGAATATTCAGACAAAACCAGAATTTGTGGCAAGAGAATCACATGGAACTGTTCGACCAATCAGGATTCTCTGACACTGGCGATACTCATCTCTACATGCCACGTTGTCATCTCCACACCCACCCATACTCCCTCCTCTTTGTTTATTTTCTTTAATTCTTCTTTTCTTCCATTTCATTTTCATTCACTCTGTTTCTGTCTTCTTCTTCCTCTTCACTCACACACCACAAAGCTTCACTCTGTCTCTATTCTATGTCAAAAAAATATGGCGAATTATGATTAGGGTTTTGCTTTTGATCAGTTTTTAAAAATACCCAAGAAAAAAAAATCTAAAAAAAAATGGCTTCTTGTTCTTCTTCTCTGGTCATCTTTCTCTCTCCGAGAATGATTCCACGACACCGTATTACACTCTCTAAACATTCTCTTTATAGAAATCCTTTGTGTAAAAATTACTCCAGATGCAATCTTGGTCGGGGAAATGGAATTCGAGCTGGGAAAGAAGAGGGAAGCGTTGTAGTTGAAGAGAAGAGAGAATCTGAACTGATCAACGGCTTCGAATTTAACGGAAACGGAGCTGCTAGTAATGGCGGTGTTAACGTTGTAAATGGTTATACGAATGGGAGTTTGGTGAAGCATGTGAATGGAAATGGTGGAGATGTGGTGGGAGAAGTTGAGGAGGAAAAGTCAAATAAGGAAGATGAAAGGAGGAAGAAAGTTGAGGAAATTGGGAAAGAAGAAGCTTGGTTTAAGAAAAGTGGACAAGAAAATGTTGAGGTGTGAATTCATGTTAAGTGTTTGTTTTGGGTTTCATTGAATTTAATCGTTGGTTTGACCTCTTCTTGTAGATTACTAAAATCTGGTTGTGGGTTTGAACTTAGTGAATCCAATTCGTTGTGGCCAAATGTAAGCCCACTGTTTTACTAATTTGGTTCTTGTTTCAGTATAAGAACTATAAGTTGAAGCATTCGAAATCTGTGCTTACTTAACATGAGGTTATACTCAATTTGATCAAATTTTATTATGTTTGCATCCTCACTTTTTTATTAAAATTGTTACAAGTTATGTTTGTGTTTGCATGTGTTTGATTTTCCACTTGGTATTTGTTTGATCCACATCACAAGTTTGTTGATAAAAAAACCGTTCTTGCATGTCAGGTGTCATGTTTACAGATAATATGCAAACACAAAGTTCTCACCTATCAGCTTAAGCATCTAGGATATATGGTTCCTTAACGTTTTTGTTTTACAATGTGCTTATTATATTTGCGATTCAAAGATATGGGAGAAGATGTAAGGGATGAATTCTGTAATTACACTTTTTGTGCATCTAATGTGATAATGTTCTAATCTTCTATGACAGATTTATAGTACAATTGTCAGTAGGATATGTAGCATCAGAAGTTAGTGTGTTAACTAAATGATGTGCCCATCAAAATTTGTGCTTTCATGAATAGTGGTTTTTGGGGAAAATTGAGCCAGAGCTAATGACAGAAAGGCTTTGAGCTATCATCTGACCTTAAGTTAGATAGTATCATAACAAATTATGAATATAATGATGATTTATAAGCCAGTTATTTATAAAATAACATGAACGTTTGTCTTTAAAAGCCTAAAACAGCGAATAAGAAGAAAAAAAGTGCATACCAGTTGCTTGAGGGGGGGAAGGGAAGGATTACTTAGGGAGAACTGGACCCTGTGGTTAGTTGGTAGAAAAAAAAAACAAAAAAAAAATTTATATTTTCATTTCTTTTCAAGAAAATAAAAAAAACAAAAAACAAAATCAAACAATAAACTAAAGTATAACCACCATCTAAGCCACCACATAAAAATAAAACACACCCAACAATAACAAAATAAAAAAATTATTTTTTGAATTTTTTATTTTTTTTTGATTGTTTTTTTTTTTAATGTTTTTTATTAAAATATATAAAAAAAAAAAAAAAAAAAAAAAAAAAAAAAAAAAAAAAAAAAAAAAAAAAAACAAAAACACCAAAAATTTCCAGTAAACGAAAACAAAATATAAAACACAACCCAATAACAAACTACAAAATATCAACCTAAAATACGAAACTAAGAATCAACAACCACATCAACACTCTCACCACCAAAACAATCGACAGAACTTAACAACCCAACAAAAAACCCCATACCACCATAACCATTTTTAAAATCGTACAAAAAACAAAACATCAAGAACTAACCAACGCACACCCAAAAAACCCAACCAAAAAAAAAACACGAACCCCCAAACCAACAATAAACATCCAACCACGACCAAACAACCACCAACTAACAAAGACTATATCAGCACCCCCACGTTTAAAAACAAAAATAAAAAAACAAACTAATCAACCACCCAAAAAAAACATCCCTTAAAGCACCAAAAAATTACCCCAACAACAACTTCCAAAAACACAACCAAATCCCCCCTCCCCCCACCAAAACCAACCCCCCCCCACCCACACTCCAAACCCAACAAACAAACCCCAACCCTCTAAACCCCAACAAACACCCGATATTCCGAACAACAACAAAACACAAAACAAAACCCCAACCCACACACAAAAACCAACATTCCCTCCCACACTACCCTACAAAACAACGACTACCACCTCCCTCAAACCACAACCCTTACACAGCACCACAATCCCCAGCTCCACCCTAACACAAAACATATTATAATAATCTTTTTACTTATACCCCTCGACCACTGACTCAATCACCACTCAACAAACAGAACACCCCACCTAACACCCAACCCACTCCCACCACAAAATACACAAAAACCCCCAAACCCAACTAAGCCCCAAACCACACTCCCACACCACACCACCAACATCTCCCCCAACTCCCCCTAAATCCGCCCCCCCCCAATCCAACCACCCCCCTCCCAACCCCACCTAAAAAACCCCCCCCACAACCACCCCCTCCCCCCACCTTCACCCCTTCTCCTGCTCCGTACCTCCACCCACCCCCCCCCTTATTCCCACCCCCACCCAACCCACCCGAAATCCAACACCACGCCTCACATCCCAACCCTACCCCTCCCCCCACACACCCCATCCCCCCCTACCCAATACAACGTCCCCCCCCCACCCCCCCTCCCCAACTTTAGACCAGTTTGATTTTTTCAACAATTCTTACCCACTCCCACAACACGCCCCCCCCACCTTCCAAACATCTCACTCCCCAACCACCACCACACCACCCCGATTACACCAACACACCACCCCCCCCTTTCCCCCAATTCTACCTCCCCGCCCTCCCCAACCCCCCCCACACCCAACCCCAACCCTTTCTTTCATTACTTGTTTTTTGTTTTTGATACACTTTTATTCTTTGTACCTCCTCCTCCACCTCCACCACCACCCCCACCCTCCCCCCACACCAACACCACCCCCCCCACCCAACACCCCTTTTTTTTGTATTTACTTTTACACACCCTCATACCCCCCAACCCCCCCCCAACCTCCCACCCCCTCACCCAAACACCCACAACCACCACCACCCCCCATCCACACACAATCCACTCCCCCCACCACCCCCCCCCCCTCAATACACTCACACCCACCCATCAAGACCTCAACTCAAATTGGACCCACAGCAAGTTAGGCAAAAGGTTTTTAGTAGGCGTGCTGACCCATAAGGTGTAGAAAAGTTGGGGAAAAAAATTGGGACCCCAACACATACAAGCTCAGCGCCGCTGCCACAACCGCAGGGATTTTTCGGTTGCACCCAGAAGTTTGTCCCGTGCACTGCTGAACGCACCCGAAGCCTCTGCCGATCCCACGGGGATTTTTTGATCACTCTTGGAAGTTCATCCCGCGCACTGCTGAATGCGACCGACATCTCTGCCGCACCTGTGGGGATGTTCCACTCACTCCCGGAAGTTTCATCCCGTGTGCTGCCCAACACGCCCAAAGCCTCTACCGCACCCATGGGGATGCTCTGGTCACTCCCAGAAGTTCGTCCCATGTGCTGCCGAATGCGCCTCATGCCACAGCTGCACCCATGGAGATGTTCTAATTGCTCCAGGAAGTTCGTCCCGTGCACTACTGAATGTACTGATGCTGCTACTGCACCTGTGGCGATGTTCCAGTCGCTCCCCAAAGTTCGCCCTTCACACTGCTGAACATGCCCAACACCTCTGCCGCACCAACGGGGATGTTCTGGTCGCTCCTGGAAGTTCATCCCGAGCACTGCCGAAGGCAAGCAATGCCTCTGCTGTGCCTGCAGTGATGTTCCGGTCACCCCCAGAAATTCCTCCTGTGCACAATCAAATGCACCTTATGCTTCTGTCGCACCCGCGAGGATATTCTGGTCGCTGCCGGAAATTCATCCCGCTCACAGCCTAACATGCCCGTCGCCTCTGTCACACCTGCAGGGATGTTCCGGCCTCTTCAGGTAGTTCGTCCTGCACATTGACGAATGCGCCTGACCATCTGGCATGCCCGTGGGGATGTTGTGGTTGCCACCAGAAGTTCATCCCAAGCACTAACGAATGTGTCTAACACCTCTATGGAGCCCATGGGGATTACCCCTTGTACCCAATGCCTCTGCCATGCCCGTGGGAATGTTCTGGTCACTCCTGGAAGTTCATCCGGTGCACTGCTGAACATGTCCAAAGCGATTGCCGCACCCAAAGGGATGTTCCGGTCACTCCCGGAAGTTCACCCTGGGCACTGCCGAATGCGCCCTACACCTCTGCCACACCCACGGAGATATTCTGTTTGCTCCCAGAAGTTTGTCCTGTGCACGCCGAATCCATCCAATGCCACTGCAGTGCCCACGGGGATGTTCTGGTCGCACCGGGAAGTTTGTCCCGCACACTGATGAATGTGCCCGACACCTCTGCAGCACCCACGGGGATGTTCCGGTTGCTCCCAGAAGTTTGTCCCGCACACTGCCCAATGTGCCCGTAGCCTCTACCATGCCCACGGCATTGTTCCGGTCACTCCAGGATGTTCGTCTCGAGCAGTGCCGAATGCGTCCAATGCCTCTGCCGCACCAGCAGCGATGTTCCGGTCATTCCCAGAAATTCATCCTGTAAACTGCCAAATGTGCCCAATGCTGCTGCCGTGCCTACGGTGATGTTTCGGTCGCTCCTGGAAGTTCATCCTGCACACTGCAGAATGAGCCCAACGTGGCTGCCATGCTGTGTGGATGTTCCGGTCACTCCTGGAAGTTTTGTCCCTCACACTGCTGAGAATGCCCAACGCTGCTGCTGCGCCTGCAGGGATGTTTCAGTCGCCGCTGGAAGTTTGTCCCGAGCACGGGCTAATGTGCCCGACGCCTCTGTCACACCTGCGCTGATGTTTTGGCACACTGCTGAGTGAGCCCGATGTCATTGCCACGCCCGTGGGGATGTTCCGATCGCTCCTAGCAGTTCATCCAGCTCACAGCCGAACATGAGCAACACCTCTGCCATGCCCACGGGGATGTTTCGGCGCACTGCCGAGTGCACCTGATGCCACTGCCCTGCCTGCATACCGTGCATGGCCGAATGCATCCGATGCATCTGCCACGCCTGCAGGAATATTATGGCTGCTCCCAGAAGTTCATCCTCTGCGTCATCAAACGTGCCCGATGCCACTGCCGCACCTGTAGTGATGTTCCGGTCGCTTCCGAATGTCCACCCGCACACTGCTGAATGCACCCAACGCCGTGGGGACGTTCTGGTCTCTCCTGGAAGTTCATCCTGCTCACTGTTGAACATGCCTGACGCCGCTGCCGCGGCCACAGGAATGTTCCTGTCTCTCCTAGAAGTTTGTCCTGCACACAGCCCAATGTGCCTGAAGCCTCTGCCACACCTGTGGGGAGGGATGTTCCAGTCGGTCCCGGAAGTTTCTCCCCGCACATGGGCCAATGTGCCTGAAGCCTCTGTCAGCCCTGCAGGGATGTTCCAATTGCTCTCCGAAGTTCGTACCATGCACTGCCAATGTGCCCATAGCCTCTGTTGCACCCATAGGGATGTTCCGGTCGATCCTTCAAGTTTGTCCCAAGCACAGCCGAATGTATGGAATGCATCTACCGTGCCCGCCGAGGCGTTTTGGTCTCTCCTGGAAGTTTGCCCTGTGCACTGCCCAATGTGCCTAAAGCCTCTGCCATGCCTGCAGTGATTTTCCGGTCAATCCCTGCTGTTCATCCTAAGCAGTGCCAAACACACCTGACAGCTCTGCAGCACCTGCGACAATGTTCCAGTCGCTCCAGGAAGTTTATCCCGTGAACTGCCAAATGCACCTGACGCCACTGCTGCACCATCGGGGATGTCCTGGTCGCTTCCAGAGGTTCTTCCCATGCACTACCAAACACGCCTGAAGTCAGCCACCTTCCAGTCGCTCCTAGAAGTTTTATTCCTTGCACTGCCGAGCGCAACCAATGCTGATCCCACACCTGCAGGGATGTTCCGGTTGCCCCTGGAAGTTTATCCCACGTACGGTCAAATGTGACCAATGCCTCTGCCAAGCCTGCACTGATGTTCCGGTGAACTGACAAGCACACCCGATGCCGCTGCCGCCGCGTCAGCAGGGATGTTCCGGTCACTCCCGGAAGTACGTCCAGCTCACGGCCGAATGTGACCAATGCCTCTGCCACACCCATGGGGATGTTCCTGCACACTGCCAAGCCTGCCCAACACCGCTGCCTTGCCCGTGGGGATGTTGTGGTTGCTCTCAGAAGTTCATCCTGCACACTGCTGAATTATTGGGGTCCTGATTTTTTTCCCCAACTTTTCTACACCTTAGGGGTCAGCACGCCTGCTAAAAACCTTCCTAACTTACTGTCCCCTTTGATTCTTGAGTTCTTTTCTTATATTTATGTCCCCTAAGCTGTCCTTCTGGTTAACTAATATACAAAAGGATATGTTGGATAGGCAAGACAATTCTTAAACCTATCACAACTTGCCTTGGTTGAAGAAGACAACTCTTAACTTCAACCTAAGCTCTTAAGCAAGGAAGACAACTCTTCACCTTGACTTAAGCCCAAGTTATCTCAAGACAACTCTTAAAAGATAACCAAAATATAAACAAGAATGGAAGCAAGAATGCTAACTTTGATTCTTGATTAATGAATGAAAAATATACAAAATTCGGAGCATATATCCTCCTCACAAATAATGGGCTGTATTTATAGTCTTAAGACAACCTTATCCTAAGTTAACTAGTACTTAGGTTCCTTATCCACTTAGGTTATGTTTTCCTAAGTCAACAAGGTATTCTAAGTCAACTAAAACATTATCAAGATAGACCTTATCCCACTGTTTCCTAATCCTACTGAGATTCTTGGTCTTTCTTGAATTCCTACCTAGATTAGAATTCCTACTTTGACTAAGTCTTTCTGTCCTTATCTCATCTCCTCTCCTACAGCTGCTGAACTTCTTCTTGCCATTTCCTTCTAGGATTATGACTTCCATTATGGCGTGTCCTTCCATTCCAAGACTTCTCCTTGATGTGAACATCTTGCTGAAGTCAAACCTGCCTTGACATCCTGCTGCTGCTGGAGTTCTTCATGCTGTCAATCTCCTTCTCCTGCTCGGATTGCTTCATGCGTGTGCTGCCAATGCTGATTTTCTTCTTGGCTTGGATTTCTGCAATCAATTAGGACTGAGTCAGAACCTGGCTGTACTTCACTGCTTGCTGCGTGCAGGCTTGTTGCGCGCACATTCTGGCCTGTTTCTGCTTCTCTTGCTGCCTGGCCTCTTGGGCGCATTCGCTCATGCTCCCTTTGCCTCCTAAGGTCCTCAACACGAATGTGTCTGACACTGCAGCCGCGCCTGTGGGGATGTTCCAGTTGTTCCCGGAAGTTTGTCCAAACGCTGCATGTCAACACCTCTGCTGAGCCCATGGCGATTTTCCGTCGCTCCCGGATCCTCGTCCCATTCACTGCCAGATGCACCAAATGCCACTGCCATGCCTGCAGTGATGTTTGGGTTGGTCGCTACTGGAAGTTCGTCCCATGCACTGCCGAACATGTCCGACATCGCTGCCGTGCGCACGGGGATGTTTGGGTCGCTCACTAGAAGTTTGTCAGGCGCACTGCCCAATGTGCCCGACGCCTTTACTGTGCCTGTGGGGATGTTCCAGTCCCTCCTCAAAGTTCATCTTTGTGCACTGCTGAACGCGCACAATGCCTCTGCTGTGCCCGCAGGGATGTTCCGGTTGCTCCTCGAAGTTCATTCTGCACACTTCCGAACGTGCCCAATGCCTCTGCCACGCCCATGGGGATGTTCAGGTCGCTCCCAGAAGTTCTTCTCCAAACTACCCAATGCGCTCGAAGCCTCTGCCGTGGCAGAAGGGATGTTCTGGCCGCTCCCAAAAGTTTGTCCAATGCCCTGGCAAAACGTGTCCAACACCAAAACATTCTTCCCATTAATGGTTGCAAACAACCTCATGGCAGTAGGCTTAGTGGTTGCCCCTATTGCATGCAAGTTGATTTCACCTTCTTCTGCATGATCCAGGAAGTGTTCTGCCTCTGCTTCCTCCTCGCTGTCCCTGCAGCTTTCTTGTTCTTCCTCACTGCTTTCCTCATGTTCTTCATCACTTACCACTTCAATGATGTTGAACAGCCCTTTTTGCACTTGTGGCCAACTTGCCACTTATCATTGCACTTAAAGCATAGGCCTCTTTTGATTCTCCTGTTGATTTCTTCAGTGATAGTTTGAGAGGGATCTTTTGTTTTTGAGGGTGCTGTCTTACTTGATGAGGATGCCTTACCTAGTTTGTCTAAGGGTTTGGTGACCTTGGTTGTGCTATGGGTGATGCTTCTCCCATCGTTGATGAGTCTGTTGACCGAATGCACTGAGTTTGAGAGTTTGGATCTCTCATCTTCACTTCTCGGCTTAGCCAAGGTACAAGGCCGTCTAGAAAAGTGCCAATTAGTGCACTTTCTGGCTAATGTCCTACGATTCGGCCAACCTCTCAAATTCTTCAAGGTAGCTTTCTAGAGATCCCTCTTGCCTAATCTTGGCAAGCTGTCCCTCGTAACTTGTCATGGTAGATGGGCCAAATCTGTTCACTAGCTCTTGCATGAGCCTTGTCCAGCCTATCCTTCTACCTTCTTGGCCATAGGTGGCCTTAAGCCAATGCCACCATTGGTTGGCTCTCCCACATAGGTGATAGGATGCAAAATTAACCCTTTCACCTCTCTCAACACCTTGTTTCTCAAAGTAAAATTCAGCCTTGGAGATCCATTTTGTTATATCTCCTTTCTCAAAGGTAGGGAACTTGATTTTTACCTTAGGCCATGTGTAATGGCTTGGGCTATCGTAGTGCCAATCCTCCCTCCTTGTGGTGTGCCATGGTTCTGCCTCAGTGTGATTCCGCACCCTTCTTGGTTGCCATGATGCGGGCCTTCTGTCCAGCACTCCTCATCATTGCTATAATCATTGTAGCAGATCCGTTGCTGGGCATGTGAACTTCTACTTCTTAGTAAAAGGGCTTATTCCTCGGATTGATTGGGTGAGGTTTCCATGACTTAAGTCGGTTCGGGAATATAAAAAGGTCCCCGGCTCTGGTGCAGCAACTCTCTAGCTGCATTGAACCCTCGAAGTGAATACCTCTCCTTGATCCATCAAAAAAATGGATCCTGCATATTTTTACTGACTCTTCTAGAAAGGAACTCATACTGATGATTGCTACGCCACTGACTCTAATGCCACCCTCAGGGCATGGGAAAGGTGTTCGTTTGGTGAAGTATCCCTCTGCTTCCCAAACTCATGCAACTTTTCCCCCTTTCTTGAGAGGGAAGCTGCTTCTGGTCAGATTCGTCCTCATGCACTTGGTGCTGTGTAATTTCTGATTGAAGCCTCCTAGACATTTGTGGTAGGTGGCTGTTTCTGCCCTGTTCGGTTTGGACTTGTTTTCTGGCCACTCGGGTTGTATCTCTTTTTAATTGTTCAAGAGAATGAATGATAGATGATAGTTGGTGTTTGATATCTCTTACCTGGTCATTGATCGCATGCTAGTTCCTCTCCAAGGCAAGGATTCTTCCACGGTTAGTGACTGAGAAGCCTTCCCTGGTCTGTTCTTGTGGTGCCTTTCAGTGAATGGTGTCTGTGCTGGTTTCTCAATGAGAGCACCAATTTGTTGGGGTGATCATGCTACCTCTCAATGAAAGCACCAATTTGTTGGGGTCCCGATTTCTTGTCCCAACTTTTATACACCTTAGGGGTTAGCACGACTTCTAAAACCTCTCCTAGCTTGCTGTCCCATTTGATCCTTGAGTTTTTTTCTTTGATTCTTGTCCCTAAGCTGTCTTTCGGGATTAACTAATGATAAAAGGATATGTTGGATAGGCAAGACAACTCTTAAACCTATCACAACTTGCCTTGGTTGAAGAAGACAACTCTTAACTTCAACCTAAGCTCTTAAGCAAGGAAGACAACTCTTCACCTTGTCTTAAGCCCAAGTTATCTCAAGACAACTCTTAAAAGATAACCGAAAATACAAACAAGAATGCTAACCTTGATTCTTGATTAATGAATGAAAATATACAAATTCGGAGCATATATCCTTGCTCACAAATAATGGGCTGTATTTATAGTATTGACAGCCTTATCCTAATTCAACTAGTACTTAGGCTCCTTATCCACTTAGGATATGTTTTCCCAAGTCAACAAGGTTTTCTAAGACAACTAAAATATTATCAAGGTAGACCTTATCCCAATGTTTCCTAATCCTACTAGGATTCTTGGTCTTTCTTGAATTTCTACTTAGACTAGAATTCCTACTTTGACTAAATCTTTCTGTCCTATAGCTGCTGACCTTCATCTTGCCATTTCCTTCTAGGATTAAGACTTCCATATGGCGTTCCTTCCATTCCAAGACTCTCTTTGATGTGATCATCTTGTTGAAGTCAAACCTGCCATGACATCCTGCTGCTGCTGGAGTTCTTCATGCCGTCCATGTCCTTCTCCTGCTCGGATTGCATCATGCGTATCCTGCCAATGCTGGTGTCCTTCTTGGCTTGGATGTCCGTGGTCAATTAGGACAGTTTCAGAACCTGGCCGTGCTTTACTGCATGCCGCGTGCAAGCTTGTTGCACACAATTTCTTGCCTGTTGCTGCCTCTGTTGCTGCTTGGCACCTTGCTGCGCATTCGCTCATGCTTCCTTTGCCTCCTAAGGTCCTCAACACAAACGTACCCGACGCCGCTGCTGCACCCGCGTCGTTGTTCTCGGTTGTCCCCAAAGTTCATCTGCACACTGCCAAATGCGCCTGACAGCTCTGCAATGCCCAGGTGATGTTCTGGTTGCTCCAACAAGTTTATCCCGGGCACAGCCAAACACGTCCAATACCTCTACCACAGCCACAAGAATGTTCTGGTCAATCCCAAAAGATCATCCCACACACAGCCTAAAGTTCTGAAAGCCTCTACCATGCCCGCAAGGATGTTCCGGTCGCTCCATGGAAATTCATCCGGCAGCAACATGTGCAGAACGTAGTCCGGATGCAAAGCATACAAAACACAACGAGAATTGTAGTTGAACTGCCACACATAATAGTATAACAAAAAAAAAAAAACACAAAAAAAAAAAAAAAAAAAAAAAAAACAGGTGCGCAAAAAAACACATGGGGGGGGGGGGGGATAGGAGGGGAAAAAAAATATTTGGTATTGGGTCTGTTGTAAAAGTATAGCTCAAAAACTAAGATTAAATGCCTGGAAAATACAAAAAAAAACGACAAAAAAAGAAAAATACAAAAACTAAAAAACAACAAAAAAAAAAAAAAGTGAAAAAGGAAAAAATAACTTAAAAATAAAAAAAAAGATTTTTTTTTTTTTTTTTTTTTTGAATAAAAAAAAAAAACACGAAAAAAAAACAAACAACAAAAAAATGTAGCAACACAAAACCAAAAAAAAATAACATACCGGCCAAAAAAAAAAAAAAAATGATAAGACACACCAAAAAAAAAAAACAAAGAAAACCAACACACAAACACAACACAAAGGTCACTATTGGCAAGGAGGGATGCCCACCAGCATGGAAAAATAGTTTCGAGAAAAAAAAATAAAAACAAAAAAAAAATTAAAAAAAAACAGAACAAAAAGTGTGAGGCAATGCAAAACAAATGAAAAACAAAAACAAACATTTTGGCCTCACAATGAAGGTTTCTTTTTCCCAAGCACTACAGGACGTGTCCTGATGCCCCTGCTGGGGCCACCCAATCCCAACTGGGAAATTTTTCCCGATCCGCTCATGGGAAACGTTACTGGCCCGCCTGCCGGCTTGAAACCAGTGCCCAAACAACCGTCCTGGGTGCACACAAGGGAATGGGGATTTTATCACCTAAGGGAATCCGGGCTCCCGGGAAGTTTGGAATATTTTCAAGCACTGGAGAATGTGCCTGCCTGAAACTGCTGAGCCCCATGGCTAGAGTTTTTCCTGCGTTGCTTCACCCAGAATTTCAATCCCATCACAGCCGGAAATCTTGGCCAAAACCCGTTACCACCATCTACCAAAGTGCCACATAAGGGATTTTTCCAGTACCACAATCACCCGGAAGTACTTCCTATCCCTTGCACTGTAAGAACCCACACCCTGACAACCGGGGGGCTAGCAAGCGCCTGCAGGGTGTTCCAGTTTTTGGTTTTCCCCTAAGGAACCGTGTTCTCCCTGTGCACATGCAAACCATGTCGGATGCCACTGGCCCCATGCCCCCCGTTGGGGTGTTGTATTCCAAACTATGGCTACCAAGGATTTTCATCCCGCGCTTACTGGCCACAAGGAATCGCACCCAAGCTATAGCTGGTGCGCCTACTGGGATGTTCCAGTCAAAAAAGTCCCCTAAGTGGGCACCATTGCTACACACACGGGGGGGGACGAAGGGAAGAAAAGAGGGCCGGTGTGCACACTTGGGGGGGGACAATGACTAGGACTTTTAAGATTGTTGGGGGTAAGACAAATCCTGAAAAGGGTGGTTCCGGTGCACGGGACCATAACGTGCAACGAACCAATTACTGCACACAATTATAACCTATGGGACGTTTCGTCCCACTCCAATGAATTCCATTCCACAGGGGGTGCACTTTGGGCATGGGAACCGTTTTCTTCGCTAGTTGTGCCAATGTTCACACACAGGGGTGGGAGTGGGGTTGCAGTCTAGCCAACAATCATAGCTTGTCCACACAGTTATTCATGGTCACTGTGCACATGGGGGGAGCCCACACAGGGTGCCCTAAAAGCACCTTAACCGGCCAACGGACAAAGTTTCCCGCGAGGAGGATGTTTCGTTTCTACCAGGAAAGTATCATCCCGCGGCCCATGGCCCAATGGTTCCCCCGAAAAGCACTCTGCACAACAAACTGGGTGGGTTTAAAAAGATTAGGAGCACTGCATTGTAGCGTTTGATTTTGCTGTGGGTTTCTTGGTCATAGGATGGTTTCTTGTTGCCCTTGTGAACACTTGCCCCCAAACCACATTGACAGCCTCAGACTCTGCCTGTAGTGGATGTTATGGTTTGCTTCCGGAAGTTTTGTCCTGCCACTAGCCCGACGCAAAAAAAGCCCATGCCTCGCCGCGCAACACTGGGAATGTTCCAAAGTTGTAAACTGGAAGTTTGTCCGAACACTAGCCGAACATAAGCAGCCCCAACGCACGTACTGCAAAAAAACAACACACAAACCTGTTTAGGGAAAAAAAATAAACACAAAATTTGTGTAGTTTGGTAAAAAAACCAAAAAAAAATGAAAAAAAAACAAAAATTTACACATAAGAAACAGAACTTCAAGAAAACTCCTGGAAGTTTGTCCTGAGCACTGCCAAGCATGCCTGCACCTCTGCTGCATACTATGAGGATTTTTCGGTAACTCCCGGCGGTCATTCTGTGCATGCCAAATATGCCCAACAGTGCTTCTACTCCTGCAGGGATGTTCAGTCGCTCCCCAAAGTTCATACTGCACACTGCCAAACATGCCTGATGCCTCCGCTGTGCCTGCAGGGATGTTACGGTCGCTCCCGTAGTTTGTCCCCCACAATACCCAACTCGTCTGAAGCCTCTTTCACACCTGAGGGGATGTGCCGGTCACTCCAGGAAGTTCATCTAGCGCACTGCCAAACATGTCTGATGCTGCTGTGCCTACGAGAATGTTACGGTTGGCCCTGAAAGTTCGTCTTGCGCACCGCAAAATACACACCACAACTCACCATGCCCACAGGGATGTTTCGGTGCTCCTGGAAGTTCATCCAGTGCACTGCCGAACACATCTGATGCCTCGTCGAGCCAGCAGGGATTTTCTGCTCACTCCTGGAAGTTCATCCCACGCACTGCCCAACGTGCCGATGCCTCTGCCACACCCCAGGAAAGTTCCGGTCACTATTGGAAGTTCATCCCGCACACTGCCAAACACGGCCGATGCCTCTGCTGCACCTGCGGGGAAGTTCCGGTTGCCCCGGAAGTTCGTCCCGTGCACTGCCCAATGCACCTGAAGCCTCTGCCATTCCTGCAGGGATGTTCCAGTCATTCCCAGAAGTTCGTCCCACCAACTACTGAACATGTCTGATGACGCTGCCGCTCCGCGGGGATGTTCCGGTTGCTCACGAAAGTTCATCCTGTACAATGCTGAACCCACCCAACGTCTCTAATGAGCCCACGGGGATTTGGCGGTTGCTCCCGGAAGTTCATCCCACGCACTGCAGAATGCGCCCATGCTGCTGCCGCACCCGTGGGGATGTTCCGGTCGCTCCCAGAAGTTCATCCCACGCACTGCGAAACGTGCCCGACGCCTCTGCCTCACCTGCCCGATGTCTCTGCCTCACCTGGAAGTTTCGTCCTGCACACTGCGAACATGCCCAACACCACTGCCAGCCCTCAGGGATGTTCCCGTCGCTACTGGAAATTCATCCCGCACACTGACCAATGCGCCCGAAGCCTCTGCTGTGCCCACGAGATGTTGCGGTCACTTTCGCAAGTTCATCCCGTGCACTGGTCAACATGCCCAAAGCCTCAGACTCGACTAAGGGGATGTTCTCGGTCTTTCCTGGAAGTTTGTGCCATGCACTGCCGAATTGTTGGGGTCCCCATTTCTTGTCCCAACTTTCTACACCTTAGGGATTAGCACAACTTCTAAAACCTCTCCTAACTTGCTGTCCTGTTTGATTCTTGAGTTCTTTTCTTAGATTTACGTCCCCTAAGCTGTCCTTCGGGATTAACTAATAAATAAAAGATATGTTGGATAGGCAAGACAACTCTTAAACCTATCACAACTTGCCTTGGTTGAAGAAGAAAACTCTTAACTTCAACCTAAGCTCTTAAGCAAGGAAGACAACTCTTCACCTTGTCTTAAGCCCAAGTTATCTCAAGACAACTCTTAAAAGGTAACCAAAATATAAATAAGAATAGAAGCAAGAATGCTAACCTTGATTCTTGATTAATGAATGAAAGCATACAAATTCGGAGCATATGTTTCTGCTCATAAATAATGGGCTGTATTTATAGTATTAGACAGCCTTATCCTAATTCAACTAGTACTTAGGTTCCTTATCCACTTAGGTTATGTTTCCCTAAGTCAACAAGGTTTTCTAAGACAACTAAAACATTATCAAGATAGACCTTATCCCAATGTTTCCTAATCCTGCTAGGATTCTTGATCTTTATTGAATTTCTACTTAGACTAGAATTCCTAATTTGACTAAACCTTTCTGTCCTTATCTTATCTCCTTTCCTACAGCTGCTGACCTTCATCTTGCTGTTTCCTTCTAGGATTAGGACTTCCATATGGCGTGTCCTTTCCATTCCAAGACTCTCTTTGACGTGATCATCTTGTTGAAGTCAAATCTGTGATGACGTCCTGCTGCTGCTGGAGTTCTTCCTGCCGTCCATGTCCTTCTCACAGATTGCATTATGTGTGTCCTGCCAATGCTGGTGTTCTTCTTGGCTTGGATTTCTGCAGTCAGTTAGGACAGAGTCAGAACCTGGCCGTGCTTCACTGCATGCTGCGTGCAAGCTTGTTGTGCGCACATTCTGACCTGTTGCTGCCTCTCTTGCTGCTTGGTGCCTCGCGCGCATTCGCTTACACTCCCTTTGCCTCCTAAGGTCCTCAACACGAATGCGCCTCGACGCCTCTGCCGCGCCCTCAGGGATGTTCCGGTCACTAGTGAAAGTTCATCCCACACACTGCCCAATGTTCCCGAAGCCTCTGCCGCACCTGCAAGGGATGTTTTGGTTGCTCCTGGAAGTTTGTCCCGCGTACTGCCCAATGCGCACAAAACCTCTGCCATGCCTGCAGGGATCTTCCATTGCCCCTGGAAGTTCATCCCATACATTTCAAAAGTGCCTGATGCCTCGGCCGTGCCTGCAGTTATGTTCTGGTTGGTCCCTGGAAGTTCGTCCCGCACACTGCCCAATGCGTCAGAAGCCTCTACCATGCCCAGGGGATTGTTCGCAGCTCCCAGAACATCATCCCGTGCACTGCTGAATGCACCCGACACCTCTGCTCGCATCCATGGGGATGTACTGGTCACTCCCGAAAGTTCATCCTGCGCACTGCCAAATGCGCCCAATGCCGCTTCCGTGCTCGTAGGGATGCTCTGGTAGCTCCAGAAGTTCCTCCCACACACTGCCAAACACGCCCCATGCCAATGTTGCGCCCATGGGATATTCTAGTGTCTCCGGAAGTTTGTCCCGTGCACTGCAAAATGTACTCGATGCCTCTTCCACACCCATGGGGGTGTTTTCCAGTCACTCTTGGAAGTTCATTCCACACACTGCCGAATGCACTGAGCACCGCTGCTGCACCCACGGGGATGTTCCAGTTGCTCCTGGAAGTTCGTCCTCCACACTGCCAAACGCACCCAAAGCCTCTGCCGTGCCGCTGGTGGGGATGTTCCAGTCACTTCTGGAAGTTCATCCCACACACTGCTGAATGTGCCCCATAATGACTGTTGCGCCCACGGGGATGTTCCGGATGCTCCTAGAGTTTCATCTCATGCACAGCTGAACACGCCTGATGCCTTTACTGCACATGCGGGGATGTTCCGGTCCATCGCAATGTTCATCCCGTGCACTACTGAGTGCAGCCAGCGCTTCTGCTGCACCAGCAGGGATGTTCCGGAAGCTTGCAAAGTTCATCCTGTGCACTGCAAAATGTGCCCACGGGGCATGCTCCAGTCATTCCGAATGTGGTCCCGCACACTGCTAAATATGGCTGACACTTCCTCCACTCCTGCAGGATGTTCCGTAAGCTCCCGGACTTTTATCGTTCACAATGCAAATGCGCCTGAAGCTTCTGCCACACCTGTGGGGATGTTTCAATCACTCCTGTAAGCTTGTCGCATGCACTGCCGAATGCGCCCAATGCCTCTGTCTCACCCGCAGCATGTTCCAGTTGCACCTGGAAGTTTGTCCCCGCACTGCTAAACGTGCCGTAAGCCTCT
Source organism: Xylocarpus granatum (assembly GCA_019650275.1). Taxonomy (NCBI): domain Eukaryota; kingdom Viridiplantae; phylum Streptophyta; class Magnoliopsida; order Sapindales; family Meliaceae; genus Xylocarpus; species Xylocarpus granatum. The sequence continues at coordinate 159,772 of BNST01003101.1, forward strand.
ACCACGCCAGGGGGATGTTCTGCTAGCTCCCAGAAGTTCATCGCACACATGGAAAAGGTGCCTAACACCTCCGCTGCACCTGCAGTGATGTTCCGGTCGCTCCCGAAAGTTTGTACTTTACACTCCTCTTCCACGCCCGACACCTCTGCCACGCCCGTGGGGATGCTCCAGTCACCCCCAAAAGTTCGTCCCGTGCACTGCTAAACATGCCCGACGTCTCTACTGCGCCTGCCGGGATGTTCCGGTTGCTCCGGGAAGTTTGCCCTGCACACTGCCAAATGTGTCCAATGCCGCAGCAGCACCTGCGAGGTTGTTCCGGATGCTTCCGGAAGTTCATCCTGCACACTGCCAAATGTGCCCAAAGCATCTGCTGACCCTACAGGGATGTTCCGGCTGCTCCCGGAAGTTTGCCCTGCACTCTATCAAATGTTCCCAAAGCATCTGCCGTGCCTGCGGGGATGCTCCAGTTGCTCCAAGAAGTTCGCCTCAAGCACTGCCAAATGCATCAGACACCTCTGCCTTGTCCGCGGGGATGTTCCGGTCACTCTTGGAAGTTCATCTTGCACACTGCCAAATGCGCCAGACGCCTCTTCTGTGCCCGCTAAGATGTTCCGGTCGCTCCTGGAAATTCGTCATGGCGCACTGCTCAACATGCCCAAAGCCTCTGCCATGCCGGCAGGGATGTTTCCAGCCGCTCCCAGAAGTTTGTCGTGTGCACTACTGAATGCGCCAGATGACTCTGCTGTGTCCACTGAGATGTTCTGATCACCCCCGAAAGTTCATGCGCATGCTGCCGAACTCAACCTGCACCTTTGCCATGCCCACCGGTATATTCCAGTCACTCCCGGAAGTTCATTTAGAGCACAGCAAAAGTGCCGATGCCTCTGCCACACCCGCAGGTATGTTCTGGTTGGTCCTGGAAGTTTGCCCTGCAGTGCCCATGCGACGGAAGCGTCTACCATGCCTGGGGGGTTGTTCTGGCAGCTCCTGGAAGATCATCCCGCACACTGTTGAACATGCCCAACACCTCTGCTACAATCATGAGGAGGTACAGGTCACTCCCGGAAGTTCATTCTGAGCACTAGTGAATGTACCCAACCCTGCTACCGTGCTTGCAGGGATGTTCCAGTAGCTCCAGAAGTTTTTCCCATGCACTACCAAACATGCCCCATTGCAATGTTATGCCTGCAGGGATGCTCCAGTCGCTCCCCAAAGTTTGTCCCATGCACTGCAAAATGCGACTGACACCTCTGCTGTGCCTGCGGGGATGTTTCAGTCATTCCCCGAAAGTTCGTCCCGCACACTGACGAACATGCCTGACACTTCTGCCACTCCTCACAGGGATGTTCCGGAAGCTCCCAAAATTTAATCCCGCACAATGTCGAATACGCCCGAAGCTTCTGCCACACCCAAGGGGATGTTTCAGTCACTCCTCTAAGCTCATCGCGTGCACTGCCAAATATGCCTGATGCATCTGCCAAGCCTGCTGGGATGTTCCGGTCACTCCTGAAAGTTTGTCCTGTGCACTGCTGAAAGCACCCGATGCCTTTGTCTCGTCTGCAGGGATGTTCAAGTCGCACCTGAAGTTTGACCCCGCACTGCCGAACATGCCAGAAGCCTCTGCCGCACCTAGGGGGATGTTCTGCTAGCTCCTAAAAGTTCATCCCATGCACTGCAAAGGTGCCTAACACCTCTGCCGCACCTATGGAGATGTTCCGGCTGCTCCCAGAAGTTTGTACCGTGCACTGCCCAATGCACCCGAAGCCTCTGCCACACCGATGGGGATGTTCCGGTCAGTCCTTGATGCTCGTCCTGTGCACTGCCAAACATGTTGGATGCCACAGCCATGCCCATGGCGATGCTCAAATCGCTCCCAAAAGTTTGTCCCACGCACTGTCAAACGTGCCCGATGCCTCTGCCATGCCTGTGGGGACGTTCCTGTCACTCTCGGAAGTTCATACCACGCACTGCCCAATGCACCTGAAGCCTCTGCCACACCCATGGGGATGTTCTGGTCAGTCCTGGAAGCTCATCCTATGCACTGCCAAGCATGTCGGACGCCGCAGCCATGCCCACAGGGATGCTCAAGTCACTCCCAGAAGTTCATCCCGCGCACTGCATGGATGACATGGTACCATGATGCCTTGCAATTGACTGGTGTCTGTGCTGATGTCTCAACTATAGCACTAATTTGTTGGGGTGATTGTGCTGACCTCTCAACGAGAGCACCAATTTGTTAGGGTCCCAATTTTTTTCCCCAACTTTTCTACCCCTCAGGGGTCAGCACGCCTACTGAAATCCTTCCTAACTTGCTGTCCCTGTTTGATTCTTGAGTTCTTTTCTTATATTTATGTCCCCTTAAGCTGTCCTTCAGGTTAACTAATATATAAAGGATATGTTGGATAGGCAAGACAACTCTTAAACCTATCACAACTTGCCTTGGTTGAAGAAGACAACTCTTAACTTCAACCTAAGCTCTTAAGCAAGGTTTTCAACTAGTACTTAGGTTCCTTATCCACTTAGGATATGTTTTCCTAAGTCAACAAGCTTTTCTAAGTCAACTAAAACCTTATCAAGATAGACCTTATGCAAATGTTTCCTAAGTCTACAAGGATTCTTGGTCTTTCTTGAATTTCTACCTAGACTAGAATTCCTACCTTATCTTGTATTTTACAGTGGCTGCACTTCCTCTTGCCTAATCCTTCTAGGACTAGGACTCTGAATGAGTATCCTTCTGCCCTTAGAATTCTTCTTGTCGTGACTATCCTATTGCTACTGGAACTCATCATGAGTGTCCTGCAGCTGATAGAACTCTTCTTAGCATGGATGTACTGCTGCTGCTGGAACTCTGCTTGGCATAGATGTCCTGCTGCTGCTGGAACTCTTCTAGGACTAGGACACGCATGATGAATACCAGTAGCAACAGGCTAGTCATGACAAGAAGAATTCTAAGGGCAGAAGGATACATATTAAGAGTCCTAGTCCTAGAAGGATAAGCCAAGAGGAAGTCCAGCTGCTGTAGAATACAAGATAAGGTAGGAATTCTAGTCTAGGTCAAAATTCAAGAAAGACCAAGAATCCTAGTAGAATTAGGAAACATTTGAATAAGGTCTATCTTGATAAGATTCTGGTTGTCTTAGGAAACCTTCTTGACTTAGGAAAACTTGTCCTAAGTGGATAATGAACTTAAGTGCTAGTTAAATTAGGAAAAGGCTGTCCAATACTATAAATACAGCCCATTATTTGTTAGCATGGGAGATATGCTCCGAATTTGTATATTTCTCATTCATTAATCAACAATCAAGGTTAGCATTCTTGCTTCTATTCTTGTTTATATTTTTCGGTTATCTTTTAAGAGTTGTCTTTGAGATAACTTGGGCTTAAGACAAGGTGAAGAGTTGTCTTCCTTGCTTAAGAGCTTAGGTTGAAGTTAAGAGTTGTCTTCTTCAACCAAGGCAAGTTGTGATAGGTTTAAGAGTTGTCTTGCCTATCCAACATATCTTTTATTCATTAGTTAATCCCAAAGGACAGCTTAGGGGATGTAAGTCTAAGAAAAGAACTCAAGAATCAAACGGGACAGCAAGTTATGAGAGGTTTTAGAAGTCGTGCTAACTCCTAAGGTGTAGAAAAGTTGGGACAAGAAATCAGGACCCAAACAGTTCGGCAATACGCGGGATGAACTTCCAAGACTGACCTAAACATCCCCGTGGGTGTGGCAGAGTCATCAGGCATGTTCGGCAGTACACAGGATGAACTTCTGGGAAAGACCAGAAAATCCACGCGGGCTCGGCTTAGGCATTGGATCATTTGGCAGTGCTCGGGATGAACTTCCAGGAGTGACTGGAACATCCCTGTAGGTGCATCAGAGATGTCGGCCACATTCAAAAGTTTGCAGGATGAACTTATGGGAACGACCAGAACATTGCTGTGGGCATGCGCAGCGGAGTTGAACACGTTTGGCAGTGCCTGGGATGAGCTTCCGGGAGCAACCGGATCATCCCTACAGGCATGGCAGAGGCATCAGGCGCATTTGGCAGTGCACAGGATGAACATTGGGGAGTGACTGGAACATCCCTGTGGGCACAGCAACGGCGTCAGGCAGCATTAGGCACATTCGGCAGTGCACGGGATGAACATCCGGGAGTGACCAAAACAACCCTGCAGGCACAGCAGCAGTGTTGGACACATTTGGCAGTGCTCTGGATGAACTTCCGGGATTGACCGGAACATCCATGTAGGTGCGGCAGAGGATTCGCATTCCGGGAGCGACCGGAACATCGACGTAGGTGCAGCAGAGGCTTTGGGCGTGTTCAGCAGTGCATGGGACAAACTTCTGGGAGTGATTGGAGCATCCCCGCCGGTGCAGCTGTGGCATCAGACACATTTGCTAGTACACAGGATGAACTTTCAAAAGCGACCGAAACATATCCCCGGGTGCAGAAGAGGCATTGGGCGCATTTGGAAGTGTGCAGGATGAACTTCTTGGAGTGATCAGAACATCACTGCAGGTGCAGCAGAGGCATCTGGGCATTGGCAGTGCACGGGTTGAACTTTTGGGAGCGACCAAAAGATCCTTGTAGGCTCGGCAGAGGCGTTGGATGTGTTCGGCAGTGCTCTGGACGAACTTCCGGGAGCGACCAGAACACCCCTGCAGGTCCGGCAGAACAAACTTCTAGGAGCAACCAGAAAATGCCTGCAGGCTTGGAAGAGGCATCAAACGTATTCTGCAGTGCTCGGGATGAACTTTCGGGAGCAACTGGAACATCCCCATGGCCGCAGCAAAGGCATCGAGCGCATTCAGCCGTGCGCGGGATGAACTTTCATGAGTGACTGGATCATCCCCACGGGCTCATCTGAGGCATCAGACACATTCGGCAGTTCTCAGGATGAACATCCAAGAGCGACTGGAGCGCGGCAGAGGTGTAGGCATGTTCAGCAGTGCACGGGATGAACGTCTGGAAGTGACCGGAACATCCCTGCAGGAGCAGCAAAGGCTTCGAGCACATTGAGCAGTGCTTGGCATGAACTTCCGGGAACGACCGGAACATTCCCTGTGAGTGCAGCAGTGGCATTGGGTGTGTGTTCTTGTTGAGGACCTTAGGAGGCAAAGGGAGCATGAGAGAATGCGTGCAAGGCACCAGGCAGCAAGAGCGCACGACCAGCAAGTGCACACAACCAGCATGCACGCAGCAAGCAGTGAAGCACAGCTAGGTTCTGACTCAGTCCTAATTAATTTCCGAAATGAAAGCCAAGAAGAAGACCAGCATTGGTAGGACACACATGATGCAGTCCAAGCAGGAAAAGGAGAGTGACGGCGTGAAGAATTCCAGCAGCAGCAGGACGTCTTGGCAGGATTACCTTGGCAAGATGACCATGCCAAAGAGAAGTCTTGGAGAGGAAGGACACCACAGCAAGAAGTCTAATTCAAGAAGGAAACGGAAAAGAACAAGTCAGCAGCTGTAGGAAAGAATATAAGATAAGGACAGAAGGACTTAGTCAAAGTAGGAATTCTAGTCTAGTAGGAATTCAAGAAAGACCAAGAATCCTACTAGGATTAGGAAACAATGGATAAGGTCTATCTTGATAATGTTTTATTTGACTTAGAAAAGCTTGTTGACTTAGGAAAACATATCCTAAGTGGATAAGGAACCTAAGTACTAGTTAAATTAGGATAAGGCTGTCTTAGGACTATAAATACAGCCCATTATTTGTGAGGAGCTCATATGCTACGAATTTTGTATATTTCTCATTCATTAATCAAGAATCAAAGGTAAGCATTCTTGCTCACATTCTTGTTTATTTTTTGGTTATCTTTTAAGAGTTTTCTTGAGATAACTTGGGCTTAAGTCAAGGTTAAGAGTTGTCTTCCTTGCTTAAGAGCTAAGGTTGAAATTAAGAGTTGTCTTCTTCAACCAAGGCAAGTTGTGATAGGTTTAAGAGTTGTCTTGCCTATCCAACATATCTTTTATATATTAGTTAACCCGAAGGACAGCTTAGGGGACATAAATATAAGAAAAGAACTCAAGAATCAAATGGGACAGCAAGTTAGGAAGGATTCCAGTAGGCGTGCTGACCCCTAAGGTGTAGAAAAGTTGGGGAAAAAAATTGGGACCCCTAACAGTTCTACAGTATGCGGGATGAACTTCTGGCAGCGACCGGAACATCACCGCGACTGCAGCATAGGCATCAGATGCATTTGGCAGTGCCCAGGATGAACTTCCATGGGCCATAGGAATATCCCCACGGGGATTGGCAGAGGCGTTGGACGCATTCGGCAGTGCTCAGGATGATCTTCCGCGAGCAGCCGGTACATCCTCCACCGTGCAGCAGTGGAGTCAGGCACATTTTGGCAGCACACGGGACAAAGTTCTGGGAGTGATCGAAACATCCCTTTGGGTGCAGGAGAGGCTTCGGGCATTTGGGCAGTGCATGGGATGAGCTTCCAGGACTGACTAGAACATCGCCAGCAGGTACAGTAGCTGCGTCAGGTGAATTCAGCAGTGCACGGGATGAACTTCTGTGAGCGACCTGAATATCCCCATGGCTGTGGAAGCAGTGTCAGACATGTTCAGCAGTGTGTGGGACGAACTTCCAGGAGCAACTGTAACATCCCCACGGGTGCAGCAGAGGCTTGGGGCGTGTTTGGCAGTGCACGGAACAAACTGCCAGAAGAGACAAGAACATCCCCGCGGGCACTGGAGTGGCATCGGGCACCTTGGCAGTGTGCAGGATGAACTTCCAGGAGTGACATGAATATCCCTGCAGGCGCAGGAGTGGCATAAGCGCATTCAGCACTGCATGGGACGAACTTCTGGGAGCGATCGGAACATCTCCGTAGGCCTGGCAGAGGTGTCAGGTGCATTTGTCAGTGCATGGGAAGAACTTTCGGGTGCAACCAAAAAATCCCCACGGGCGTGGTAGTGGCTTCGAGCACATTGGGCAGTACGCAGGTTGAACTTCCTGGAGCGACCAGAACATCGCCACAGGCACGACTGTGGTGTCGGGCACGTTTGGCAGCGTGCAGGACGAACTTCTGGGAGTGGCCGGAACATCCCCGTGGGTGCATTGGGCAGGGTACAGGTGTTACTTCCAACAGCGACCATAACATCGCCGCAGGCTTGGTAGAGGCATCCGGCACGTTTGACAGTGTGCAGGATGAACATGCGGGAGCGATCAAAACATTCCTGCAGGTGCTGCAGCGGCTTCAGACACGTCCAGCAGTACATTGCTGCAGGTGCGGCAGCGGCATTGGACACGTTTGGTAGTGCCCGAAAACAAACTTCCTGGGGCAACCAGAACATCCCTGCGAGTGTCGCTGAGCTTTCGACTGCATTCATCAGTGTGCAGGACAAACTTTTGTAAGTGTCTGGAACATCTGGCTAGCACGGCAGCAGCGTTGGGCACATTTGGCACTGTAAGTGACGAACTTCCAGGAGCAATTGGAATATCCCTGCGGTTGCAGCGAAGACATCTGGCACGTTTGGTAGTGCACAGTACAAACATTGGGGAGCGACCAGAACATCACCAGGGGGCACGTCTGCGGGAAGAACTTCTGGGAGCGACTGTAACAACTGTGCAGGCGCAGCAGCTATGTCGGGCTGGTTTGACAGTTTATGGGACAAACTTCCGAGAGTGACTAGAACATCCCTGTAGGCGCAGCAGAGGCATCAGGCACATTCGGCCATGGGCTGGATGAATTTCCGGGAGTGACTGAAAAATGCCAGCAGCGTTGGCAGTGGTGTTGGACACATTTGGCCGTACTCGGAATGAGCTTCCGGGAGCGACCAGAAAATCACTGCTGGCTCAGGAGAGGCATCTGACACATTTGGCAGTGCTTGGTATGAACTTCTTGGAGCGACTGGAGCATCCCTGCAGGTGCGGCAGAGGTGTCGGGCGCATTCGGCAAGGTGTTGGGCGCGTTTGGCAGTGCACGGGAGGAACTTCCGGGGCAACCAAAAAATTCCTCTGGGCTTGGCAGTGGCATCGGATGTGTTCGGCAGTGCTCAGGAGGAACTTCTGGGAGCGACCAGAAACATACCTACAGCCACGGCAGCGGCATCGGACACGTTTGGCAGTGTGCAGAGCAAAATTTCGGGAGCGACCAGATCATCCTGCGGGCATTGTGGTTGCATTGTATGCATTCCCCAGTGCGTGGAACGAACTTCTAGGAGCGACCAAAAAATCCCCATGTGCTCAGCAGAGGCATTGGATGAGTTTGGCTGCACTTGGGACGAACTTCCGGGAGCGATGGGAACATCCCCACAGGCATGGTAGCTGTGTTAGGTGCATTCAGCAGTGCGTGGGACGAACTTCTATGAGAGAACTGAAAATCGCCACAGGCACAGAAGCGGCGTTGGACATGTTCAGCAGTGCATGGCACAAACTTCCGGGAGCACTGCATGATCCCTGCAGGTGCGGCAGAGGCTTGGGGCAC
>BNST01003102.1:0-82128 GCA_019650275.1 Xylocarpus granatum
TTTTTTATTTTTCCTTTTCCACTTTAAAGATGTTTGCAAGCCTTAATTTGGCATACGTTGTTTTCGTGTGCCTGAATTGTAGCCATCCAGCTTGTTTCCTTCAACCCATCAACATCAGCATCAGTCATTTCCCATACCTGGAATTTTTCCATTACTTACTAGCACTTTACCCTTTCATTAATATTACCCGCCCTATATATTCTCTTAATATTTCCCTTTTATTTCTACCAAGCCTCCAAAAATGAGGGTATCAGATACTCTGGCGTCCAACTGGAACTATGTTTGGGCTGCTAGTATCTTGTTCTTCAAGTCCTCACAACTGTGTCATTTTTATTCCCCTTTTTCTACTGCTTCTCTGTTATGTTTTCTACAGTTCTCTCTTTCATTCTCATATCTGTAGCTCTTCTCTTGGACATAGCCGCCGTACATACTCTGCAATTCAAGTTCAGTTCCAATGGAAACATGTAAAGGGGGAATTTGTTGGCACAATTGTATGATTTCTAGTATCGTTTTTGATGAAAATATTATGCAGTTATCCTCTCTGATACCTACATACTGATATGGTTGTATCTCAGTTGTTTAATGGAAGTTTTGATTATTCAACATTAATGGTAATTAGGCAGCATAAAGGGCAATTCCATGTGTCTGTGGTGTGCAAGGAGAATGAAGAATCAAATCCTGAAGCATATATCACACCATCAACTTTTCAGGTTTAATTCTTTTTCTTATCTCCTTATCCTATGGAAGTGATGAACCCGCATCAGATTCCACCCCGGAAAGGCATTTCTACAGTGATTTAACAGACAAATCCAATCTAAAAACTGTTATTGAAAAGCACTTGCTGTCTGGGCAAAAAGTCAAGAAATCAGATCTGCTTAGCAGGTAAGATCCTGTCAAAAAACGAAGTAAAACTCCAATCAAACCCGTGGTTTCAAGCTCATCAGTCAAATTAATATTCATATTGTCTGATTAATGGCTGCTTAAGTTACTCACTTGTGAATCAAATTTTCAGAAGGGTTGCTCCATTTTGCGATAAAGTAAGCTTTTCCTTATAAATTGAAGCTTAGTGAACCAAAGTTAGACAATAATTGAGTTAATATACAGCACAAATGAACGGCGGAGGAAGAGGGACGTAAAGGGTGAATATGTGATTCGATTTAAATCCATAAATTAATAAAATAAAATAAATTCAATTAATTAATTAAACTTTAATTTTATTTGAATTATATTTAATATAAAAATTAAATTAATAATTAACAATTTAATTTTGTAAATACCTAAAAATTAATATAATAAAAATTTTTAAATCAATTAGTTTTGATTTTTGATTTAGGGAAGAATATTCCAAAAAAGAATGGATTGGATTGAGAGCTGGTTGTTTTCAAAGTCGGACAAGACGTCAACAATGGAAGGTAACTACCATATTCATTAGACTGCTACTCCCAACCGTCCATGGTCAGAAAAAGTCAACATACTTCTAGCATATGGCTACCACGTGTTTGGTTTTCATAGTTCAAAGAATATATTATCTAGGGACCACTATGCAAGCTTTTGAGATCATTAGACATTATTCCTTAATGCTAGAAGTATGAGGGGTCCCTTCAATACTTTCAAAATTCACAAAAGGAGTGGTCAATTTTTTAGATTATTTTGCTTGAAAAGGCCACAACTAACGTAAAATTGAGCATATAAATAAACTCTGGTCAGTTTGTACAACAACATTCAAACATAACCTAAGAAACAGCGGAAGAGCTTCATCGCTATGCATAGCAACTTGTATACACACATTGGACCAACCAACCAACCTCATCGATCAAAAGCAATTGATCCAGAGCCGGAGTTTTAGAGCGGAACCACTTGAGTAACCACAACTGGGCTCCTGACCTCGTGCTTCCCATCAGACCAAGAAATTGAACCGAACACAGCGCCCGAATCGTTCAACACCGGGTTCTCGCTATCAGCTGTTACTGTCACTATGAAGCTTCTCTTCTTGACAGCCTCTGTGAATATCAATCTCGATGGTTTCACACTTACCGTCACTCCTTCCCCCGGGGACTCGATTTTCACTCTGTACACGGAGTTTGGCTGGCCCACGTTGGTCACTGTCCTGATGAACGTCTTGCCCGAAACTCCCCTGGATGTTGTTGAGAACAGTGCAGAAATTGAAGGGTAATTCAGATGCTCAGCCACTGCCTTTCTTGCTGGACAACGGACTGGTTGTCGCGTGATTACTTGAATTACCGTTGGCCTGTAGCCTACAGCACATAAAAAGCCGATATAATCATCATTGGTAATATCATAAACCAATCCCGGATCCATGGCACGATCAAGATTAACATGGCCAGCACCAAAATCATATGGCGTTGATGGTTTTCCAGTAGATTCATCGATCATAGCCTGGTTTCTGTTATCTACAATCCTTGCAGTAGTCATCATAGCAGACCTTATTGCCGCCGGACTCCAATCCGGGTGGGCAGATTTAAGCAACGCGGCAGCCCCACTCACGTGTGGACAAGCCATTGATGTACCCGACAGAATATTGAACTCTGTTTTCCTAGTATCGGAATCTAATCCAGTTGGCCCAACAGCATCAGTCCAGGCAGCGAGAATGTTAACACCAGGAGCAATCAAATCCGGCTTAAGAATTTCAGGGTTTAACCCGTTTGGTCCCCTGGCAGAAAATGATGCCACCACTGGCGCCGGCTTGATCCCAAGTATAGTTCCCTTGAAATCAAGGGTAGCCGTCGGATTAGCTGTAGATGTAATATAAGCTTTTATTGCCTCTCCCTCATCAGAACCAACTGCACAAGCTGGTAAAAGATGAGCATCACCAACTAAACCTTCGCCATTTGAAATTCCGTTAGCCAAAATCATGCCTACACCGCCAGCTTTCTTCACCACTAATCCTTTAGCCACTCTTGGACTACTTCCTCTGTCACAAATAACAATCTTTCCCTTAACCAAACTAGGATCCAGCGAATTTTCCATACATAAAGAAGCTGCTAGAACTCCTGATTTTCCCGGATAAACCACAGGGTACATGTTTCCTTTCAAGGGCGCACCTGAATACAGAGATACGCCCGGAAAGTCTACGCCCGTCGCCAAGAATAACCTCAGCTGGGAAGTTTCTATCAATCGTGCCAGCACCGACTGTGACCAGCCACGGTGCTAGATTAGTCACTGACATTCCAGTAGGACCGTCGTTTCCAGCAGATGATGAAACTAACACGCCTCTCGAAACAGCACCGTACGCCCCGATAGCTATCGGGTCGAGGTAATAAGGAGACGAAATTCCATCACCACCACCAATGGAGATTGATATGACATCAACTCCGTCGTTCACGGCAGCGTCGAAGGCGGCAAGAACGTCGGAATCGAAGCAGCCGGAATTTTTCCAGCACACCTTGTAAACCGCCAGTCTTGATTTCGGCGCCACACCTTTAGCAATTCCAAGAGCGTACCCTTCCATGCTTGCACGGAACGCGTAACGGCCAGCGGCGGTTGAGGCGGTGTGGGTCCCATGACCATCCGCGTCTCGCGGCGACATGAACTCAACCGTTTCATTTATTCCTCCGATGGGACCCACAGCTCCCGCCTCGTGTCCTTTGGAAAAGAACCTCGCTCCGATGATTTTTTTGTTACAGTTCTTCGCAGTAAATTTCATTCCAGTTTGACATACGCCTTTCCATTTCGAAGGCACAGGACCGATATTCACGTCCAAAAAACTACGTCGTTCGGGCCAGATACCAGTATCGAATACTCCAATAATGACATCGGATCCGTAATCGGATTCATTCCAGAGTCCTTGCTGGTTACGTAATCCAAGAAACTGTGGCGATCGAGTGGTGTGTAGTTCACGCCGCTGGTCCTCGAAGATGGCGAGGACGGAGGGGTGGCGGCTGAGAGAGGCGGCTTGTTCCGGAAAGAGAGTAGCGGAGAAGCCAGGGAAAACAGTGTCGTAAGTGTGGAGTATCTGGACTGGACTAGCGAACTCGGAACTGTACCAGTGGTAGTGAGTGGGGAAAACGGATGGCTTGGATTGAGAGTCGACACGTAAAATAAAAGTTTTCACCGTCTGATCGGCGAAGAGTGTTTGAATCCGGAGAAAGGAACCAGAGAGAAATAGGCAGAAGAGAAATTGTAGAATAACCGAACCGGAGAGAAACGCAGCCATTGGAGGAGAGAGAGAGGAGAGAGAGAGAGAGAGAATGATTATGAGACTGAAGTGAGTGAACGTTGCCGACATGTACAGAGATATAGAAGATAGAAAATTGTCTTTGTTTTTGTTAATCTTGATTAATTAATTAATACCATTTTTTGTCTGACAAGCGGCGAGCGCGTGTGGATAAAATTTTGTCTCGGTAGATGACAGATGAGTCAGCCCTTAATTTGGGGGGCCCTTCACGCAGTAAAAACGACCTCGTTTCAATTTTTTTTTAATTTAATAAAATAAAGTTTCTTGGCATGCTGAGTGTGTCGCTGTCAGTGCTATCTAGGAATGCAATGTGGGACAGCAATTACAGCATCACAACGTCAACAAAATCCTCATCAACGTTCAATCACACGGGAGCTAATCATGGCCGTTGATCATCGAAAGTGATCTGAACCGAATTTCAACTGACACGTGTCCCACTCTCACGTTGTTTCGTTGGGGGAACCTACCTTAGTCGTTTTGACTCGTGTATGTACTTCGCGTAAATTGCAACACTCAACAACCCTCTACTTGACAAGTGTTATTATTATTATTTTTTAATTTCACTCAAATTAATAATAAAATATAAATAAAATAAAATCAAAATTAGTAAATGCCAGTTCAATTTTGTTTGATTTATTAATTTGAATTAAATTAAGAAATAAAAATTATTTTTTAATTTATAGATTTTAAATTTAAAAATAAATTATTTTATAAATTTTTATATTAATAAAATTTAAATGCAGATTATGAATCTTATCTGCAGATTTTAACATAAAGTAAGGGAACAACTAACGAGACAGGTAGGTGACAGATAGGAGTTGAAAGGAAGGCTGCTGTTTGTAACAAAACGAAATTGACCGCGTTCGTAGTAATCTAACGGCCTAAATCGACCTTGAACGTCCAGTCATAATTTGCTGGCCCACAATTGAGTTTGGATGATCGCCCGTGCATGTATATTTGTCAGGTGGCGGACACGTGATCGTTCTGTACTATCGGGTCCCACATAAATAATTATCGCTGACATCATCTGATTTTTGTAGCTGAAAAAAGTGACGGCTGTTGGAGGTGTCCGTTTTTGGGAATAGCGGTTATAATAACATCAAAGTCCCCTCATTGTTAATTATTTTTCAATAAAAGCACATATTTTCCATATATATCACATAGGTACCTTCGGCTGGACCAAAATGTTACTATCTGAAAAAAAAGGACTTAGATATATCATCATTGCTCTCGTTGAGAATCGAACTCAAGACCTCCCGCTTACTAAACGGGTGCTCTAACCATCTGAGCTACGAGAGCCTGTTATCTGAGATGTTTTTAAGTTATTATTCATTCGTTGGTATCTCTGCTTGCTAACCATTAACTATTGCCTAAATAAACAAGAAGAGAATAGTTTCTTATGTCACCCCAGTAACAAAATCAATTTCTTTGAACAACCTTTCGTGTATAGTATGGCTCATGATGAAGCCCAAAAGCATTTACAAGCTTATCTTGGGCCGACGTTGTGCCTCCATTTTTAAAAGAGAATGTATTTTTCAAGGTAGAACCCTAAAATTTAAGGGTACCTTAGTCAAGCTTTTAAAATACAACTCTATCTAATTTAATATTAATTAAAAAAACAAAATAATAATATAATTTTATATATAAAAATATAATTTAAAATTAAATTTTAAAGCATCACAACTAATCCATTTTTAACAGCTATTTTATAGTAGTTAAATTTTCCCCAACACATGTCCAAAAATATGTAAATTTTTATATTCAATTATTTTTATCAAAAATATTATATTATACGTGTAAAAATAATTTAAATTATTAGTTATTATTATTATTATTATTAAATTGATAAAAAAATTTATAATTATTTAGATGATATAAATATTAATTAATTAATTAATTAATAATAATAATAAAGGAGATGGGATCATAAGATGCCTTGTCCTCAAATTAGCAAACAAAGGGCATAATTATTATTACAAATTAGAGGATTGATTAACTTACATTAGTACCATCCCATAAATCCTATTAGAGAAGAAAAGCACTTCTGACTGGAGTTATTAAGCAGAAGAGAAAAAAAGCACTTCTAAGAAAAAGCGCTTGTAGTTGAATAATCACATAAAATCAGTATGCCCTGCCTGTAATAACATCAAATCCCATCTCAGTTGGATCTGTTGCCTGAACTTCATAGTGGATTCCATCAAGAACTCTTCTTATCCCATCTTTTGAAGTTGCATACAACATCTTTGCTCTGATTCTCGACGCTGTCGGGGACCTGATCATCATCATCGTAATCACGATTTTTTTTAGCTAAATTGATTTGACCTTGAAACCAATCAACGGTTGTGATTTACTGTTTATCCATGATTTAAAACTTTGGTGGGGTCAATTTGTAGTCAACTGATTCTTACCATAAGATTCTCTTCTAAGTTCATTCAATTTGAGAATTATTAGTAAAAGCACTTAACTTGAAAGTGCTTTGCTTTTCCACGCATTGAAAACATTTTCAAATGATCTAAAATTGCCTTTTTGACGTAATAAAAGCGCTTTTCTGAGGTCAAAATAGTAAAAAAAAAGAGCAAATAATAAGTATGTAGTAAGGAAGCAAAGGTGACGGACCATGCAATGAAGAAGATCTTGCTCTTCCGGCAATTATCAACCGTCACAAAGTCGAAATCAAAAACCGCATATCGGCAGTCGTCGTCCGGCAACGACGCCGCCAGATCATCATAACCCTCACCGGCGCCGCCAACCTTATCGACGGTGACGAGTCTGGATTTCTCGTCGATCTTGAACACTATGTACCTGTGAACTTTCTTCCATTTCATTTCCATGAACGAATTCTTGCACTCATCAGTCACCCACATCCCCGTTGTTGCCTGAAAACATTACAGCGTAACGTATTTAATGCAAAATGTGAAAGAAGAAAGAGATGTAAAATTACAAAAATACCATCTTGAAAGCCATAGCCATTGTCGCAGTCGCAGAGACGGTGGAGTGGCTGTGTTTGTTAACGACGGAAGTTGATTTGCAAACGATAGGCTGCCAATTGGGTCTTATATAAGCATGCGAGTTTTAAATGCCATTCAAGTTCATAAATATTACAAGTTTGACCCTCCACTCATTCATTAACCTTAATTTTAAGGTTAACTTTTTTATAAATTATATCAAATTTAGTATATTAAAAAAAAATTATCAATTAATAAATTAATATTTAAATAATTTATTCGCTCTTTTTTATTGATTTAAAATAATTTTTCATGCATTATTTATCTAATTAAATTTAAATTTAAGATTTAATATTTTTTTATAAAATAAAAATTTTTAAAATTATACGAAAATATTAATTTTATTTATATTATTATAATTAAAACTTAATATTTTTTAAAAAATATTTATATATTTATTTTAATTAAATTTATTTATTATGATAATGACTATTTTGATGAAGAGTATATTATATTGTCATTTTCCACGTACTATTTGAAGTAATTAAGGTTCAGGAGTTCTTAATCTTCTTTAATTACCCTCCTTCTCCTGTTGATTACTGTGTATCCAGGCATCAATCTTAACCCACATCTTCTTCTTCTTGTTCTCCTTAACGAAGCAAGAAACCTATTGACCAGAGCTTAGCCCACATGGCGGACAGGAGTTCCTGCCGACCAAAATGAATAATGCTCGAGTATTGTACTCAGAACTCATGACAGAGACACTGTTCCACCATTTTACCAACCCTATAATATATTAAGCAATAATTGACCATATCAAATGCGTTGGTTAAACAATTGTATTTCAACTTATAGCTAATGCAAGTAGCACAAACACGAGGAAGCAAAGATAAATGTGAGAATTCAATGAAGACATTCCCTATGCAGATGGTACGTTGGTCCCATCTCGGATCACACAGGGACTTTGCGTGAAAGCAAAGAAGATGAAGTTGAAGGTCATCAACAGAAAAGATGGCTTCAAGGCTGAAAATTAATCAGACACGTCGTGCTTCTCAGTGACTGTTTGCCAACTTGGTTTTCGTATTCCCATGGCTTTTGAGTTTTCCCACCAATTTGTCGAGCAAAATGCAGTACAGAAATAAAAGGCAATATCCCAACAATAATCGCATAAAACAGTATAGTTTTGCATGTGGCTACATGCTTACCTGATTTTGAAGATAAAGATGACTAATCTGACGTATTGAATGTGACAGAAGTTGAAGAGAATACGAACACTAAATCTACAAAAATTTGCTAAACAATACAAGGAAGGGACATGGAAAAGGAGACATTTCCTTCACGTGGGTGGGTCTCCTTGGTAGAAAATACGACCATTTTTGTCATTGGCCTGGCTTCTTTTATTTGTTCCTCGAATCCAAGCCTCTTATCTAATTTTCACCAAATGTTTCAAGCTGTTGTTAGGAAATATGTATATTAGAGTCTGTTCTAGATGGCTTTTGGCCCCAGGGATTTGCCTGTCAGTTCTTAACTTCTTGCTAATGGAAGTTTTTCAATTCCGCTTAAATCTGGCTAAAGCAGAAGCAAAATTCATACACGGGTGAAGATGATTTGTAGCCTTCGTTTGGAAGCATTGGTCACTACTTTCCTTGTAATCCGTTCAAGAAATTTGGCATGCTCATGTCTTGGCAGCTCTTGTTTACCTCGGTATTTTGACACGATTTCTACAAGGACTGAGGACCCCTGAAACAGCTAGAGTTTTCTACAGTTAACCCAGAATCCTAATAAATGCAAATACTTGGGCATTATTGCGTTAGTTCATTTTTGTTGGTTTCATTTGTCTCACGTGCCTGAACTCTTTTGCGCTGGACAGAAACTTCAATTATTTGCTTGGGTAATCTTGGCACTCAAACAAACACAATACAAAGACAGTATGACAAGGCAATGCTACCTACAAAGATTATCGCTGATCCTCATTTTGACGCATCTATTGTGATGTTCATTATGATGCTCCAGAAATCTTTAATCATCAGGCTAATGGTAATGGTTTAACCTTGTTGGAGTACCCAAATCGTGTACGAATATCATCAGCCTAGAGACCC
Organism: Xylocarpus granatum; assembly: GCA_019650275.1. Taxonomy (NCBI): domain Eukaryota; kingdom Viridiplantae; phylum Streptophyta; class Magnoliopsida; order Sapindales; family Meliaceae; genus Xylocarpus; species Xylocarpus granatum. The sequence goes on from BNST01003102.1 coordinate 9,240, forward strand.
AACGCAGAATGTAACCAAAATCCGGGGTCTTGGGCGAGTGTGAATGAGTAAGCAAAACATAAATCAAAACTGAGTCAGAGGTACTGGTATTTAGCCAATGTAATCCTCATCAACTAAAAGAAACATTCCTAAATGATGCTAAACATAGATTTAGAGGAATTTAGGTCATTCCCATCTTTCAAGATCTAATAAAGGTATAATGACAATCAATAGTCACACAACTCAAACCTCGAGACTTAGAAATGTGCTTTGGAATGGAAAGATATAACGTATCAGGTTCTACTGGAATCTCCGGAAGCTCCTCTTGCCTTTGTTCTTGTTTTGATTGTTTAGAATAAACATGAAAGTTCCCTGCATAAAAGGCAATTCAGGGCTGGGCAGCACTGGGTTCTGAAATTAAGGCCTTGGCTTGAAGATTCAGTAGTTTTTTTTTGGCATCTTCACTGGTCATCCTCTGGTTGCTTATCTTCATTCTTCTTCTGCTGGGATGACTCCAATTTTAAAAAGAAAAAATATTTGGTAATTTAGTAACAAATAATAAACGGATATTAATGCTTTTGCAATAAAACAAATATTAATGCTTTCACTCACCTCAGGCTGACTTTGCAGAGATGAAATCAGATCTTTCACTGAAGGATCATTTGGGTCAACTCCTGGAAGCTGCAAGAATAAAAAAGTCCATACATATGTTCATATGCTGCAATGGCTAGTCATGAAGTTCATTAACACAGATGAAAATTACACTTACTGATGTAAGGATAGATGACACAAACGACTGATCCCCTAACACCTTGCTCATATCTGATTGGTTTGATGGATCTTTTCTATCATCCTGCATGGACATTTGAAGAGCTGCATGCCATACAAGGGATTGGATGAGAATATGCTAATAACAACTGTTCACTAATAATATAAAACTATAATTGACAAGATCATACAACTTGACAAATCAGATGCCATGATCAAGTCAACAAGTGTTCTCAAATCTCAAGCATGACTTGCCAGTTTGTAAGGCTTTAAGAAATTTAAATTCAATTTCAGATGACTCTGGTATGAGGTGTGTGATTTGGAGTTCACGATGTTAAACAAGTGTTCATAAAATCTAAAGCAAACTGAACATGATCAGTACCACATAGATATAAGTTGAACCAAATATCAGCTACAATTATTTTCATTTGGCTTGCATGTATATGCTGTAAACCTTCAAAGACCAAGTCTGAAAGGAGTAAATATGAACCAAATACCATCAAATAAAGAGAACATAATTTAGGAATGTATTATATCAATAGAGTGACTTCGAAACTGGTGATTCAGGTTTGAATCCCTATTGCTTATTGACCACGACAAATTAAGTACCCGAGTCTATGACAACCACGATGGAACTCAATAAACACATATTCTTGCGAAATCAAGAAGCCGTGATAGAAGCAAACCTACCCAAGGCCAACTCCTTATCCACATCAGCTGCTTTAGACATATCAGCATCAGCCATAGTGGTATCAAATCCAGGAGTGTTCATTGACATATCAAAAGGCTGTTGTAGTAAAGCATTCTCCCCATCCTGTCACAACAGTTTTAAAACAGATTTCAAATGAAAGGTTTGTTCATGCAATAGATAATGTGTTAAAAAAAAATTGCTTGAAACAACTAAAATTTGACTCCCATGTGTTAAGCATAAACAACAAACATGCACACACAAACACACAAAACATAAATACGAAAGTGACACTAACCATTGGATCAGTGGTTTTCTCAGTTGTTGCAGCAGCTGTACTGTTATGATTGTCAGTCATAGTTGCATCTGGTGGGTTGGATGACAGTTCTTCTCCTTTTCTTTGTCTGGCAGCTTCATCAGCAGCCCTTTTGGCAGCAGCCTCTTGCCTTGCTCTCTCCTCTTCCATAGAAACTCTAAGGGCAAGAGCCAGCTCAGGATCTAAACTGGGATCTACACCAAATTCGAAGTCAGAAACTCCACCAGCTGCAGTGGTGGCCGCTGCTGCAGCAAAGCCACTTCCTCCTTCACCATCAGAAGTGAATATGGATGTGCTGCCAGAGGAATGGAAATCATATTAGGTGATATATACACCAATAGGAGTTGAGGAATTTGATAGATTCCCCTTTTCAAACAGCTATATGTTATACAATCTTTATCATCACCTGCCAATCTTGAGAGCTTTTATTTAATTGCAAGTGAAATTTCCCAGTAAATAGTGCAAAATGGATGAAAATTCTGCTGATTTTAGCACATATTTTTCTTCCCCCACTTAAATTATCTACTAGTTTATTCAACATTTTGAAATAAATCGTGGTTCTTGTTAAGTTGAAGTAGCACTTATCAATTTCTATAGACTTTCAGCCATAAATGGAACTAAATCCACAAGGAAAATGGGAAAAAGGGCACCTGATAATTGCATCAGAAAGAGCATTTGGACCAGGAGGAACATGAACTATATGACTGCTATCATTGTTACTAACAGCAGCAAGAAGGGCTTGCAACTTATCTGGCTTCTCTTCATCATCTTCACCAAAATTAACAATATCAAGAGCAACACTGTTTTTTTTCAATTTCTTCCCTATCATTTCCATTGCCTTTTTATCATATTGGACAGGACTGCAAACAGGGAGCAGAAAAGAAAATCAGTTGTAAATAAAAACAAATGAGCAAGTCAAAAAGCCACAAAACACACCTTCCAGCAAAAACTATAATCCTTTGACGCTGGTTTTTGTTTTGGCGATGCTTAAGAGCCAACTGAGCAACTTGGAGTCCAGCTGCTATGTTCATCTCACCCCCCATTTCAAGTTCTACACAAGAAGAATTGTGTGCGCGTGTGAGTGTGAAAGAGAGACAGCTCAATATCAAACAACTAAGAAAAGATGAGAGAATGCTTCTTATACTAAATCAATTAAGAGGACAATGCATACAAATAAAACTGCCGTAATCTACTGATGAGTTCCTAGTTTCAGAAAGTGGAAAATTGCCTGGGCCTATGGTTAAACTTTCTTTGATGGTGAACAAAATATGTTGAAGTGATACTGATACATAGCTTTAGACAGAATACAGGCCCTGCTCTAAAATATCAATTAGCAAAACCAAAAAACTGCAATCAAAATTCTATTTGTTCAATTAACGTCAAGTTTTCTTTGGTCAGCATTTGATTGCCTTGCCGAAATGCAGTGCATCCCTTTCTCTTTCCTTCATGACACACTAGTATAAGTTTCCGTCTGAATTTTACACAAATTTATCTCACCATCCAGAAAAATAAAAGAAAAATTGATGCAAAATTGTAATGGACTGGATTTCGTTGTGCACAGACTTCTCTCTTGCCAATAGACAATTCAGAAAGCCACCTTAAACAATTGTCAACAACCATACCAACAAACAAACAATCCTAACTTTTCATAACCATTTCAACCACTATCAGACAACAAAAATCACCTATTACACCATAACAATGCAAAACACAGAAGGGTACATGAACTTTATTGACGTCCACCCTAATAAAAAATATACATCAATAGCACAAAACCAGAGATAAAACAACCTAATTAAGCACGCAGATAACGCCAAATCATCAAATGTAACCGCAACAAAGAGGAGAAGAAAGCTACCATGTGTGCAAGCTAATATTTTTCCAAGATCAGTTGTGGGAGTAGTCAGCACACGAACCCCTTTTCCACCCATCGTCAATATCCCCACCGTATTCTCCGGATTCGCCTATTCAAAATTAACACAAACAAAACCTGAATCATTATATCCACAAAAGAAACCATTTTTATTAAAAAAATGAAAACCCCACAGAGACAAAACAGAAATAGCTATAAAATCACTTGTGTTTTGGCTCCACTAATAAGACTAACGGCATCGGCTTGAGCTCGTAATCGAGAGGGAGAGTAATCGCCGTTTCGCATCCATTCCGAATTGTCAATGCATATCATAGTCGCCTGATTTCATTCATTCATTTTGCAAAGTTTCAGATCGAAATCGAAAATTAAATTAAATAAAAGTTACTTAAAGAGATTACCCACCTCGAGAACCATAGCTTCTGTCGGATTTTCACGTCCAAGACGAGTAAAGATTTAAAACCTAACTCGATTTTAATCCCACTTTGCGTTTGAGAGTTGCTTGTAGCAAAGGCTTTGTTGAAGTTTAGGAATTTAATCAGAGGTCCTCCATTTTTAGTTTATTTACATATTTCCCCTTACAAGCACGTTATTTGCATAACAGCCCAGGCACAGACTACTGACTAAAAGGTTTTCAATTATAAAAATTTGAAATAATTTTTATAAAATCTAAAATAAAAAATATAAAATAAATAAAATTTAAAATATAAATAAAAAATTTAAAATTAATAATATAAAAATTAAAAAAAATAAATACAGCAAAGATAAACAATAGACAAATCCAAATATTATTAGGAATTCGAATTCAATGCTGAATTGCGCAGAATGAATGCAGAAACACCTAAGCATAAGAAGCAATAACAAATGCAAAACCATTTTAGCTCTTTATTGAACAAGCCTCAAGAAAATGTACAATCTGGCAAACCATGGTATGCACAATTTGCCAGACAGGCAGTTTTAACATATTGTACAGAGAACAAGAGATTAGTAACAACAAATGGTTTGAATTCCTGGATGGGTTATACACTGAGAGTTCTAGGGGCAAATGTTGCTCTGTGGTTCCCACTGATGGGTAAATGAACGTAAACCTCGTGCACGTCGGGTTTGTAGACCTCCCCTCTGTCCCGGTCTATGGCATAACAGATGTAAACAGTGTCGATTACATTGTCCAGCACATGGACAAAGAAACCCAGCACCACAAACAGCACCAACCATGCAAGGACAGCCACCAAGTATGCATAGACCCCAAGATTGCTCACACCATTTAAGATAGCACAGACCTGGTTATTCACATCAATGATGAGGATGCACGCTAATTAGGAAAGCCAAATGTTGGAAAGTAGTTGGAAATATGTAATACAAGCAACATTGTTATATTTATACGAATGCCACACCTAAAGGCTATTATCAAAGCATACAGAATTTCATAATGAAATGCTTTAACTAAACGAATTAACAATGAAATGAGATATGTTTGCCCCCCCACAAGGATGCCACATGCAAAGCCCTAAATGGCATTCCTTCCGTCAAACTGAAATGGAAATTTATTTTCAACAGTTTATTTATAAGAAGTGAAATAACAACGATCTGAACAATCTGCTTACCGCAATTGTATATACAGCCGAAAAGACAAAGATAATTCCAGCTAACAATCTAGTAGAGACAGTCTCCACAAAAACAGCAGAGAGAAGATTACGCTTCAGAAGCTCATATGTCATCTTCGCAGACGTGCAGTAAGCCTCACCAGTTATTGCTGCAAAGTTGATGGTGAACTTGTTAACAAAATCTACAGCTGTCAGTAACGCATTAACACAGCACCTGAGGACAAGGTTCACAAATCCGAGAGCATCATCTTGTCTTGCACTGTCAACAGCAGCACGCACCATACGGACTACACCTACAAGAAGCCCAGACAGACAAATAGTGCCAGCAGAGGGACCAAAGGCATTCCTGCAAATTTTTCACAGAAACAAATAAGAGCCATTAAACAAGAAATTATAAGAGACAGGCAAAAACGTTTCTCCAACAAAGATTCTTTCAGACAAAACAATGACATCAAAATGATGAAGACCAAGCTAATCAAGACGTCAAAATTTCAACCACATCTCATTATCATCTAATATGTGTAAAATTAAGAATGACCAATCCAAGAAACCCCCATATACACAATTCAGTAGGAAGCCAGCTGGATGTAACTTATTCAAATATGTTAAATTTACAAGATAGAGATAAAAGCAAATCCTACTCGGCCTGTTAAGACATACACATGTAAAATATCTTAAAATCTTAATCTAAGTCCATCTCCTCAACTGCATATTTGGAACTGTCTAGATTTATGCCATACCTAAGAGATGCATCAGATTCAAAGTGAGTAGTAATCCCACTTTACCTGAATTTCTCTGACAACAGTTTAGTTTATTGTCAGCTGATGTCACATACTGCTCGTCTCTGTACAGGAGTTAATTTTCATATCCTTCTCACAAGCATTTGATTTTTTCATGAACATCGAACTGGTTTACTATACAGGAAATGATTTCAATGCATTCATAATCACATCCAAAATGCGTGTCTTCTGAAGATTGCTAAATTGAAGCATGCAACCTAAAAATGAAACACTATACATCATGTAAAACGTTTATGTACCTATTAACTGTGTTTCATAATGTCAAACCCCAGACTAAATTGCCTAGATTATAACTTCAGTACAGCTATTTATCTGACCATTAACTCCAATCATTCTCCCAAAAAATTCAAAAATAGAAAGATAATTAAAGCCACGTGCAAGTGCAGTTGCGACAGACATATGACAAAAATGAAATGAGACTAACAAATCTGGATGAACTAAGCTGAATAATGGTATAAATATCAGGAATTCACCTCAAAGAACTTCTTATACTCCGCCTAGGTTTCGTATCCTCCTTTGAAAAATACCATTGTGCAACAGTCCCACTAATCACATAAGCCTGTGTCTCCACCATCACGGTCAAGGACCACAACATGGTAAGAATTGCCAATGCAAAGTATGCGGGCACCCAACTATCTTGTTTCCAGACACATTTATACTCTCCGCTCGATTCTTTGGGCACAATTTTCCCATTAAATCTTGCAAACACCAAGAACACAACAATTGGCGCATAATAAACCACTAATCCTAGTGTCAACAGTGGCAACACCACAAACAAGCCCAAATTTTTAGACAAAGCATCAGATGCAACCCCGATAATTTGAACAGTCAACTCAATTCGATGCCAATTAGCAACAAATATCCACACAATAACTCCAATTATCAAGAACACAAAAACCAGCACCAAAATCCGATAAGCCAAAGGAAATGCATCACTACAAGAAGAACCAACAGTACAAGCAACAAACCAATAAACATTGATAAAAATTGGCACGATAACGAAGAAGGGAAGCGAAACATATACAATCTGCTTTGTATAATGTTTGAGCAACAGAAGGAGTAAAAAACAAACGGGCACGCTTAAAATCAAAGTTATTACAAGAACCCAAATCAAATCTTCAAGGAAACTAGAATTCGAAGAAGAAAAACTAAAATCAACAAAACCCCAATCAGCAAAAACCGAGTCTTTGACACAAGAACCAGAACTGGAATTATAAACGTAAGAAGAGGTGTTGCCGTAGTTAGAATTCCTATTAAAGATTGCGAATATACCGAAACCAAAAGTGCAGAGAACAAAGAGAATGAACAAGACGAGAAATGGAAGGTCCTTGAAGGGTCTGGGCCCATAATTGTAAGAGATCTGAAGAAAATGAGTCTGGTCGGGTTCGGGAGGATCCGGGTTAGCGGTGGGTGTTGTGGTGGCGGGTTCTTCTATGGATGAAGGAGGCTTGGAGAGGAGAGGTTGCGACGGGGAAGAAGAGTCGTATAAAGAAATGGGTTTATTGGAATCTTCTTCAGTGCTGCCCATTTCAGGGATAGGTAAAAAGTCAGAAGCAGTAAGCGGAAGCTGGAAATGATTACAGTTTGTAGGTTTTGATGAGCAGGAGATTACGTTTACGTTCAGTGCTTGATGTTAGAACATATATTGTTGCTTGTTGTCTGTCTGTGATTATCTTCCATTTTTTTTCCCTTTACCCAATCATTCTTTTGATTTTCAGACAAGAACTGTTATTTATTAATTCTGAATAATATAAAATATTTATTAAATATATAATTTTAATAAATTAAAAATTACAAATAAATAAATATCATAATGCTCTGGCATTTCCACCATTAAAGCATTAATTTAATTCAATCTTCCCAACTGTTCTACTAAAATATGCAGTGCCTCCACAAACAGTCTGGCCTGAAGAGCCCAACTCAGACTCAAAGGGGCTTTGTCTTGATTTGCTCAGAATTGTTAGGTAATTGCCCATTACATATTAATTCTAATAGACATCTACCAAACCCTGTCTTATTGCTGTAATTTTGAGCCACCATTCTCTAAATCATTGCAGCTTGGTTACTGAATTTTCTTAAATTTTTAAAAATTTTAGGCGAGTTCTTTAATTATAATTCTTATCAAATTTGATGTTAGGTGAATTTGAGGTTAAACTTTAAAACTTCATCTATCTCGTCTCCAAGACCATCAGCTTTGCTTCAAGACAAGTGCATATACCATTTAAAGCTAATAATGAAGAAATTTGAAGGCCTAAAGCTGCCAAAAGAAAATCTCATATGGTCCATGGAATATAGGTTAAACATGTGTGAAGCTTATTTTTGGAATTCTTGAGAGATAAGGATGGTTGTGAAAATGAACTAAGAACAAATGCCTTAGAGAATAAGCAAACTTCAATAGTCAAAAGTCAAGCAGTTGAAAAAGTCAACATATTGGTTTTATACAAAGTACTGATGGATGGCTGGTTACCACGTGATCAATTAGCCTAAATTTGAAGATTGCTTGAACAAGATATAAAATAAAGTTAACGTAGCTAAACCAATTGGGTTGGATTAAGATTCTCTACTGATCTTATCCTATTGACTCAACAGTTGGAGATTAGTTGTATACGTAAATTTCCAATTAGGGAATGACTAGATGGGAAAGTTTGGGAGAAAGAATGGTAAAAGATTAATAATCAAATCTCTCTAAGAAAGGAAGGAAATTGGCACAGAAACTTGAGAGATTTGGTGCAGAAGACTCCTTATAAATACTAGACGCAGTTGTTCAGATCAAAAGCTACTGCGAACATTTTGTGTATAGACCAAACATGCTCTTGACAATGGTGTCTTCCAGGAGTGTCTTTGCCTTAACAAGGCTGAGAAGGAGCAACATTTTCTTCCCCGTTAGATCAATCATGGATGCAACAAAGAGGTTAGATTCTGGCCCCTGTAAGTCAAAACAAAATTACAGTTATGGTTGTGTCTGATTTCTTGTATGATTCAATACCAACAGCTTTTTGTCTGTGTCTGACTTTTTCATGTTTTCCAGGGCTGAAGATGTTGCTAGTGTTGATGTTCGTACCGCGAAAGATCTCCTTGGCTCTGGCCACCGCTATTTAGATGTGAGGTGGGATCCTGAATATTGTTTCAATCTTGAACTTGATGATTGAAGCATTAAGGTTAAAAGATTTATTTTTGCAGAACAAATGAGGAGTTCAACAAGAGCCATGTAGACAATGCCTTGAATGTTCCGTACATGTTCATCACACAGGAAGGTAACTTGGAATTCATGATCTTTCTGAACCTTTGAAAATCCCGAGGGTGAAAAGGCTGCGAATCTTCAGACTGACAAGCCTCTTGACATTGTTTCCTGTAGACAATTAGCTTTCCCCTACACAAAATGGCTACTTACCAAAGTCTTCTGGTTTTCTTGCAATTTCCAGGAAGAGCAAAAAACCCTGAATTTCTCACCCAGGTGTCATCAGTTTGCAAGAAAGATGATCAAATAATTGTGGTAAAAATCTAATATTTTGTTTCTCTGCTGGTAAAATCTGGTCTGCCTTCAAATATTTATTGTCTCTTTTCAATTCTGTAAAGGGTTGCAAAAGCGGAAGCAGGTCGCTCAGTGCTTGTGTTGATCTTATGAATGCTGTAAGATTATTCTCAATCTTGTTAATAAAAGTTCAGTTCATGTCTTTGCAATCTTGTAAACTACAAAAACTGAAGTAGAAAGATTTGTTGGAAGCAGGGCTATGAGAATGTGACTAACATGCAAGGAGGATATTCTGCATGGGCTAACAAAGGACTTGCTGGAGATAAGCCACCTGAATAGCTCGAAACTTCTTGCTAATTCTGAACATGATGAGCATTTTGTATGAGTTTTTTTATTGATATTTCGGTTGCTTTTGCAAACCTTATTACTCTGATTATGCTTCTGCCATGGTTGCATGTTGTGGGTTGCTTTTGTGTACTTCAACATTTAAGCCAAAGTTATAACAGAGTTGATGAACCTGTCAGCTGCTTTTGGATGTTTACATCCATTGATTCTCTTCTATAAAAAGTGTGTTCAAATATTCTGCTGTTTCCCTCTCTTCGCAACAGAACTGTTAAATTTACTTGACAGCTAATATTTACTGGATCATTCGTCCATTTATACTAGACAATTTGTAATTCTATACTACAACAGGTGTGGAAACTACAGCAACTCCCGAACATGTCCTAAAACCTAAGCAATTGGACTTACAGTCCTTCAATTCTCTTTGGACGTACTTAAAAATAGTACTAAACAGCTACTGAGTAAAAGATCATTTCCTTTTCATTGATTAACAATGAACATGTTTGCATTTGTAACAGCTGTCAGATACAAAAAGGCAACATACAATATTTCCAGGAAGAGGGTACAACTGTTGGATCTATATACCCTGACCAGTAAAATTTCATGAACATGATACAAAGGGAACCAAAAGTGAATCAACTATCTGAAAACAATTAGCGAACACAAAACAGAAAAACTTGCTATCATGAACATGTCAAAGAGTATCATCTTTCTCATCCCACTTGTTCTTGGGTATCTCTCCAGAGTCGGCAATAGTTACCTTCTTTCTCGGTATCCCACTGTAGGTTCCAGCTCCACCTTCAATTGCATACACAGTGTCCATGCCTTGAATAACCTTACCAAAGACAACATGCTCCCCATCCAACCTGGAAATCAATTTCACTTTAAACTCCCATCAGGCATGCATACACAGGCAAAAGACTGTAATAACTTGATACTAACTCTCTAATAAAAGGAAAATCTTTCAACGAGTCCAATGAATTGTAAAGTCAACTAATCCTGCATTGCATCTTAATTTATCATATGCCATTAAAGAACAGCTTACCAACTGGCCTTGACAGTGGCGATGAAGAACTGTGAGCCGTTTGAATCAGGCCCTGAATTCACCATGGAAACAACGCCTGGAAAGAGAATTGGATTATTCGAAATAAGTAATAATAGAAGAAGAAAGGGACAACATCCAAAATCAAAATAAACCCAGAGCTTCAAGCATGAAAAAGTTATCAATAGTTCATACATAAAGCAAATGATAAAATAATACACAGATCACCTGGATGTGAGTGTTTAATCTTAAAATTCTCGTCAGAAAAGATGTCACCATATATAGACTCGCTTCCCTTACCATCAACATGAACTATATCTCCACCTTGAATCACAAACCCAGATATTATACGATGAAATTGAGTTCCCTTATAGTGCAGAGGTTTGCCACTTGGTCCATTGCCTTTCTCCCCTGCAATTGAAGAGAACAAATATACTAAGCACATTGACCATGAGAGCAACCCCTATTTAAATTATCTGGAACTCAAAAGTAGAAAAGATGACATAAGAAAGATGACAACCCCAATGTACCTGTGCATAATGCCCTGAAATTTTCTGCAAAAAATTAAACGGTTAAGCATTAGGAAATGAAGAAGCATGCCATACATAAGCAATAAGATATCTCAATTTTGTCTCTGACAAATTATATATATATATATATATATATATATTTCTGCATCATTTTAATTTTCAAAAAAACCATCACATTACAGAGAGAGCCTAGACTCCCCCACTATGGCATGCACTGATTTTGCATGGTAGTACATATTGATTCATAAAGGCCAGATAGCCAACACAAATCCTAAAAAGGCAGGGTCGAGGCAGCGGCATTCTCAACACAGCCTCAAGCTTCAGTGGCTGAGCAAATCTAAAGACTCACATATGCTGCAATTCTTCAGAGTTCAAAAATTTTACTGCCGCACCAAGCAGTGGACCACCCTAGATGATGCACATTAAGCTAAATTCAAAAATTTCCAAATGGCAAGTGCATCATATTGGTCATAAGCTTATAAATTCAAAAGCTTGAGTTTCTTCAACTTAAGATTAAGCAAAGAGAGACAATTAAGTTTGAGAGTGCTGCAAATAAGCTAAGTTCTTTGAAATTCAAATGGAAGGTAAATTGCTTTAATTGATTGTGAATTGGAGGCAATGCAGTTGATTTAGATGAACCAGGCTTAGTAGATCAAGAAACTTAAGTATTTAAACAGAAGATTGACAACATACCAACAGTTTTTGGTACAACCTGGCCATACAATCCAATGACAATTCTACCTGCAAAAATATCAATGCAAAAATGGAAGTTAATAAGCAATGAGGAAAATAGGGACACATTAAAGTACTACAAAATTGCCGATAGATAGAATCCATGTCAAGTTAACACCTCTCCTGCCAAATTGCCAATAGATAGAATCTACGCAACTGCTATTTCTCTTCAAGGAGAAGATTTTTTTTTAAAAAAAATTGCAACCTAATCACAGTCATGCTACAACAAAGATTTGAAAGCCATACCTAACCGTTGTTCATCAATATCAACATCCAAGTATACTCTATGGGTAATTTCAAATGCCTCTTCCGCCTTGTCTTCCTCCTGAGCATCAATTCAGAAGCAATAGATCAGTAATTGGCAAATATTAATATTTATTCATCTTCCATCTTTTAGAAACCTTATGATACTATTATCCTATCAACTTCATCCTTTTGGAGCTTTACCATTACTCGGGGCACTTCACAGGAAAAAATAATACTATAATTTACTAGCACTTTCTGACCCAAACAAGTAAACAGGGTGAGGAAACATCAGATCACATGTACCCAGTACACGTTTATTTTCAGAAAACAAGTAAACATTGTTCTCTGATGCCAAAAATCAATAAAATTTCTCGAAGCACTAAGCATAAAAGAGTTGGAGAACATAAAGCACAATCGGAAACACTTCACATACACAACCAACCAGAGGTTATCAGCAGATCAGGAAATGAACTTACCTTGCCAATACTGATGAGCAAACAAAACAGAGCTCTCTAACATGACCCGAATCCTTAGTAAGGGAAAACTACCTCATGTATAATCAAATTTCACAATCAAACAAAAAACCCAACTGGAATCTAATCACAAGGACCAAAACTCGAATAAAATTAAAAACCCATCAACCCCATTTCAAATATTCAAAACCCAGATCAACTTTTAACTCCAAAATTTACAATTAGATCAGTAAACAAACTCATTTACAAATTTAAACAAACGGGTTAAACAAAAAAAAAGCACCTCTCGATGCCTAGTGAATGCGAAAATAAGGAAGATAAAGACGACAACGAAAAGGAGGATATACCGTGTTCGAAGCAATCCCGTGATTTCTCTACGCATCGTTTCCCCGTTTCTCTTCTCTATCTCTTTCTCTGCTCAACAAATCATCACCGCCTTCTGCTGCTTTCTTCATCCTCCACGAATAATTACACTTCAATAAGCTCCGCGTGCGGAAAACATACACAACGCAAACCCCAGAGAAGTGTCAGTGGGTTCTCTAATCGTTGCAGACATTGTGTGGCCGATTAGTAAATTTATTATGAATTAATCAGAGGATTAACCGGAGCGTTTTCGCCTGTGAAATGATTGTTAGTGTTATTACAAAGAGATGAATATAGTACGGTCGGGTTTAGGAAGAACGTGTTGTTCCCTATCGCAGAACCGTACACGTTGGGAAGTTGGAAGTCAACATTGGGCCACAGCATCATCTGACCCAGGTCAAACTAGAAGTACCCACTAATACTAAACCCACTGCAAAGATTACTGATTACACCCGTTTCAGCTAAACGATGAAACTGTATATAGAAATTCGAGAGGTGCCTTCAGATGATAGTCTATGTACAAATCCAATGGGTCCATTCGGATTTCATAACTCGAATGTTGGATCATTTGGGCTGCACGTGCGAACCACATATCACGCCCAATTACATTGAAATTGGGCCAAACACTAACCGATGCCGATATTCGGCCCAATACCTATTAAAAATCGTAATTTCTTACAATTTAATATAAATATAACTAATGTTAACTAATGTCAAACTTGTGAAACTACAATACATGAGGGGGCCATGTGTTATTATTATACCAAATAATATCATGGTAACACGTATGACCTGGAAATGAAAAAGAATACAACTTAGCAATAAAATTAGGTGGTGAGTGTGTGAATCTTTTACTGTTAGCTGGATGCAGACATTGCAGAATACAGCATATTCCATGGCAAGAAACTCTTTGTGTGTGTGTGGCCTCAATGCAAATGGCTGATATCAGCTTGCTTGTGTCCCTCTCCTGCATTGAAAAATCATTGTGGGACTCGAGAAAACTTTCAAAAAATTGGCGTTTTGGGCATCAATATGGAATGCATATACCATGTGAAATCATGCAAACAAATGGGCATCAATGGTGGAGTTGAAGGTTTATAATTTGTAACTCGCCAACTCCCAACAAAACCATTAACAAAAATGCCCAATTACGATATTATTCACTTTGTAACACAAGAAAAGTAAAAAAATTAATTATAATTACTCGTGATTTTTTTCATTTATCGTGTATAAGTATAAATTTAAAATTTATTTACTTTTTAAAATATATATTTTTTTATTTTTTTTAAATTTGAAAAATTATGCAAGTGTCATTAAATACATTGAATGTGCCCACAAAATTTCAAATAATTCAACAGCTAAATCACAGTATTTTCACTGAAAGACAAATTTTGTGGCCTTCTTCTAGCCACTTGGGCTAAATTATTAAATTTATAAATGACGGGCCCGCCAACTGATAATCAACAAAAATCAACGGTTCCCAACATGTGAAAGTGAAAAGGAGGCCGGCGATGTAACTATCATTAATTGAATTTTTATAAAATTTTTATTATTGTATTAATTAAATAATAAAAATTCTGAATTTTTAATTTACTATTGATTAACTAATTTTGTCATATTAATATATTATTTTTAAAAAAAATTAATATATTTTTATAAAATTAGTTGGATTATTATTCCCAGTCAAAATCAATGCTCCTTTTTAACTTTCGCATGGGACCCACTGATGCAAAGTTCAAGCCAAATAATAATATTATTAATTGCTAATCATGAATTACCAGACAAGGAATTTCATTTTCTCTAGACGAATTGAAGAAGCCATTATTGACTTTCTTACACTTTCTCGAGAAAAAAAATAATTAATAATTTTTTATTAATAATTGATCCTCGTATTTGCATTGTCTTGTTGATTTTATTTAATTTGAGTGAGTCGATTGAATTGATTCATAAACACGTGGGACCGACGATCAGATAATGATTTTTATTTTTATATGTAATTAAATAAATAAAAATTAATATAAAATTTCAAGTTAATGAATTCTGTGAGCACTCGTCCGGCTTCAATTCCGCGCAGCATCGCCTGTTTTCTGACGGTTCCTTACCTGATCTTCGTCAAATTGCAAGGAAAGTTCCAAAGATTATTATTATTATTATACCAGTTTAATCAAATAAAAAGAAAATGGAAATTCAAATGCAGCCGTACGTGTCGCTGTGCTTTCCGCGTTTCAAACCAGAAACTTCATTGATGAATTGCAAATTTCTGACTTTAAATACCCACCTGTCTGAATTACTGTAAGCACATTACTACAATTTCTTCATCTTGCTCCTTTTGACTGTTGGGTTCATGGGTTTTGATGTTTTTTACAAGTCCTCCGCCGGGAAATGGCTGGGCTTCGTGACCGCTGTCTGGGTCCAAGCCATTTCTGGCAACAATTACACGTTTTCGAATTATTCCGATGCTCTTAAGAATCTTATGAATCTCACCCAACTCGAGCTTAATAATTTGTCGGTTGCCAAGGACCTCGGGAAGGCATTTGGCCTTCTCTCAGGTATTGCTTCTGACCGTGTTCCAACTCCTGTCATTCTTCTTATCGGAGCAGTTGAAGGTCTGATTGGTTATGGCACGCAATGGCTGGTTGTGAGTAGGAAAATCCAACCGCTTTCGTACTGGCAGATGTGTGTTTTTCTCTGCTTGGGAGGAAACAGCACGACGTGGATGAACACAGCGGTGCTGGTCACTAGCATACGTAATTTCCGGAGAAATCGTGGAACGGTTTCCGGCATTTTGAAAGGGTATGTCGGTCTCAGCACCGCCATATTCACCGACTTATGCACCGCACTGTTCTCCAACGACCCGGCCACCTTTCTATTAATGCTCGCAGTCATTCCCTTCGCTGTCTGCCTCTCCGCCATCTTCTTCCTCCGCGAGACACCTCCAGTCACCACCCTTGCTGAAGAAAAAGAAGAAACCAAGTACTTCTCAGTCATCAACGTCGTGGCGGTTGTCGTCGCTCTTTACTTGCTAGCATACGATTTCTTGCAGAACAAAAACGAAACCATCTCTTTACTCTTCTCGGGTATTCTGTTAGTGCTGTTAGCTTCTCCGGTAGTTTTGCCGGTCTATTCATTCCTTAAGAGCTGGAACTTGAACCGTTCAAGAACCGAAGACATTGAAGAACAGGTCGTCCAGCCCTTACTGGACCCGGAAAACACGGCGAATAAAACGGAAACGGTTTTGGCGGTAGAAAAGCCGGAGGAGCAGCAGGAGGCGGCGGATGAGGCAAAAAGAAAGCCGGTGCTGGGAGAAGATCACACAATTTTCGAAGCGATGTGGACCGTTGATTTCTGGATCTTGTTCGTGTCGTTTCTTTGTGGGGTCGGAACTGGATTGGCGGTGATGAACAACATGGGACAGATTGGTCTGGCTCTTGGATACGCCGACGTTTCGATTTTCGTTTCTCTGACTAGCATCTGGGGATTCTTCGGCCGAATTGTATCGGGTTCTGTGTCGGAATACTTCCTCAAGTAAGTTCGAGTCGTTATTTCACTCCGTTTAGTTTCTATGATTACCTGAAATTATCGGTTAAATATATATACGACGTCGTTTAATAGTTGGTGTAGGATGCATGACTGTTCCATGTGTAATACACTAATAGGAGATTTAATTTCTTTGGACAATTCTATTAGCTATCAACCAAATTGGGACAACTCTTGGTTTAGCTGAAAGTCTAAACAAGAAATTTGGAAGTCTGTTGAATCTAATTGGATCATACTTGTCAAGGAATTTCAATGATTTTCAGTTTCTTTAACTTGGTTTTGGTGTGGAACATGTAGAATCTTTCAAGCTATGGAGTTTTTAAAATGACAAAATCTTTTGAAATGACAAGAATAAATTCGGCTCAGTGTAAGGCCGACTGGCATGGAAGCAGAGCTGGAGGGTATGTGTGGTGGGTTCAAAATTGAGCTGCTGATCTGCAATAATGGCAAACATATGCTGAAGTAGGTTCAGATTCTTATTTTTGCATAAAAAGGGGAGAAAAGTAGACATTTTCTTGTATGATCAAATACAGTGAGACTTGTGTTTCTTTCTGGGTAGGTTCACAATTTATGAGGACTATTTCTTTTGCTTCCACTTTACATCAATTTTTATGAGCAGAAGCTGAGAGGGAATTGATTCTGAGAAGTCATGGTCAGGATGGTCTGTTGTTCTGAAAAATCAAAAAGCAGAAGGGTGACGCTGGAGTTTTATGATTTCTACTTTTTGGGTTGTATGCTAAACATCGACCACAAATTGATAAAAAGATCTCTTGAATTCTAATCCATGGCTACCTGCCGTGTTTGTTCGGGTGGCATATTTTAGCCATCATCACTGCAATCACTGCCGAAATGTTTGATTTTGATTTAGATGAGCTTGCAATCCGTGCATAATTTTTTCTGTTTTCTTTGTCTAGTTCTGGACAGAGCTTTCAACTAACCGTTACTTTGATCATCTTATCTTTATTTGCAGGAAAGCTGGAACACCGAGACCTCTTTGGAATGCAGCTTCTCAGATTTTAATGGCTGTTGGCTATGTTCTCATGTCATTAGCAGTGCCCGGTTCTCTATACATTGGTTCAATCATTGTCGGGTTATGCTATGGAGTCCGTCTTGCCGTCACAGTTCCGACTGCTTCTGAACTATTCGGGCTCAAATACTACGGCCTAATCTACAACATTCTAATCCTCAACCTTCCCCTCGGTTCCTTCCTCTTCTCTGGCCTACTTGCCGGATATCTCTACGATGCACAAGCTATCCCAACTCCGGGAGGCAGCAACACTTGCGTTGGGGCCCATTGTTACGGGCTCGTGTTCATCATCATGGCTATCTCGTGCATCGTTGGATTTGGTTTAGACATTTTGCTTGCAGTGAAAACCAAGAACATATACACCAAGATATTCAGGAGCAGGAAATCGGAGAAATCATCATCGACAACGGAATCCAATGGTCAATAGCAACAACAGAAGCAGCAATGTCAGGCCAGGAAGGTAAAGGATTGATGGGCTCATGCGCTCTGTGATATCCTAATTGTGGCATCAGTTTGTCGATCGATTATTCTTGTTTTCTAGGTAGCAAGCGTATTGTTTTGTTCCGACTCTCTTAAGGTAGTAGCAGAGTCCTCACTATATGGTGTAATCTGTGTTCATCGCTACGTTTTTGTACTTCGAATGATAAGTTTTTGATTCCAAACTTGCTTCTGCTGTCAACTTTCAGCTAAACTCCATGATCATTCGGGATTTAGGACTGTTTCAGGATGCTTCATGGTAGATCATCTATCACGGTTCTTGACTACACATTCATGTACACCCCTCTTGTTATTCGTAATCCCACTAGCATTGCATTCATGCAATTAGAAGTAAAGGAGCTTGTGCCTAAACCAAAAAGAAGGGTGTAATCACTATTTGTTTAAGAGGTGGTGCATTTAGCATCGCTTGTTTTACTTTTAGTCCTGAAGATGATGCTGGACAAGCTCAAGCAATGAATAGGCCGATCCTGACTGTAACCATTCCCGTTGGGCCTACGAGCGGAACTTGTACAATATGGCGTCAGTGGGTCGGATGTTTTTGAGGGCGTTAAGGACACCGGGTCCAAAATCTCTCAAAGGTCCCCTCAGGTGTCCAAAGTCCTCTCCGTGCAACGCCCTCGCCTAAGAATTCTTCAAATTTAGTCAGCGTTATATTTTCATAAATAATTGCTTATGTATTCATTAAAGAAATAGTGAATTGAAGCATGCGGAATGGAAGAACAACCCAGAAACCACCGTCTGGTCCAGATTGGAAAGCATGCGAATTCATGGTCCCTTTCTGTATCATGAGCGCAAGCCACTCAAGTTCTCTGCACCGCAGCCTCAGCCTTCACTTTGAAGCACAGGCCAGGCCAATGAAGAACTGGCTACACTTGAATTCAATTGAAACCGTATACAGCATGCGCACTACTGCTTTCTTTCGGAGAATAAAGCACAAACGATTTGTACATTTCCTGCCCCATACTCCACACCGACTTCTTTGTCAGTCATTTTCCTTTAAATTATTATTTCTTCCATTAAACTAATACTTGCAAAGGTAATGTCACAAAGTATGGGTCTATATTGATTTCTGTTTTGGCTTTTCCGAAATTTACATCTGACAGAGATGCTTTTAATAGTTCCCAGAATCTCCATTGGTCTACATTCTCTTGTATCTACTCTGGTTACAACATCTATTCTATCAAGGGTTTGTTGAGGTCTTCGTAGATGAGTGGATGATGTTATGCAATAGTGCAACCCCTTTTAGTTTTTCTTTAATACAACTCCTCTTTCATCAGAACCTGCTTTTACTTAGTTGCCGAATAAGTGGATGTTGGTAAATGCAAGAATTGATTAATGTCTGAACCGTGGCTGATCTAGGATAGCTACGCGTATTTTAGACTCATAATTCATCAATGACCAGCAGCTCTAAAACATTGCCATCAATGCCAGAGAGACTGGAAACTGTTGAAGCATCGGTAAAGGCCAAAGAGAAATAAATGTTCTCGTACGCAGCTGGGAATTACTGAAAAATTTTTAAGTTAAAAACCCAACTAAATGTTGAGATTTTAGGGTACACGAAGCGACGCTCTTGCATCGTATTGCATGTGAGCAGGCACGGGACTACTCATAAACCCACCACTGTTTCCCTTGTGACCAATCCACCTCTCTGGAACTTTTAAGTACAACCCCTTTTTCTCTGTATAAATTCCACTAGTTTACAGTGTCAAACCTTCAATAATCGAGTGGATAGTCACCCAGCTGACAGCATTGTAGGAAAACAACATGAAATTTACTTCTGATTCTGCTTTTTTTCTCATTTTTACTGGAGTTTCCTTGGCTGTTTCATATGGTATTTCTTCTCTCTCACTGGTTCATGTTTATGTTATTACAAATGGGGATTTTATTACGTTTAAATTAGTTAACTTGATTGAGAACATTTTATGTTGCAGGTTGGCCGTTATATGATTTTACTGCCTACACTGAGGTAAAATTTTAGTTGTGGAAATTGGTAATAGACATTTCCAAGTTAAAGTCAATTGTTAACTTGCTCAGAGTTGCAGTGTAAGGTGTTTCCAGAGAAGCCACTTTACGATGGAGGAATTCTCAAAAATCAGCCCCCAGAAAACCTGAGCAGTATTGCATACTCCTCTACTGGTTTTTATACACCGGCTTTCGTATTGCACAATCTCACACGAGGAACCATCTACTGTTTCTCTGGTATGATTTTCTTTCTCCTCTTAACTTTTTCTATTTCACTATTAACGTTTGCTTCTGTGTATAAAACATGCAATCTGGCAAAAAGGCTAAGCTACATATTCACTTTGCTGCTTAACAGTTTGGGTTAAGATTGGGGGTGCAAATTCAGCTCTCATAAGGGCAAGCCTAAAGACAGAAAATGCAATGTACAATTGCATAGGAACTGTACTGGCCAAAAACGGATGCTGGTCATTTCTTAAGGGTGGATTTGTTCTTGATTCATCATCAAACTTATCTCTACTATTCTTTCAGGTAGATCACGATGTGTGCAGTGTTTCCTTAAGCCATGATCGTGTTTGCAAAATTGAGCAACATGTATTGTTTGCAGGGCTGTACTTAAATTGTTTTGATCCTCATACTTCTGCGTTTGATTACTCAGAATACGGATGATGTAGCTATCGATATAGGAATTGCTAGTGCTTCATTGCAGCCATTCACTGATCAACAATGGAGGTTCAACCAGCAATATATAATTAACACTGTAATTACTGGTAACACATTTTTAATTCTGTCTAATTTGCTACATGTATGATAGCTTTATGTAATTATGCTAAAACAGCAACTGAGATATCAACTGTAAAAGATGATGCAGAGACATTGGAACTTCTGATGTTAACTTGAAATCAAATGGTTTCAATGTCTGTTATGTGCAAGACTAATTGTATAAATTCTGTACAGGAAAGAAAACGTGCTGTGACAATCCATGTAGCAGACGGACACGGAGATAGATTACAAGGAGCAACGTTGTCCATAGAGCAAATCTCAAAGGATTTTCCATTTGGATCTGCAATTGCAAGTACAATTATTGAAAATTTACCCTATCAAGTAAATGCATGCATAATTACCTGAGATCCTGGCATTATTACCAGATATTCAATGCAGCTTACATTGTAGCAAGCTTGAATGATCTAACTTTTCCAATTGTGACAGAATTGGTTTGCTAAGCGATTCAATGCAGCAGTGTTTGAAAATGAACTGAAGTGGTATGCAACAGAGCCAGAACAAGGGAAGATTAACTACACAGTTGCAGACCGGATGTTGGAATATGTCAGAGCGAATCCAATTATTGCCAGAGGCCACAATATATTCTGGGAAGATCCTAAGTACACACCAGCTTGGGTTCTAAATCTTACAGGAACTGAGCTTCAATTGGCTGTCAAGTCTCGTATACAAAGCCTAATGAGCAAATACAGAGAAGAATTCATACATTGGGATGTTAGCAATGAGATGCTTCACTTTGATTTCTATGAGCAACGACTTGGCCCTGAAGCAACCTTGCATTTCTATGAAACAGCACACAAATCAGACCCATTAGCAACTCTTTTCATGAATGAATTCAATGTGGTGGAGACTTGCAGTGATGTGAATTCAACAGTTGACAGCTATATTTCGAGATTAAGAGAACTCGAAAGAGGTGGGATTTCAATGGACGGTATAGGCCTTGAAGGACACTTTACAATACCAAATCTTCCTCTAATGAGAGGAATCCTAGACAAGCTAGCCACCCTGGAACTCCCCATTTGGCTTACAGAAGTTGATATCAGTAGTACACTCAACAAGGAGATGCAGGTGAGCAAGCATGATTTGTTGTAAACCTGGCTACCGACTTGGATTTGACTCATTTTTGCATATTTTCACAGGCTATTTATCTGGAGCAAGTACTCAGAGAAGGCTTTTCACATCCTTCTGTGGATGGGATTATGCTCTGGACAGCATTACACCCTAAAGGGTGTTACCAAATGTGCCTGACTGATAATAATTTGCAAAATCTGCCTGCTGGTGATGTGGTTGACAAGCTCTTGATAGAATGGCAAACTGGAGAAGTAAATGGTCACACGGATGACCACGGTTCATACAGCTTTTATGGCTTCTTAGGTGAATACAAAGTGAGTGCCAATTTTGGCAACAGAACAGAAAACTCTACATTCTCGCTCAGTCAGAGTGATGAAACCAAACACATTACAATTCGATTGTAAACCACAGTGGATTGTACTTTCAGGGAAGAGCTCTATATTATTATTAAATTAAGTCTAATAGTATTGAATACGCCCTTTGATTGATTTCTGCAGCTAGCAGAATTGCATATTGCTCTTTCATAGGTATATTGTTTGATTAGGGAATGATAATTGATCGTTCACATGTGATAGCAATTAGCAAGTGATCATTTTTAGATTGAACTGTTTGCTAGTCACATCGAGTAGTGTTGAGCCAAACAAAACCAACTAGATTTTAGCTGTAGAATCACCAAATCCTGTAGATCTAGCATAAAATGGATGGTTAAGGAAGTGAATGGGACCAGCAATGAACAGAAAAGTTCAAAGGAAATTATCACACTTCCAATTAGAATCCAGCTACTTGTTGCAGTGGTATCAAAGAAAAATAGTCACTAAATAGTCATACTTCATGACTTTATTCCCTCTCCAAAGTTTCAAACATCAATCAATGATTCATCGCACAACCCACTAGACAAATGGGAAGATGACACATAGCAGACAAAAGCAAAAGCCGGGGATCCCCAAAGACAGAAACAAGCCAACAATCTTGTTATGTATTCACATCGCAGAAATCACTTTTAAGAAAAGCCACTCTCTGCTTCCTTTACAAATTATTCCCAGCAAAGCTAGAACAGAATTGCTAGGACAATATCAAAGAACTCCTATTGATGCTGATTTGTTGCTTTTAAACCTATAAAAGCTTGTTTGAAAGGAAAAAGAAATCACCTAATGTTATGAAAATTATTCAGGAACAAACAATTTTTGAAGTTTACAATCAGGAATTAGAAACTTGTCAGCTTTTCTTAACAAAAGCTGCAAAAACAAGTAAAGAATCCACATCAAAGGAGCAAAAATCATTAAATTCAACTGAGTATAGAGAGATTACTACAAGTGGGAAAATGAAAACAAAAGAGACAAAGCTATGAAGGCCGCAAGTGCAGATTGAAGAGCACTAGGCAGAGCTGTTCTTGATGAATCTCCCATGGCTAAACCAGCTAAATACGATCCATCTGCCAGCATGGTTTCTCGGGATGCCGAACCAGAACCAGAACCCGAACCCACATACCCTGATCCAACACCAGTACCACCTGGATAGCCTGGACCAGAATACTCTAACCCTGATCCCTGCTGTGATGTTGATCCAGTCACTGGAGTTGCATAACTTGAAGAAGATTTCTGACTGCACACCCATGAGATTAGGAGGAAATCATTAATTTCTCCAGCCGGATATATAATTGTATATCAGATTCTTTGTTAGAACATTAAGAACTACTGCATCCATCCCATTAATGATATTGAAAGCAGCCCAACAACCTCAATTAATCAAAGAACTGTAAAATGGTTACTAAACATAAAAAGAACTCATAATAAAAGGAACCCTTGGCCTTTCCAGTTGGACACCATCCCATATCCAACCAAGGGTACAGAAAACGTGCATGCATAAAGCAACAGCCTTTAACATTGCTAATTATCAACCACTGGCCCCACCTCCGCTGAATAGAGTAAAAAGTGTTATTATCAAAATCGTCCTTATATTTTGCAAAAATGACAAATTAGTCCAAAACTTTACCATTTGTCTCAAAGTAGTCCTTCCTATCAAAATATGTTGCCAAAAATCAAATTTATCACACTCTTCAGTCAAATTTGGTTCTTGCATACACGTGGAACTAAGCAAGGATATAAATGATAAAACCCACAAACTCATTAAGTTTGGGTCATTACTTGAACAACCTGGGGCTAATTAAAATTAGTGATATTTTGCGGACTAATTTGTTACTTTTGCAAATTACATGGACCATTTTGATAATAACAATAAAAGAAAAGAAAAGCAAACTACCCACAAAGCTAAAGGTTACAAGGAAATAACTTACCTAGGAGAAGAGGAAGGACAAAACGTCACCGTATAGTCTGCTCCGGAGCAAGTATACGTGCTCGTAGCATCATCGTACGCGTAACTGTAAGATTTCGGACAAGCAGCCTTAAACATCTGCGAATAAACTGACGGCTTGCAAGTAGTTGGTGTATTAAACGCGCCGCTACAACAGTACTCAGGACTTCCAAAAGCTTCGCAGGCGCTCTTGCAAGCGTTACCATCGCCCACCTTTAGCTCGGCCGGACATTGCCGGTTCACGTCCGTGAGGCAACCCGTCGTGGCGCAGAGACCAGACCCGCCGGAACTCTCCACAATCATGGGTAAGTTATACCCATCAACAAGGCTAACGTCATAGAAATCCTGTCCGCCAGTACCGAGTGTGAACTCCGCGAGAGTTGCAGGCGGTGCAGCGCCTAGCCCGTTGCACTCAACTTCACCAGAGCCGCAGTCGCCTGTGAGGCAAGACCCGGCACCAGATCCGTCGAAGTTGCAGCCAGTTCGCGCCCAGAAACGGCCGGACCAACCGGTGGAAGCAACGAAAGAGCGAGAGGAGCCGGATGGGAGCTGGAATCCGGTGCTGTCCAGTCTAGGACTGCCTGCATTTGCGAGAATTCCAGGCCAGATAGTGTAGTCACATTTGTTCACAAATGTGAATGTAGCACTCCACACACCTGAAGTGAAGTGAAAACATAAACATGAAAAAACTGAACAAACGAAAAACCCACCAAGGAAAGATCGAATATAGTTCATTTACAAATTTTCTTACCTCGAAAGGTTGCCAGCAGGACAATGAGAGGAAGAATGAAGGAGGAGAAGCTACAAGGTAAAAGATTCATCATTTCCTGTTGCAGAAGAGAGAGGATGAAAATGCGGGGCTTTCAAGTTACGACTTAAACCAGGAAACAAGAAGTAGGAGAGGAAAATGGCAGTGCACATGAATCAGACCAGAAGACAGTGTGGCCTTTCGGAGAGAAGAGAGCGACCGAGGAAGGGAGAACAAGCCAAAGCAGATGCATTATTAATACTGCTATTTTTGTCAGTTCATTTGTCTCTCAGGTTACAGTTTCTGTCTGGTAGATTATGCATTAAAAGTTCTATTCCAATACGTTAAACCCATATTAAAAACGGTGGGGAAACACCACATCAATCATGATTCCTCAAATAATGAAGTCAAAAAAGGAACGAAGTTTTGGGAACAACATGGCCCACCGATCACCTTTACGTCTTACATCAGCACCCACCACGCACGAGATGGTGCTGAACACTGTTACCCTGATCCGCCTCACTATTGTAAAGCCGAGATGGAGACCAATTAATACAAGAACCAGGGCCACATTCCTATTGGTCCGTATTCTGCCACGTCAGATAAATTAGACTGTTGGTCAATGCCACGCTGGATACTGTATACTGTGGGTCCCTAATGGATGGGTAAAGCAATGGATTCCATATCTCTCTTCTTTCTATGAGCATTTCCCACTATCGAAATCCAAAATTTTGACTCTAAAATGCGAAATATTGTGAATAATTAATTAAATTATCTTCAATTTAAATATTTAATATTTTAAATTTTATTAATAATCATTATAGAATTGGTCCACACCACACGATTGCATGGACCATCCAAAGCACTTTCCATAATTGCTTGTGGCTAGAAAGCCAAGAATGTGATTGCTACCGAACCAATAAAAATTTCAATTGAAAGTCGAGTGGAGTTTTTAATCTTACGGTAAAGGTGAATTGGGTTGCCCATCATGCAATGGGAAGAAATTTTGTACACATATGGGTCCAAGGCTAGCCCATCTCCATGTGAATATACAGTAGAATACACTGTCTTGTGTATTGTATGTACATTTGATTGAATTGACGTGAGGGTATTGCTTGTTTGGCAGCATGTCAAATTTATCAGAAATCTTCGATAGATCGTTCTTGTTTAGAGTATGTCAGACAAGCGTCGTTTTCTTCTTTGGATTTTAATGGAATGGAATTATGGGTTGATTTCAGTCAAACCATCGTCAACTGTCATTAACTAAGCTCCCCACATGCGCAGACGACATCATTCAAGGGCAGGCAATGGAATCATTGACTTAAATTTTGATTAGAGCCTGTGAACGTTTTGCCTTGCTTGGATGGCAGGGCAAAAGTCGCAAGGCTGAAAAAGCAGGCGCTTGTTTGCGGCGGAAAAGAGAGATATAATGACTTTTAACGCAAGCAATTCCTAATTTGTTCGGTATCTTTGCTTGCATTGTATGTATTTCTTTCCTTTCGACCAAAATGGAAATCCATCATCATCATCACCATCATCTGCAGTTAAACTAGTGCTGGTCTATTAAAGCAAGATCAGAAGAATGTTATTAGCTTGCATTGTTAACTTTCATCTTTCTTTACTTTTCCTCCTTGATGGCAGTTGGTAGGTTCCTGGTTGTATATTTCGACAAGCATCAACCAGACCTTGATGCTTTCTGATCCATAAAAGATCTGTAGCAAAATGCAGAAGGTCAAGCTATTTGATATTCTGGGCTCATATGATTTAACTGGGCTAGAGATAAGATACAGGCCTATGCATGGTCTTGATGAGTCAACATAAGCTGCTGATAGAATTCACTGAACCAGTCAATTTCTGCAAGGAAAAAGTCTCAAAATCAGAAGAATTCAGGGCTGGTACAAGAATCTGATTTCAGATATGTATATAGACTTCCTAATATTGCAAAAACTTGTTATTTGTATGTATAGAATTCAAAGGTAGACTGTCATTAATACAATCTGGAAAATCTCTTTATATCTGAATGGGAAGAAAATGAAAGTATACAAGAGAGTAATATATGTACAAGACTTCTAATGGGATTTCGAAGTCCACGAGAGGTGGCTAATCTGAACTTCAATTGCTTCCTCCAACGTGCCAGACAACATACATAAGGAGCTGTAGAGTCACAGAAGTCTGGCCCTCTGTTCAGCTGGAATTTGTGATACTATGCGACTGGAGGTATCCAGGCCAATGTTAGTCATAAGGGTAAAATAAGCAGCCAAAAGAGCAAAAGTGCTGCTAGCATAGAGGCAGCACATGCGGTAAAATGCCTATGGAGCACACCTGATGCTGACGCACTGCTTGCATGCCGGCTTGCAATGTACATCATAGTCTTGTTCACAAGGGGTAGCGCTGCCCCATCTTTTCTTGATCCCAGCAATTTTTGGCTGTATATTTTTAGACAACATACATTCATATTGTATGTGATAATCTTGGGGTATGTATAACTAAAGAAACAATGAACAAAATAATCAGAGAACAGCATGGCCTGAATCAACACTAAACATCTTGGAAAAGGGCAGGACCAGAGATAGAGAAAAAAAAGGGTAGGAAAGTGAAAGGTAGTTAGTAATGAGTATTCATAATGTCCTTTGTGCACGTAACTTGGTTTCCTACTCAGTAATTGGCAGAGAGTAATGGGTAGCAAAACCACATGATGCACTAGAAAATGTAAATACATATATAAGAAGGAACCCTGACAAGACTGCTGCTTAAATCCAGGAAGAAATAAAAGGAACAAAATTGTGCACAACAGCACTACCTATATCACGAGTATGTGGACTGCTTATGCCACCAGCAAGAAACTTGCAATAGTCCTCTCAGGTTCATCTTATTGACTTTGTAAAAAATAATATATGCACAAATGAGGAAACAAACACACTTTGAAAAACATACACCACACACAAGGACACACATTGCATGCACAAGTTTGACACCAATATGACTTCCTTGTTGCTCATTGATAATAACTTGATAGGTGTCAATGGGCAATGGACAAGAGTTAAGAAAAGGTCAAAAACTTGAACAAGAATCTATACCTCTTTTTTCAGCAAGCCATAAACCACTGTTGCATTGCAAACTTGGTGATTTAAAGGTTCTAAAGGGTGTACCAGGGCCCGGGTTGCTGAATGATCTGAGAAATCACCATATACTGTCAATGCAGAACTCTGCTGCCTTAACCAGAGTCATACTTCTCAGATAACCAAAACTCACATTTGGATCAACTTGCTGATTCAAATTCCAATTGTTCACACTCAACAGATGCCCCAAAAAAGGAGGGAAAAAAGAATCATTGGGCACAACAGACTGCCTATTACAATATGCAAGCAGATCTTATTCCACCATTTGGCAACATATTTGCTAACATGAAATTAGAGCCTGCAGTGAATTCCTAGGGAAAGGGAAGGCTAAATTAATCACTAAAACTAATAGAAACATTCGTAGTTCTGGCAACATCAATTTTGCTGCACATAGTAGTCACTTTCCTACACTACCCAAATACCTGGCAGACTTTTACAGTAAAGTTGTAAGAATGCTCCTTTGAGCAGAAGAGAATGCTTTAGCTGCTTGAATCATGCAAAGAGACACTACTTTAGCTGCTAAAACGAGTTGACTACTCTACCAGTCAACCAAATCCAAATTTCTATTCAAATTTACTATGACACGAATCATCTACTTAATCCAGTCGAAACAAGACTTAACACAAGTCCTACATATGCAGCACTTAGCACGAATGGAAATTCTTAATTCCACCAAAAACCCAATGCATTTGGAAATGTCTTTGACAATTATCAAAAACTACTGTCAGATAATCCAAGTATGTTATTTCTCTATTGTGTCGCGTCTGAAACTAGGTATTTTGGGCACTACATTCTTTAATTCTCCAACAAATACATAAAGCACTTTTAGTCAAATAAAAGTTGTTCTCATCACCCATTAAATGCTAGTGAATCTAAGTGCTTTGTCACAAAATCACTTCTACACAAACTCAATATACCTCAAGCTTACAGAATCCTGTGGATGACAAAATTACTCCCACACATGCAGAAGACAAATGAAGGAAAATATTAAGCAAAATTGTGAATTCAACCTGGTATAAGGTGGCGGGCAAAATATTATATTGTATTCCGCGGAAGCACACGTGTACGTGCTCGTCTTGTCATCGTACGCATAACTATACGAGCGTGGGCATGCATGCTTGAAAAACTCGGAATAAACAGACGGCGAACACGCATCAGGCGTAGAGTACGCCTCACTACAACAGTACCTAGGATCGCCAAACGCCTCACACGCGCTTTTACACGCCACGCTGGCTCCCCCAATTCCTCGCGCCACTCTCAAGTCCCGAGGACAGGCACCGTTCAGATCCACCAAACAACCAGTTGCGCCACAGCCGCCGGCTTTACCTCCCTTGGGCAAGACAAGCATAGGGAGATTATAACCATCTACTAAACTGACGTCATAGAAGTCCAGGCCTCCGGCGCCGTTTAGAGTGAACTCCGCTAGAGTGGCGGGTGGCGCAGCGCCTCCCCCAGCGCACTCCTGCTTTCCGGACCCACAATCGCCGGTGATACACGAAAATGTTTGATTGCTGTATTGGGTGCAGAGAGTTCGGCCCCAGATACGGCCCGACCAAGATTTTGGAATAGTAATCCTTCTTGATTTTCCACTCCTGAGTTCGAAACCAGTGGTGGGGAGCTGCGGAGTATTGGCACCAGAAAGGAGCCCCGGCCATACGGTGCAGCGGCACTTGTTGCTTATCTTGAAAGAGGCTGGCTCAGATTCTGCGAGGACCCAGATGAAAAAGAGAAAGAAGATAATTAACGCAAGTGAGAAGTTTGAGAAAGTGAATTGAAGTGGTTGCTGTTGTTACTTACCGGAAACGAAAGAAATAGAAAGGATTGAGAGGAAGGCAGCGGAGATGAGGCGGCGATAATCCATTAACGTTGTTGTTGTAGAAGAAGAATTTAATTAAAAGATTGAAGATTGCACGATAAAGGAAGAAGCTTTGGTTTCCTGAATATTTAAAGAACTTTACTTTCTTGTGAAGGTGAGGAACTGTTAATGGCTACTTTAATTTTTGCTTTTTCAATTGTTGGACTTGTTGGGCTTTGTCTAATTTGATGACTGTTTTTTTTCCCTCGCTTTTCTCTGATTTTCTGTTATTTATAAATAAAAATACTTGTGGCATGACTAATTGGTATTCTGGAGGATTCAGAAACAGAGGCTCAATACTCCCCATTACCTACTACTCAAGTTAAGAATTTGTTACATTTACAAAGGGAGAAGATCTTTCTGGCAATTAAAAGAGAGCCCTTTTGTTGTAGTTACACAGTAATCACCTGCAGGCTGCAGCTTCCTGCTGGTATTTATAGTTATCTTCTGTCTACCTTCATCCTTCAGGTTTGAGTACTTTCCAGGGTCTCTATGTTAGTGTGCAGATACAAGCAACGCTTCTTTAAAAACTATACCGAACATGCCCAAATTCTGAAAGAATAAGAGGAATTTCATTTATCTATTATAGTGGCAAGAAACACTGTGCTACATACAGAATTTCACTCAATCTCACAAGGAAGAAAATTCTCAAATCAACAACACAGATACAACACTCAAATGTATAAACTACCCCAAGAAGGCAAAAGTGAAACTGGGTCAATTACGTACTTGTATTGGAAAACTATGCTTGCCATTGTGACTTCAACCAGATTAACCGTCGAGGTCCTGTAATTGTCATGAACGCAATGGCATTCTTATCGTCTTTGAGAACATTGACAGCCTTTGTAAACTCAATGTCATCCAACTCTTCCAAGTTCTGCAAATCCTCCAGACACTTCTGGTACAGTGTTTTCTCACTTGATGAGTTTCTTTGTGCAGCTCTGAATGTGGCTGCTGAGAACATCTCGTACAAGGCATTCTCTATTGTCTCGCTAGCATTGTAGTATGCTCTTTTCTTGCGGCCTGATGTTGTGAGAGCAACGTACTTTCGCTTCTTTGGTCGTGTATCTTTTATGCGGATTATTGAATCAGAATCGAGAGTACCGTCTACTACTTGTGTAGGCACATTAGTAGGCTCCGAAGATCGCACAGTCTCTGTGTTGCTGTGTCCCTCTTCAGTCGCCACAGGTACCCCACTTGGAATGTATTTGCCGTTTGCTCTTTCTCCTGCGTTGAATTTCAATCAGTAATTGCTTGAGGCACCAGAACAGCACAAAGATTTTAAAGGAAATTTACCTTCGAAAATGATGGACATTTGCTTATACAGGGGAAAGCTCTTACGTCGGAATGGTCTTGCTTCACTTCGTACCTACAATAATTCATTCTAAGCTTCTTCAAATGGATTAAAATTAATTTGTACAAAGGATGCTACATACCGAAATATAGCTATCCCAAACTTTGTCATCAGCTACCACCATTTGTCGAGTTTCATCCCAACCAAACCCGGTATGACTAAGCAGGGTCTTAACAACACCATAATCCTTCTTCATCACATTGTAGCGGTTCTTTATCTGGTTCTCCTCTAAATTCATGCCAAACTTCTTATTAAATTCACGAGTAACAGATTTAATCACCTCATTTTTAAATTCATTGTAGGCAGTTCTCCCACAATTATGTTGCTCGATAAAAAGGTCAACCAGATATGCGTCGCGAGATGGTGTCCATTCAGCCTTGGCTCGACCTAGAACCCCATCTTGTGGGGCGGACATCTTTCCTTCGTTCACCAAGGATAGAAAAACAACAATAAACATTAGAAAACTTCCTTAAATCAATGTACATAAATAACGATTAACACAAATAACTCGTTCCAAACTGTCAACTCCAGAAATGACACGAAAAGCGACTAGCTTCTTGATACTTGCCTGAACTATATGCGAAAAGGGTACTCAAAAAGGTGACCGAGCATGATAGATAGCAGGAATACAACTGAAATACAAAGGCATTCAACTTCAAGCTTTGATTTTTATACTCCATTAAATGAACCACTTTCTCAAAGAACATATCTTTTAACATCATTTCATATAATATTAAATCCAATTGCAAATTGAAACCCAATTTGTGTAAGAGAAAAGCGATAAACGGACACCATCAATCTAAAATTTTGAGGCTCCAAGTTTTCATTTCTTTCATACAATTATATAAGCAACTAAAATGTGGGAGAAAACCGCGTCTGGGTTGAAAAGATAGATAGAGATTACCTACCTACCTGACTGACCAATCGGAGATTCACCTACAAACAGACGGAATCTCCGGTGACCGGAAACAGCGGAGCCGCCAGGGCTAACGTACGCCGAGGTGGTGGTTAAGGATGGGAGAGGGATAAGTGAATGAAGTGTTGCGCGGGAGTACAACGTTATAAATGGGCGCGCTGTGTGATTCAATAATCGGTTGCCACGTCAAATTATCATATTGGGTTGATGAAATATTGGGCCGCTGGCCCAGCCCAATTAATTGCATAATTTTGTTACAGTTTGGGTCCAAATTCATGTTTAAAAAAATATATGTTTTTAGCTTGATATGCCAATAATGTCGATAATTCGAGTTACCGTGTCGCATTCGTATTATATTATATTTATATCATATTAAAAGAGATTAATATGAAGCTTGAACTTATTTTATTTAATAATCATATTAAAAAATAAAATTTTTAAATTAACATGATTTTGAACAATTAAATAAATTGTAATTTTGTCACTTATGTAATATATTTATTTATATTTTTTTAAATATAATTAATTATCTTTTAAAAAATAAATAAATATAACTAACAAAATTTTAAAATACAAAAATTATAAAAATTTTATTAGATAAAAATATGTTAATAAAATATAATTGTTTGAATAATTAATCGTGTCAATAACGTCGAGAATTTGAATTCAACATAATTATTGATTGTATAATCTCGTGTTCTCTATTTAATAATCGTGTCATCTTATATAAATTCAAATTCATAAATTTTGTGTTATATTCATATTAATTTTACGATTTATGTTAAAATTATTATCCCAAATAAAATCATAATTAAAATGCTAAGGAAAAATTAGGAAGATATACATATTTTTTTAATTGAAATTCATTTGTGTATGTGATGGCCAAATGCCAGCTTTGGTGTTGTAAAACAATGGTAGAATATTTTCTAGTATAGGATTCTTTGTAGCCAAAAATTGCTTCCCAAAATGGAAGCCATAAAGAGAAGTTAGCATGATTGTGTTTGTTGATAATCAAAATTGCCTTGAATTTCAATTATATTGCTTTGAAAAACAAGAGGCAGGTAATCATATAATGCTAGCAAGCTGCCTCTTTGATAATGGAGTTGACCATTTGTAAATACATACATACTTGAATGATTCAATAAGAAGAAGAAGAATGACCCACTTTAGATAGTTGTATGTCAAGTCAGTACAAAGGCTAATTCTCTCTAAGTGCCAAAAAGCAAAAGTGCTTCTCTCTTGTCACCATCATCAACACTCTCACAAACAAAGAAGGACCCCCATATCATCTGTTCAATGTAAAAAGGAGAAGATATATTGTCACAAGTTTGACCCAATTTGTGACCTTTAATCATTATTCAACAGAAAATTTTGATTCACAAAGATCTTATTTTCCTACAAGGTAAGAGAAATTTTCAAATTGGTCTAATTGCAATTACAAAACATATATATATATATATATATATATATATGGTATGTTAGGTTAAGAAAATAAAACCTTATAATATAAATTTTGATAACTGACTTAATTATTTAAAGAATTTTATTAACAATTCGTTAGTTTAATAATACTATTTTACCTTATACGAGAAAATAAATATTAAATAATCAAAATTAGATTGAAGATAGAGATTTAAATCGATAAAGTGAGAGAATAATTGTATTAAAAGATAATTTTATTTAAATTTATAAATTTAGTATAATCTTAAATTTGAATGCGCCATTCCTATCAATAATTGATCCAACAAGATGATTGATCTGATTTGGGTTTGATGATTTTCTTAGCAAAAGAGAGACAAAACTAGCCATTAAGGTCATTATAGATGTTGATATTCATCTATAATTGTTAGAAGAAATTATTGTTCATCAGTGGTTGACATAGCGTGGTCTATTACAGTTTGCAAAGGGATCCACCATTTCCGCCTGGCATGCAAAATCAAATCTCCACTGCCATATACTCACTGGATTGTTTTCTAAAAGCAGATATGAGTACTACTCACAACATCTGGGATATGATTTTTGTTGTTACTTTATCAATCAAAATTCACACTAAAGATTTCAATGATTTGCTTCTTTTGCCAATGATCCCCAAACTTGATACAATTCATAGACAAAATTTGGCAAAATTAGCATATGCCCATGTCTGATCTCATTCACACTATTTTACCAACAATTCTAATGTTTAAAGTTTTTTTAAGATTAAGAAAATTTTATCCAACGATTATTAAATAAAGTACGATATTTAAATTTATTTTTTCATAGTTTTAAAGAGAATTTTATTAAATATTTATACTTCTTTGTTGTTATATATTTTTAAATAATTTTAATGTCGTCAAATTTCATTAAAACAAACATAAACGACATCCTCAAATTTTCATTATTATCACGTATTAATATTATATTATGTGTTTCAATAAAATTTATATACATTATCTATATTGCATATGCATTTGCCCTCACAAACACATCTATATACTCTAATGTTATTGACTTAAATTAGACTTAAATTAAAAATTAAGCGACCGATAAATTAATTTTCTCGTCTTAAAAGTGACATATGTTATAATTATCACTTAAGTAGTAGATGATTTTTCCTTCGTATTACAACAATGAGGAGGAGCTTGATTTACATTGTTGTAATATTTAGAGTGTATATGCGTTTAAAAGTAAATTATAATTAGAAGAAGCTAGTGAAATTTGATGGTAAGAAAATGGTCAAGGAGACTGCCAAAGCCCACAGTAAAGTTTTAATACAAAATTGAGATAAAATCATGGCACTCTTCATTGTTGTTAATTGCTTCCAAAACATGCGCAAAAGGCTGCATTCAGCAAATGGGGCAGATAGTATTTCATCACCAACTTCTCTTCATCATCATACATTCAATCTATGATCAGAGACTGAACCCATTAAGAGTTTGGTTCTCTCAACCTTTCCAATGATGATAATTACGGACAAAATGCTTCATACAATTTGATGTAAGTGCAAAGAAAGGTTGTTAATTGTGTTATGTGAATGAACAAGCATGCAGAAATGTTTGTGCTTTATCTGTCCACTAAATGCAGTCAAGGAGACACAAATTACAGGCAATGTTTCTGGTCCCTAAGACCAGAAAGCATGGCGACTTATCGATCAAGGATTGGTTCTGTGTGTGCATGGTGCTCCCCCACCAAGCAAGTTCCATGAATATGTTGCACTGCAACAAAACAAAACAATTAAAGCTCATATGTAACATGCCCTTCTAAAATAATTCAAAATTTGGAGAGATTGCAAGACAGACAAACTCATTAGGGTTTATCATCTCGAGTTGGATGGAAGATAATCAATAATCTCTCTAGGGTTAAGTCTTAAAGATGCATTGATCTTTCAATTGAAGGCAACTAATTACAGCTTAATTTTGATAATTATGATGAAAGAGAATACATACATTTACCTACTACACTTTAGTCTACAAAGAAGATATCTCATTATCTCATAATCAAATATATATATATATTTTATGGAACTATATTACCGGAATATTGCACTTCCAAGAAATAATAGAAGAAATTCTACCCATTAAAAGGACGAAGGAGACGTCATTCCAAGGGCACATCCTCTAAGAAGGCATCCAATGGCTTCTTATACTATTCATATATATATATATAATTAAATTAATTTATTAACTAAGAGGGAATTTTGGAATTTGGGCATAAGGGATGATTTAATTGAGTACAAAGTAGCAAGGCCATGTGAGAAAAGCAGCTTTCTTCTTCTTGTAAAGCGACCACGCCCGTTTGGCTGCAATCATTCGGTCTACTTTGTCATAATTCCTTCTTCATTCTTTCCCTCCCCTTGCCTGCTTCCTCTCTCTATTATTTGTCTTCCCCTGGTACCTTGTTCTTCTACAAATATCTTGACCATATTACCCCTTCACCCATATTTATTAAAAATATTTTCTTTTTATTTATAATTTTAAAATTATCAAAAAAATAAGTAACATTATCGAAGATACCCTTAACATTTTCGTATAGTTTGGGATATTATAGAGAAGAAATTAGGGTTAGATTGTAATATATTTATATATCCTCACAATTATTTTTAAAAAATTTTGTATTATTAAAATTTAAATTTTTTAATTTAAATTTTAAATATTATTTATTATATATTTTAAATTTTGTGTTATACGTATTAAATATTAAAAAATGGTAAATAAATAAATGGGATGGCATTTTAGAGATTAGTGAAAACTATTGAGGGTAGATTAGGTAAACAAGGAGTTGAATAATCAGCTCGGGAAACGGGGAGACCCGCTCGTGCGGACAAGCCACTCACGCTCTCTTTAGATAATTAATTATTGTTTAATTCTTTAATTATTACCCTTATAATTATGAGTTAAACTGCAAAAGTTTTAATTTGCAAACAAGGGCTTCAAAATCATAATATTCATTATAGACCACAAAGTTTACAAAATCTTGTTGCGCTGTCAACCCAAAAGCTGATTTACTCGCTTCCCAAAACCCCTCTCTTGCATTCCTTTCAAACTTCTCGGCTTCGTCTTTCGTGTATATATACCACTGCTTCTACATTCTCTTCTTCACCTCCATTTTCAATCTCTACTGAGGAAAATATCGCAGCTTAGCTGGTCAGCAGTACGGAGAACGAGAAGAAGAAGAAGAGAGTTGTTGGAATAGAGAAGGAGATGGCGGCGGCGGCAGATAAGGTGGTGGAGACCGTGATTGTCGGGAATTATGTCGAGATGGAAACTGAAGGGAAGCCTAAGAACATGAAGTCGAAGCTGTCTCAGTTCTTGTGGCATGGTGGTTCCGTTTATGATGCCTGGTTTAGCTGTGCTTCAAATCAGGTTCTGGCAAACTTGTATGCTTGATTTCTGTTTATAAAACAGTGACACAATATCCAAGTTGATAGATTTTGCGTGTGTTTTTGCAGGTGGCGCAAGTTTTGCTTACTTTGCCATATTCATTTTCCCAGCTGGGGATGCTTTCCGGCATTCTGTTTCAGCTTTTCTATGGGTTGATGGGAAGTTGGACAGCTTACATTATTAGCATACTCTACGTAGAATACAGAACTAGGAAAGAAAGAGAAAAAGTTGATTTCAGAAACCATGTCATTCAGGTTTTTGAAATATTCTTCCTCTTTATTTTCATCTGTTAATTTATTACACAATACATTAATGTCTAATCTCTGTCGTTAATCTTGTACTTCAGTGGTTTGAAGTTCTTGATGGACTCCTTGGAAAGCACTGGAGGAACGTGGGTTTGGCTTTTAACTGTACTTTTCTTCTGTTTGGATCTGTCATTCAACTCATAGCTTGTGCAAGGTATCTTCATTTATAATTGAGGTTATTACTAAATAAACACAAGGGATTCACAGTTCTGACCAGTTTCTGCAACTGGGTTTTGTTTTATTTCAACGCTACAGCAACATATACTACATAAATGACAATCTGGACAAGAGAACTTGGACTTATATCTTCGGGGCTTGTTGTGCAACCACAGTATTTATTCCTTCATTTCACAACTACAGAATCTGGTCTTTCCTTGGCCTCGTGATGACAACTTACACAGCTTGGTATCTCACCATTGCCTCTCTCCTCCATGGCCAGGTAATTATTATCCATCGAGCTTCAGAAAGTGCTCTAAATTAATCAATATTCTGACTTCTTTTCATGTTTCAATGGCCATAGATTGAAGGAGTCAAGCATTCGGGTCCAACCAAGTTGGTGTTATATTTCACAGGGGCCACAAACATTCTCTACACATTTGGGGGACATGCTGTCACTGTGTAAGACAAGTTTAGATTTAAGAATTCCTGTCTTCTACGTTATTTACAAATCTGGCCTTCTTTCTTAATCTATGTTCGGTATTAAATCTGCTCTTGGATGCTGGTTAAAAAATCTGTTTTGTATTGAGTTCCTGTCTCATTGATCTGACCATGTGATCTAATCACCAATCTCTTTAATGTAAAAGCATGCAAACACTAGATTATTACAAGATTTTTTAATTCCTACATTGCCCTTCTTAAGCGTGGGAAGCAAAAAGTCTTGCCTTCCTGGGGAAACCCTACTTTTTCCTTTTCAATGTACAAAGCCAATGGTCTTTCCTTTAGCATTTGCTTTTATCACTAGAGGGGACCAGCTTCACCAGTGAATAATCCTAGGTGTTCGATCTATAGCTTGATCTTTTCCTTTAAAGTTTTTAGGACGAACATAGCAAGAAAAGAAGGGAGAAATCCTTGGATATGACGTACGTTTAAAGTTAATATGATGTTAGGGTTTATTAATGATGAAACTATTGAATTTTGGTCGGTGTTCGCTGGGATTTCTGCAGGGAAATCATGCACGCAATGTGGAAGCCGCAGAAATTCAAGGCTATATACTTATTCGCTACTCTCTTTGTGCTGACACTGACACTTCCATCTGCTTCTGCTGTGTACTGGGCATTTGGAGACATGCTCCTGGATCACTCTAATGCTTTTTCTCTCCTCCCAAGATCTCCCTTCAGAGACATGGCTGTCATTTTGATGCTCATCCACCAGGCATGTGTCCATCCATCCGTTACCCCACATCTCATTAGTATACATATACTTGCATACATGTACATAGTGATACACATACATGAACACGTATGAATCATTAACATTTGTCTTTACATACTAATGCTAGATCAAGGTCTTTTATCTGTGACAAATGGAACTCTATATACATTTATGCATTCATGTCGTTGTACATAATGTAAAATGTAATGTATTTCCTTTCGTTGGCTTATTTGCAGTTTATTACATTTGGGTTTGCATGTACACCACTGTATTTCGTATGGGAGAAAGTAATAGGAATACATGAATGCAAGAGCTTGTGCAAAAGAGCAGCAGCAAGATTGCCTGTTGTCATCCCCATCTGGTTTTTGGCTATAATCTTCCCATTTTTCGGCCCAATTAACTCCACCGTCGGATCTCTCCTTGTCAGCTTCACAGTCTACATCATTCCTGCTCTTGCCCACATCTTCACCTTCAAATCAGCCGCTGCTAGAGAGGTAATAAAGCAATTAAATCAAAACCTCAACTTTTATCCAATTACAGTAACAAGAGAAGGAACTTTTTGTCGGGCCGACCGATGCTGTCAAAAGAGTTTGACTGGGATTACTACCCTTTACCGTCTGACATTACTGATTGTTTATTAATAAACAAAGAGAAAAGAACAAGTAAAAGAGAGATGGTGGCGTGTTGTCACAGTCTAGCAGACCAGTCCCCTGTTCTTTCGCCCAAGTTGATAATCTTCAGGATTTAATTAATATGCCATCAAATATATGCTTAAAGAACTGCAAACAGCACAATATTTTTCCTGCAAAATTAATATATATATATATATATGATCATTTTTTTCTGATGGACGGCTGTGATGTGATGCAGAATGCAGTGGAGCAGCCACCGAAGTTTATGGGAAGATGGGTAGGGACGTACACGATCAATGTGTTTATAGTAGTTTGGGTTCTAGTTGTTGGTTTTGGATTTGGTGGGTGGGCGAGCATGACAAATTTCATTCACCAAATTGATACATTCGGGCTCTTTACCAAGTGTTACCAATGCCCACCACCGCAAGGAGTTCTACCGCCGTCATCTCACCCGCTCAACGCCACCGCAGCTCCTCCGCCATTCCACCACCCTGGCGTGAGTCATACCCATCACAGCCTCTGATTTGGACACAACATTTTCTAACTCCAAAAGCTTCCACCACTCATACGGCCACGCAAATTGCCACCCATACATCAGGATGATAGTGTCTTTTCAGCCGTTTGATGTTTTAGACGATGGACAGAAGATAAAACTTGCATCCAGAGTTGAAATTAAAATTAAAACTCCATGACTGTAATGTCCTTGGCTAGTAGTAATATCAGTAAATTCCTATCCATCAAACCAATATACACCCCCATCATTTCCATGTACTTCTGATATCTTTCTCTTTTGTTTAGCTTAGTCAGTTTGATGTGAGGTTCAAGGTAGAAAAATATTGCAATGCAGAACGGAAAATTTGTACTCTTATCAGCTATTTTGCCAAGTGCTTATGCATGTTACTATGTTAGAAATTTCTCTGGCTGTGATAAAATGAAAAGTTGTTTACTCGAGCTTATTCTTCTAACCTCCCTTAATTTTCACAAGGAATTCCTGACCAATGATTGAGTCTCTTTCTTAAGTTCTGAGGGTCTTTTGTTGTCTTGAAAACTTAAGAGAAATTAAACCTGTCCTGTGAATCTAAATTAAGAGACAATCAATCTACAATACCCTTGATTTTTTAAAAATCTGTTTGCCTGAAATTCCTTTGAATTTTGAGTTTTTCGAGTCCTAGGCAAGTTTTAAAGTGAATTTTTATTAAATTTTGAGAGTTTAGTTAACAATCTGTATGACTTGTTCCAGATAAAATGGCAGAAAACAGATACAACATCAATATAACGCCAGGTTTACAGGATTCCAAAGTCCACAAACTCTACAGCAACATAAAAACAAAAGCAAGCAAACTGCATTAGTCTGAGTCCAATTTTGCTTTTTGACCATCCTACTGTTATAAAATTGCATCGGATTCATTAATTTTCACTTTGAAAATTTTGAACAAGATCAATCTCATCCCCCTACACTCCCGCTTTAAACCGCACTGATTTAACGCATTGGTTCCAGGACATTGAAAACGATAATTCATGCAATAATGCCATTGCATGCAGCAGAGGCAGCAGAGGTAATAAAATAGTTGAAATTAACTAAAAAGCACTTTTTTTCCCGGTTGCTTTTTAATGATTATAACTGGTGAGTTGATGATAAAAGATCGGGAAGCCAACGTCTAATAATTAAAGAAGAACAAAGGGAGTGTTGTAGGCGTGTATATGCAGACACTTATACAAAAAGTATTACAAGTGTGTATGGGAATCTCAAAATAATCTTCTACATATCTATGAAAAACTTTGTGCAAAGTTGCCCCAAAGCTTGACTTTTATAATGAGAGAACATATTCTCTTTGTAAGAGGATACCATGCGACCACAGAAAAGATAAAAGCCTTTGTATCCTTTCAGTTGAAGTCTCGTTTCTTCGATATTCTCTGTTCTTTCGTTGCCTGTTTCCTCCTTTATTTGCCAACAACAAGGCATTGATATCATACAAGATGGGAGGCATGCCCTTTTGCAGTGTTGTGGAGTATGTTTAGTCTTGATATCGTGTAATCATTATGTAATTAGATGTTGTATATACAATGGTCGTGAAGAAGACTTGATATAAAATTCTGGAGAAACAAAACAAAATCCAAATTTTGGTTACGTGATTGGTGAAAATTGGTTCCAAATTCCCATTATTGAAAGGTATGTAAGGTACCTACCATTGACTACTAGAAAAACTTGTAATCTTTTGACTGTTAACAGCAATAAAACTCACTCAAAAACGAGTAAGCATGGCTACGTAATAGCTTACTCTCCCACCAATAGCTTCGACCTTTCTGGAAAGAGAGGCAAGTTGGAGGAATGCATTTGCTATTGAGTAAACATAGCTAGTTAATGGCTTACTCGCCCACCAATTACTTCCAACTTTTGTGAGTAGGATTTTCTCTTTACTAGTTATTTTTATCAATTGCCAATGGGTTTTGATGGTTTTCTAATACCAGCCCATTGAACCCTGGCCTTCTGCCATGACCATGAACATGGAATCCAATCAAGAAGAGTACTAGGGCAGGCTGCATACATCAGTGAATATTACTAATATTTTAGCGACTGTGCTTCAGCTAATACTGACTTCAAATACCCATGTGTGATTCCTCAAGTTTTCTTCACGTCCATAACAAATCAGATATCCTCTGAACCTTTATTTTGTTGAGCAATTAATTCAGGGTACAAGACTCTCAAGGCAAATAACTTGTCCTCAGTCTTGTGCATATTTACTTCCCTAAATGAGAGTATTAGGTTCCTCCTTGGCTTCGTTGAGGCAAAATCAAAATCATTCCCTATATTTTGCAAATGACACCAACCATACATATATTTTGTAATTGAGGCACTGGCATATCCTGTCCGTTTATGCTAAAGTTAAA
This sequence comes from Xylocarpus granatum, assembly GCA_019650275.1. Lineage (NCBI taxonomy): Eukaryota > Viridiplantae > Streptophyta > Magnoliopsida > Sapindales > Meliaceae > Xylocarpus > Xylocarpus granatum. The sequence continues at coordinate 51,695 of BNST01003102.1, forward strand.
CCACCACCATTGAAGATATTTTTGTGAAAAAGCACTTTTGAAACATCGAAGCAGAATTATTAAAGCCTTCGGTAAACATGCATAGAACATTTACTACCCAATTACTCATACCAGTAACACCTGGACGCCAAACATTCTCATAATCAGTGAACCTAACTATGGAGGAGGCAGAACTAAGCTTATAACCCAGTGGTTAGCTGAGTTTGAATGGATTGGACCACCCATCCATCCATTCAACCTTAAAAGAGGAGAAAAAAAACCAGTGAGCTGCCATCATTGGGTAGCTTTAAGTTTGCATTATTCATGCACTTTAAAAAACAATTGATTTTGACCTTTTCAATAAAGAGAAAGTGAATCAATGCCCATCTGCAAAATCCGTCCCCACTATATTGAAAGGAACTTGATAAAGAAACCGAGAAAATGAGAAAAAAACAAAATAAGCTATCCACTTCAAACAACTATATCACTTTCATCAATTTCCAACCCAACGATTTCAATTTTCAAGACCATCTTCCTCACTTTTCATGAGCTATGTTTGAAGATTAGCTGGTAATTTGTGCCAGAGTATCCAAATCACATCAAATCACACACACAAATGCAATAATCTCAAAGCAGAATTATATCCATGGAGTAAAAAAAGAAGAAGCAGAGAAATCAGTAATGAACCAAACCAGCTTGTATTGATATATAATTGTATAAACAGAGAGAGTTTGAACAGCTAACACTCAAATTTCAATAATTTCTTGCTGTTGCAATCCTCTCTTCTGCCTACCTGCTAGAAAACAAAAACCCATGACAACACTGATTCTGATTTTTGAAACTATGAACCCGGAAAACAGACAGACGCAGTAATCAAAGTAAATCCATAACCATACTCAAAAGAGAGATTCAAAGGAAGATGACTCATAAAACAAACAACATACTCTGTCACATGAGTCACCAACAAAGAAAAAAACCAAACGAAACGAAACGCCTGATTAAACAACGACTAAAGAGCTGGAGAGGGTAAATCAACGACCACCGCCGTTGGGACAATCCCTTGCAAAGTGCCCTGACCCACCACAGCTATAACAGTTACTCTCCTCGCCGCCGTCCGCCGCCACCACTACCACCGTACCTCCCTCCACCACCTCCGCCTCCTCCCTGGTAACAATCCCTCGCAAGATGCCCACTCTGCCCACAGTTATAACACCCTCCACCACCACCACCACCACCGTACCCACTACTCCTTCCTCTCCCACCACCTCCATATCCACCGCCGCTGCCGCCGCCTCCATACCCTCGACCGCCGCCTCCTCTTCCGCCTCCGCCACCACGGATGCTCCCCTGAACCGGGTTACCGTTGGGTCCGGTAACATCGGCAGCCTTGGTGCGAGACCCATCAGATTCGATCACAAACTCGACCTCCTCGCCCTCTCCGAGGCTACGGAAACCCTCAGAACGGATGGAAGACTGGTGCACGAACACATCCTCCCCGCCATCATCTGGGGTTATGAATCCAAACCCCTTCTGGTCGCTAAACCACTTCACCTTTCCAGTAACTCTTTCCGTACTCATCCTCTCTTGTAGAGAAAGATAAAGCCCTGACCCTAACAAGATCTAAACAACAAAAAATCGATTTTTAATTTCTCTGTGAGAAGGAAGAGGTGGCTTTCGTATGCAGCCGCTCGTAGTGTTTATATTGCTTAAGCTCGGAAATGCTGTGGAAGCCACGTCAGCATATAATTATTTTACTTCCCTTTTGCGGTAATCTAAGAGACGGTGCGGGGGTTTGACTGTGAGATCTGACGGACGGGGGTTTATCCGGATTTGTTATGGACCGTTGGATTTAAGATATGCGGAGATTGATGTAGTGTCTGTTTGGGGTAGATAACGAGAAGAACTTTATTTAAATTATAATATCAAACTAAAATGCTTTTTGAAATTAATTATTAATTAATTTTTTCAAAAAAAATTATCAATAAAAAAAATAATAAATAATTTTTTTTTAAATATCTATTAAAATATTTATATAAAATAAAACTCTATTTAATTTTTTAAAAAAATTAAAAATTTATGTTAAATTCAAATCGAATTTATTTTTAATATGTTAATTATGTTATGATAAATTACAATATATTTAATAAATATTTATTAAATGTAATTTCAAGAATAAGTAGGAAAAACAAAAAAAAGCCTTGTAATCAAAAGCGCTTTTTACAAGAGCTTTCCAAACTAATTCGGTTTTTGCTATACAGTAGAATACATCCAGTACCTGTAGGGGCGTTTTGGGTATGGATACGAATTGACGATTTTCCCCTTCAAAAACCGTTCTTAGTGCCAGGTGGACGGGCATGGACGAGGAAACTGTTGGGCCCACTGAAAAAAATCTAACGAAAAGACTGTCCTGTCCTGTCTTGTCGTGTCGTGTCTGCAGGCAGCTAGCTTGTTTCCAAGTACAAATATTTGGGGGACAAAATGGGCAAAGTGGATATAAAAATAATTTTTTTATTTTTATTTTTAAAGAAATTGAAATGATAAAAAGACTGACTCAGTGGTCAAAGCGTGGTCCAATTGGCAGTCAAAGGAAGCATTAAGCATGTGTGCGATGAGACTTGACAGCATGTGTGCGATGAGACTTGACACCGCCTCCTTCTCCTAATCCCTTAATTTACTTTTTGTTTTTCGTAAAATAATTCTTTTTAATTTTATTAATTAATTATAATTTCAAAATCAAACGGGTCGGATTACACGGGTCGGAAGCGGGCACGTGCCCTTGTGAATTGATCCGTGTTTGGCCCCGATAATTTATAATAAGTAATATTAAAACATATATATATATATATATATATAGTATAAATTTGGGCCAATCAAATTTATTTAATAAATTTAACCTTTCAGTCCCCACTAAGTTCTAGTTTCATGGCCACACCGTTAAATTGTAAAGCTCCAGTTCTGGGTCCGAGGAATGTGGATGTGGGTTTAACCCATTTCGGCCCGAAACCATTATTCTGCATTATTTTTCAATAATTCTAATTTCCTCCCCTAAATTTTAATATATTACAAAATTAATATACATAACTATACAAAATATACAAATGGATCCCATAACTCAGATAAAACCAATGATATTTTATTTTAATCAATTATTGCAAGTTCTAAAATAGTCTGCCTACTTTGTTTAATCACATTTTAAACTATTTATTTCTATTTTAATAGTATAATTATATACATTTTTTATAATAAATCATTTTCGTTTTTTATCAAAATTAAAAATATAAATATGATTGTAAATTTGTTGAACTTTATATTATTAGAATGTTTGTTATTTGGTATATTAATCAATCAATTTAAGTAAAATCATACGGGTAAGTTAAGAAACATCATTATTGAACTGAATTAGCAGTTGGGAGAATAGTTTATTTAACAAGAGAAGTTCGAGTCCATGGAATAACTTTGGATGGAAATGGTAGAGATCAATGAAGGAAATTCTTTGAATTTGAAAGTGGGATTAGACTTCTCCTTGTCAGCCAAATCATGACAACAGAAACTACTCCGAAATGTCATCAGGAGTTTCCAACTCACATGGAAAAATGTGCCAGAGACTTGTTACTTTAGACATAAATGCGATTCCAATTTCGGTTAAGTTTCGAGTTTTGTCTGAAACATGAATGAAAGGCATGCATTCATGGGCCAGGCAATGAGCCCACAGCTCTTGCATTTTCATGCAGAAAACCACAAGTAATGACAGTTAAATGGCCAGATGGATTGATTGAGTTCCATGCACTGGATTCTTGAACAAGTTCTAACTACTGCTGCAGAGCAGCTTTAACTGTAAATTCCCAGGAGAGATAGGTAAACACTCACTTCTGTTTGACATTTAATGTATATGTATTCTGATAAACAGTGAGTTTATTCTGCTACATCCTGAGATTTTGGAGACAAATTGCGCCATACATTTCAGCGATCATGTCTCAGCCTCAAGATTCAGTTTTCCTATTAACTGTCAGGAAGTGAACAATCCAAACAGGGTTTAATAATTCGGTGGCCAATGAGAGAATGAGAGGAAGAAGAATGTACTGCAGGCAATTTGGAATTTGGGATCTTTGCTGCTTAAACGACTTCCACAACAGGGATCGCACTGCAGTCAATTTGGAATTTGGGATCATCTTTGCTAGTTAAACAACTGCCACAACAGGGGGCACAACAATGCTACTTATATACAGTACACGAGAACGCAGAAAAGCAAAACATTACGAAAATGGTTTGTACTTAAAGTTAGTGAAATCCTCTTGAAGCCCTGGATTGATAGAGTGCCAAATTGGATTTGGCTTCTGGTAATAGATTTTCAAGTGATGGTTCTGAGACCAAATGAGCCTGCTTTAACGACCATTCTAGCACAATTAGCACTTCTTCTTGGGCAAGCGTCTCACTCTCAGGAACGTTCAGTGCAATGTAAGATAGAAGCATCAGTGCAGGAATCTGAACCATTTGTTCGGCAAAGTAAACAAGTTGTATTAAGTGCTTGATACCTCCCTCGTTTATAATGGCTTTTGAGTGAATATCACAAAGGAAATTCTCAGTGGTTGCAAACTTGTTAAGTGCAACTGCTGCTTCCATCGAAACATCAGCTTCCCTCTCATCAAGCAGTTTCACCAATGGCCCAATAATCCTCGTTTCTGTTGCGCGAAAAGTCCTTGCTAAATTGCCAAAAGACTTGATGCTCGGAATAAGAAGGTCCGAATCAGCCTTTTCTACTACGATCAACAACTGATCGACAACAGCTTTTGCGGCTGGAGAGGTAGGCTTGAAAGCTGAGCGTCTCAAATCAGCATTTTGTTCAGCTACAGCTGTGATTTCCATCAATGCCATGGCTGAAAAATATTTAACATCTTCAGGACCCTTCTCTAACAGAACTGCAAAGCATAAAAGCGCTCTTGATTCTGTTAAATTACGACATATGGAGACATTTCCCTTAGAGAGCTGCCAAAGTGCTCTTGCAGCCATCGCCTTCATCTGAGCCTTGATAGCCGGGTCTTCGCCTTCTCTTCCTTTGATACTTGTACCGGCTAATGAAACTTGCTGATTGTGGTGATGATTTTGTTGCACCATGCTGTGGTAATTACCCTTGCCATTACTTAAATGTTGCTGTTGATTCATAGCATGACTCTGTTTCTGCAATTGGTTTTGTGGTTGCATATGATTTTCTGGCTGTGCGGGCTTGGGATTGTCTGGAAGTTTGCTTTTCAGAGCCATGGTGTTAGCAACCAAATTCTGCATTGAGGTATGAGCTTGGTTTACCATCGGATGAGGAACTTTACTAGACTTTGCGCTATAATCGTTGGGAGTCTGAGTACTACTAGCCATCAAAACAGAATGAATTGATGACATGGGATGTTTGCTTGCAATGGCATACTTACTATGTTCTTGAACAGTCTCAAAAGCAAGATGACTAACAAGAAAACGAACAATATTGTTTTGTGCCAAATGGTCTTGGCATTTGGGGTGATTTGCAGCCAGTTCTGACGCAGCCCAAGCCACTATAGATTGAACCTTCATGTGACCGTCTTTGAGGATTTTCGCAAACACTGAGCAGACATCCGCATTCACAATCTGTTCGACACTTTCAGGATCACGTCCCAACAATCCTATCGCCCTTGCTGCGTTCTCCTGACCTTCTAATTCCCCTTCTTTAGCTAATTTCAGCAAAGGAGGAATTCCGCCTTCTTCTATGATCAGCTTACCATACCGATCATTATCGCGAGCCAGAGAAACCAATGAAGCTGCACCATCGGATTTTTCTTCTAATGAACCCGTATGAAGAATTGCAATCTGTTCCCATATCAGACACAAGATTGGCTCATTGGCTGCAATTGGCGGAAGACCAAGATACTCGTCTTCCTGATCTTCTGCAGCGGCAGATACTCGGCAAAGCCACGACACGTCTCCGAGAGAATTCTCAAGCTGCATGGATGTTTTTCTAAAGGCTGCAGCTGGGATAATCGTGAAAACTCTCTTCATGATGCCGTTTGCGCGGCATTTGATAACCAGTGCTAAGGCTTTATCAAGAACTTGTCCAGTATCATCAACGATTCTACGCGTTGCACGCTGGTAACTTACATTACTATTTCGTGCTACTTGGCGTAGAAGTCCTGCAAGTTTCTCGGACTTGGCCTTGAGCTCTTGGCAATCTTGTTTGAATGATTGCGCCTCGTCTGCAGCCTTTGTGACCATGTCTGCCAATTGTATTGCCTTCGCAAGATCTTTTACAACGTCCGACATGGACTAATGCGGACCAGAAACGACAAATACTATTCCAAACGAGAAATCCAAGGATCAAAACAGAGATGTCTCCTTGTTTCAGGTGGCAACTTTGATCTAACGGGGCATTCAGAAATGAAATTGTGTTTGTATTTTCATACACTTTGGCAGTGATGGAGGTAGTGCGGTGGCGCCGCCGCCTGTGAATTCAGAGAGAACGAAGGGGAATTAGTTTTGTAAAATTGTAATGGTCAAACGAGCTTTTCTCCAACTTTCCTGTATGAAAAAAAGAAAACCACCATTCTTCTTCTGTCATATATAGCAAAGTGAATTGGTTGGTCCGCAATATTAAGAGGATTATGCGGTTCCGGATAGAACCCGAATCGCCAAAAAGTGAATAAAACAATTAGTTTTGAATCGAAAATACTTTTTTAGAATAAGTTTCGATTCTAAAGTTTGTCGAGATGAAAAATTAATTTAATTTTAAAATTTAAAAGATATTTATCTAATTTATTTTATTTTTAAAAATAAATAAATACTAATTTACATTCATAAAATATTTAATTAATAAATTTTTTATTAAAATTATAAAAAAATTAATTTTAAATAAATACTTTAAACTCAAACATAACACATAGTACTAAAATTTATTATTGAATTTATGCAAATATAATTTTTATGTAAAATATTTTTATAATTAATTTAATAAATATTTTATTGAAAATAATATTTTTTATTCATTAAATTATGTTAAAAAAAAATTAATTAAACATGTTTAAATATTTTATTTTTTTAATTTATTATGTTATGTATATAATAATTTAATAAAATTATAATGTATATATATTTATTTTAAAATTATTAAATAAATTAATAATTATTATAATAAATATATATATATATATAGTATATTACTATTAAATATATAATTTTATTATAAAAAATAATAATTTATTATTTTTATAATTTAATTTTTTAAAATTAAACTAATTAATAGCGGGTGGCGTTTGTGATTGTCTTACACCTGCCAACCAAACGTAAGATACTAATGGCCTTTATCTGTCTTGGATTATGATTTCGTCGGTTATGATCTGTGAATTACACGCTCTAAAATGGAGAAGATAAGCCAAGTTTTCTGTAGAATGGATTACTTGAACATTCACTGTGGGTTGTGGGGTTAGCTCCACTTCCGAATTCATCAATAACCCTTTGGCCATTTTAGCTATAGATCCTTTCAGTACTCACAATGTCTCTGGATATATCCATTTATCTTAGCTTGGATTCCTTCCCCTAGTAGTACAAACATTTGGATTTTCACCAGGTGATTCTGGGTTAGTTCGGGCTTCTTGTGTTTCTCTACCATGTATAACAAATAATCACTTCAGAACTACTGCACAGCACTACCAAACAGAGCTTCTAATCTACAGCAGCAGTGCAACAACTCAGTCTCGAGCATACGGAGAAAAACAAACAACACCGAAAGGAAAGATTTGATTGAAGTTAAAAAGGTCGGAGTTATAATTAACTTGTAGCGAATATGGTGGTGGTGGTGGTGGTTAGGAATGCTGGAGGGCCATGACCTTTCGCTTACACAATGGAGGTTCGCCATCTAACCAAGGCAGCATACTTATATCAGCAGTTTGTCAGCTAAAAAGAAAGACCCATCTTCATCAAACACACAGTAAAATCAACAGCAGACAAAAAATTTCTGGTGAACTTTTAATTTTGGGTTGGTGATTCAAGTTGTTGAATTCTGTCTTGTAATTCATTCTCTCTTTGATGTGATTAAACTCGTACAATGATATGATATTGCAGGTGAAATGTCGTATTGCTGAACAAGATTTTACCACCTGTGTAGATTTATTCAGCAAGAAAAGGTCCTTGATTTGACCTTTTGTCTCTTGAAATGGGATGTTAAATGTTTAGAAGCATAAAATGTTGGCTAGCTACTGGTGTATGCTTGATCTTCATTTCAATAGTGACCCAAATTTCCAAAGCTGAAATCCAAGGAGTCTAGAGATTGCCATTAATTGCTTCAAACATGCAGAAAACTTGAGCAGTCCTACCTCTTCCTTTTGGGCTCCTTAATTTGTTGCTTGAAATTATTATCAATCGGTTTCATGTTCATTATTTGTCAGTCAACTACAACACGCTTACAGTCTATTTCCAGAGAGAGTAAATTTCTTTTTAGTGGACCATAGAGCATTTTTAAGCAGCATCTTAAGAGTCATTTTCAATCACTGTATTATGTAGAAACTAGATACAACTCATAAACATGGATGAGCATTTCCAGATAGAAAATGAACAATAAAGGAAGGAATTAGCATCTACCTTATGGTTACTAAGGATACAACTGTTATAGAATGAAATCACTAAAATCAAGTAGATTGCAACAATTACAAACACACCCCAAATCTTTAGCTCAAGAACGTTCACTTGACTGACAATAATGGAAACAACAGCTAAAGTCATCTCATAATACAGTAGGGTGTTTCTTTTTCCCTTTATTTAGCTGGTGATGTTGTGATTTCTTCATGGTTGTTGGTGATCAACTATGCACACATTGAGCTGCCCCTTTCAGAATTGAAGAATCATATGCTTAGCAGTGCAAATTTGTCTGAAGACATGAAGTAAAAAGGAAGATGGTTACTGAGCTTTGTATCAACAAAAATAAAGGCTTCAGAAACAGAGTGCAAAACCTAAGAGCAGGCCATGATTTAAGTTAGAGTTTACAGCCAAGCGATTCAAATTCTGCTGAACAGCCCATATACATATAACTCACAGTGACATTGTAAATTAAGATGCCGCCCTACTTTCCCTAGATTTGCTAAAGCTGTTAGGGCTTTTTTGTGCATAAAAGTTGTTCAAACTCTGTAGTATTGTCACTAGTTCATAAATGATGCTACCCTGCATCTATTTGACAACAGAAATTTTCAGGTGTCAATGTCCGCACTCAATAAAATATGAATCCAATACGTGAATTAGCATCGGACACTCTAACTTAGGCGTCAATGGTTCACAAACGATGTTTCCTAGAACTTGCAGGATTCAATGGATTCTCCAGACACAATTATACTACGTGAATCAGTATGTGTTATGGGCATAATATTACAGGGGAGAATACCTTAAGCAATCTAGCCTAGGCCAAGCCTTGTGCACGGTAAGAATCACAATTATTTCCTCAAATATGATGGTTCTTTGACTTTACACTAAAAAGGGTAGGCAATAATTTCAAAGTTGAGCAGTGAAAAGTTAAGAATCACACAGTAGGACTTTCCGTACGGGCAAAAGTTGTAGGATCACATGTGATGAACAATTAAAAGGCAATAATTTAGGCTTGACATCATCTACAATGATTAATTAGGCATGAGTAAAACATTACTCATTTTACCCAAGACTCACCTAGACTTTTACTTGGCAAGCACACGCTACATTACTTAATGGCAGCGTTTGTTCTGTTTTTATAAATGATGAATCTACCAAAAACAGAGGAAGCTGAAGATAAGAAGACTTGCATTGTGACAGGTCCTTGAATATTTGCAAAATTAAAGGATTCTCTCTGAGTAAGAGTTAAATTATAATAATTTTATTAATTATTACAGTAACACTCCATATTGAAAACAACAGGTTGTTACTTAATTTTTATTATCTAAACCTAGACTTCTAAGACTCTTATTTTCTAACCAGGCAATCAAGGCGCCAATAAGTTGACTTCTCCTGATACATGGTTTGTCCACATTCAGACAACCCACGCAACTCTTGACCTATCACATTATTCTAAACTGGGAACAAAATTTCTGCAATTTTGGCAGGATTGACACCTTTCATGAAGCCTCTAGTCACTTGTCTCGGTACAAGAGAAAGGAAAGTAAGGGGAACGTCAGCATTATTCAATCTTTGGTACAGGAAGTGTGTATTCATGCATTGTCAATTGTGCCTTAGTTATGCGAGCTGCACGTAATCACTGCCAAGCAAGACATAATGCAGAGAGGGAAATGTCAGAACTATATTGAATAAAGCTGCCTGACAGTTTGAAATCTGATCCCACCATGTTCACAGAATTACCCACTTACATAATTCCTATCTTTACAGTGCTGTAATTCGCAACGGCCATCAAATAAGAGCAAGACATCAACAAAGAACTTTCACTTTGGGAAGGCTAACACTTTACCATATCATGCATCATCAATAATACTGATTAGTGGGCTTAATTAGTTCACATGCTTGTAGATTTATTCACTTGCCAACCGATAAAAGTATTAGCCCTGGATTCACTTCCATGAAAAGTACGAACATGTTTATGGTTTGCTGCAGAAGAAATGGATTTTGTTTTGCATTACTGTCCCTTCTTAATTAATGTGACAGCGATTACTGATAGAAGAAATTGAGCAGCAGCCGAATCCATAATGCTGCGACCTTCAAGTGAATTGTCTATTTCTGTTGGTGATATACAGAAACTTTTCAAGGCGAAGGCTTTTCTAGGCACTGTATTTGGTAACGAAAGCAGACAAAAGAACTTGCATTTTAATTTTTCTCATTCAAGATTCAATATACTAATGATGAAACCATGGACGATAGTACAATAAAATTTCAAATTTCAATCATATTCTTGAGCATCACTGACGAAATCAGTGCCCACCTATGCTGTCCGTAGGGGCAGAAAACCCACTGTTGCATATGAGTCACGGGTCACACATTTTCGCCCTAGCGTTGGATGAATTATTAGACACGTCCGTTTTAAGTTTTTCGTGCCCATCACTTCTGTTTCCCACAGAAATCCATGGAAAGTGCAGTGAAGATTCCAACCAAGCTCGGACAACCAAAATGAACACGTTATGGTTTGATGTTCCTACCTATAAAATCCACTTTTGGGGATTTGTTTTATCAGATACTTCCAATCAAATGCACTAACTTGAATTGAAATTATATGAAACTTTTATCCATGACTTCAGAATTCATACTTTGAATGTTGAACCACTTCAAATTTGAGATTCTTCTGTTCATTTCATTTCATGATTTGGAATACAGTGCTGCAGAAATGACAAATTGTTGCTGAAATTTTACCGAGAGTTGGAACTTTCGTATTGGTTTTCATCTGCCGGTTCGTATTTATGCTCGTGATATTTGGACGTTGGATGATCTTCCTTCTTATTTTTCAATTATCTGCATGCTGCAGATGATCAAGTTATAAGTAAACCCATTTTTTTAAATTCACATTGTTATTTAATTTTATTAAAATATAATTTAAATTATTTATTAATTATTAATTATATTATATTTTAATTTTTATTCAATTGATTTTAAATTAAGATTTTTTTAATTAAAAAATTTTTTAAAAAATTTCTTAATTGATTATTTTAAAATATTTATGGGTGTATTTAGTAATTAAAAACGCTCCATAAGACTTAGTTAAAGTTGATTACAGTCTGGTTGGTTAGTGTCTGAGGCTGGCATTTGCAGAAACTGAGGTTATAAAACAGAATGCTGGGGGCCATCTTCTCACACACGAAATCCTAATCAAGCTTTCGTGAGCTTGATAGAAAGCTGGGAGTCATCTCTACACATTGGTAACCTTTTTTTTTATTATTATTGATAACAAAGTTCTTCTAGCGTGTTGATCTCATGGAAATAGGCACATTATCGAATCACGTAATTGTGTTTTCTGTATCTGTTTGATTGATTCTGTTTGATCAGTATTTTTATGGTGATTTGTTGTTGCTTGAGGAGTATCTTGAATTGATTTCTGATTAAAGATCCAACACCTTCTAATACCTCCAGATAAAGAAATCCGAGATACCCTTCAGGATTTTGTTCCAAAACCCATATGCATGGTCAATTTCCTGAACAATATCTATCCATCCAATATCCAGAACTATTTAACTGAGCTTTCTGTACATTTACAGTATAAACAAATGCAAGTTTTTGACATGACGCTGCGGGAACTAATAATTGCAATTCTATATATCGGACAATAATGCTACAGGTTTTGCAGTGTTTTCATCGTGTACCAGATAACTACTCAGTCTAGTCTCAACAGATAAGTACTTGGAGAAGAATATTCACTTGCCAGACAAGGTAATTGCCTCGACACGACGCTTTGCCTTAATAGAATGTAAACATCAACTGGTTTTCACGTACGTATAATCATCTTATTATGCACAAGCTGACACAAGAAGGGATGTGTTAATTTCCAGAAATCAATGAGTATATCAGACGAAAGCAAAGAGTAATGTACATGCAAGCATGTGGCTACCGGCAGCCGCGGAGACAATCGTCTAGCATGAGTAGCTATTACATGACTAGACATGACACAGCATTCCTGGCTTATGATATCTTGGGCTTGGCTGACATTCAAACAATTGGACCAGCAAATGTAGACATGGTCTAGATCTCAAAAGTAAATGGGTCGAGAGTTACTTACCGCCCCGCCTTGGGAATGGCAGACTCAGACAAACAGTGCCGGATCATCACGGTAACTATTTGTCAAACCTAAACACAAAGTCAATCGTCTTAAAATGGAAGTCAACTTCCAGCTTGCAGGGTTACTTGCCGGCGTGTCGATTAGCGAGTCATTTTCAATTCTCATCACAACATCAAGTTTCCAGATGGAGTTGACATTTGTAACACTGCCAGCGACGGCGAGGGCGGAGGGTTTTCAGCGTGAAAGTTTCAAGGCAACTCAATTTCACGAGGGCTAAAATATATAAGATGTTTTAATTACTAATGATTATAGTGGTTAATTTGTTTGGCAGTTTTTGAAATGTATATATGGAGGTTTGACTGGTAGGCAAATGAATTATTGCGACCATGACATGGTCGTCACCTCACTGGTTAAACCATCCATGGCGTTTAGAAACTGTACCCTTCTTTCCATCTATGACCCAAATTGTATATAATTTATAATGATATGGACAACAAACAGTCATATTTGTCCAGTATTCTACATTGAGGAAATTCAAGAGAAGGAAAATTACATTAGCCTGATCTTACTTGGTACTAATCCTATACTAAGTTACGAACATCCGGAAATAATATACATGGAACTACCAGCACTGATCAGTCTCCCAGTTTCTAGTGGTATAACCAGAAAATCTGGAAGCCATTTCTGCCGGCCGTTTCCGTCTGATGAAAAGATCTCTAGCGTAATATGCCCATTTGTCAGGGTCGGATAACGTCGAATACGCTGCATGGATTTTCTTGAACTCGTATGCTGACATTTCCTATTGGTTCATTGCCACCACGTCGGGGTGGCAACTTCTCGCCAGTTTAAGATATGCAGCTTTGATTTCATTCCCACCGGCGCTGGTGGGAATTGCCAGGACTTCGTACAATGAAGCAGCTGTTCCCATTTCTCGACGATGATGTTGATGATCTTCTCGTCGTCTCTGTCTGAGTTTCTACAACTCTAGGCTTGTGGACTGGAGACTGGAGAAATGAAGCAAGCACTTGGATGACTAGTGAGAGTTTAAATAGAAATTGCTGTGGTCATAGTTTGGAATTCTTGATTTTCAAGAATGAGCAACTCTAACTAGGAAAAATAAGTTTTTGTATTGCTGAAAGGTTATTTGTTACAATACACGCTTTTGAAGGAAAAACAACATACTATGTATATACATTTTAAGGAAAAAGAGACAAGACGAATAAAGAAACATGACCAAAGTAAAAGAGTATGGTGCACATGATAAGCAGTTGAACTAAAACCATTTAACTCATCAGAGCACGTAACAGGAGAAGAGCTATAGGATTGAGGCTTTGTTGCTTGGTGGGAAAGATAGCAATGTGAATTTCTGTGGCCTTAAAGAACAAAAATTGGACAGGTAAGAACTTTTGGCCAAAGATCAACTGGTTTATCAGCTTGTATGGAATTTAACTCCCTCCGTCAAGCTGATATCTGTGCTTTTGTTTTCAACAAGATTGAGCTTTCTTTTAAATGAATTAAACTTTTCATAACTCAACGGTTTGGTAAATATATCAGCTACTTGTTGATTAGTTGGCTCATATTGAATAGTGATTCTCTATTGGCAACTTTGTCACGTATGAAATGAACATCAATCTCTGTATGTTTGGTACGAGCATGGAAACTAGGACTTGTTACCAGCGTTGTTGCACTCTTATTGTCTGTCCAAATTACTGTTGGCTTCTTCATTTCCATTTGATTTCATCCAATATTGATTTTAGCCAGGTTAACTCTGCTGCAGTGTGAGCTAAAGCTCGATGTTCATATTCGACTGAGGATCTTGCAACGACTGGTTGTTTCCTATAACACTAAGAGATCAGATTTCTTCAGAGATAGACAAAAAAATCCTGTGGTTGATCTTTTGTGGTCAACATCAACTGCCCAATCTGCGTTTGAAAAACCAATCAATTCCAGAGTTTCAGTTTGCTAAACTTCAGACCCAAGTCAATTGTATCTTTCAGGTATCTAAGTATTCTCTTGTAAGCATTCCAGTGTTCTTGCTGAGGGTTATGCATGTATTGATTTAGTTCATTGACTAAATAGGAGATGTCTGGCCTGAAGAGTGTAGCATACTGTAGTGATCCAATAACTAATCTGTAAAGGGTTCCGTACTCGAAAGGTTGGCTACAATCCTGCTAAGTTTACTCCCTGTTACCATTGGGGTCTTCATTCCTTTGCTACGGAGCATGTTTGTTTTAATGAAAAGGTCAGTTATGTATCTGGTTTGTGACATGTGAATACTATCTTTTGTTCTGGTAATTTCCAGTCTTAGAAAGAAATTTAATTCTCTCAAGTCTTTCAAGATAAAGACTACGTTCAATCTTTTTATCGGTTCTTCAATTTCAGACTCATTGTCTCCTGTCGCAATTATGTCGTCCACACATATAACGAGCAGTATAATACTTGATTGATCAATTTTATAGAATAGTGATACATTTGAATGAAAATTGGTAAATTTCCAAGACTTTAAAACTGATTTGAGCTTGTCAAAACCAAGCTCTGGGTGCTTGTTTGAGTCCATAAATGGCTTTCCTGTGTTTGCATACATGAGTAGGGGTGTTTTTATCTTTAAAACCTGGGGTTGACTCATGTAAACAACTTCATTCAGTTCTTTATTAAAAAATGCATTGTTTATGTCCACTTGTCTCAATTTCCAATTCCTTTGAACAACTAAGGTTAGTACAATCTTTTTGGTTGAGAATTTAATTACTAGACTAAAAGTTTCTGCAAAGTCAATTCTTGGAGTTTATAGAAAACCTTTGACTATAAGTCTAACCTTGTGTCTAAGTATGGTTCTATTGGAATTTTGCTTGACCTTAAAGATCCACTACACCCCACCACCTTCAAGTCATCAGAATATGGTACTAGGCCCCAAGTATGATTATCTGTCAAAGTTTGAAATTCTTGATGCATTACTTCCTTCCATTTAGGGTCTTGTAAAGCCTACATTTTATTTACTAGTATCTCACCTTCTTGCAACCTCACAGGATTAGATAAATATATTTTAGGTTTGAAGATTTCTGCTTTGCTTCCATTGGATGATCTATTTGAGATGCCTCATGTTGAGCAACTTGAGGTAAAGATACTGCTGGACTGAGTTCTAATGGTAAATGGTTGGATGTTATAGTGTTTGGAGGTGTTTCGGAGTTGTGGTTGACCTGTTGTTCTTGATCAAAAGATGTGGAGATTTCTTCACCAGATGCTATTGCAGTAGGTTATGTATTTAGTATTGGATGGTTTATATATTTGTGATTGAACCAGTTTGACAAAGTGGAGAAAGGCAGTGTGGACAGTTGATCCTTTTACGTGTATCTGGGAATGTGTGAGATGAAATTTGGGTCAGATTTGAAGGGAAATAGTCTTCATTGAAGGTTACATTTTAAGCAACATAAGTATCCCTTGTGATGAGGACTATACCCAATGAAGATACATTTTGATGTGCGAAAACTTAGTTTATGCTTGTTGTATGGCCTGAGGAATGGGAAGCATTCACATCCAAAGACTTTGAGCAATTTCAGATCAAGTTTGTGTCTAAAGAGGAGTTCATAAGGAGATTTATTCTTGAGTGTTAATAAGGGTAACCTGTTTATGAGATAAGTTGAATTATAAAAAGCTTCCCACTAGAATTTTAATGGCAAAGGTGATTGAGATAGTAAGGTGAGACCTGTTTCTATTAGGTGTTTATGTTTTCTTTCCAGTTTGCCATTTTGATGATGAGTATGAGGGCATGTCTATCTAAGTGTTATAGCATGTTCTGCTATATAAGTTTTAAAAGGTTTGAATTCTCTCCCCCATGTCATTTTGAGCAACTTTATTTTTGATTCTAGCATAGTTTCAACTGGATTCTTGAATTGTTTAAAGATTGAAAAACCTCAGATTTGTATGCCAATGGGAAAATCCAAGTAAACCTGATATAGTCATTTACAAAGGTAGTATAGAACCTATAACTATTGATTGAAGCTATGGTTGTTGGACCTCATAAATCTGTGTGTATTAGTTCCAGGGCTTTTCTAATTTTAACTTGAGTTGAATTAAAACTCATTCTATGCATTTTGTTCATATTGACAAGCTGAGCAAAATGGAAGAGTGAGTGTTGAAGTGTTTTTATTGATCAAGTTTGAATTAAAACATGGAGGAAGCATTTTTCTGAAAATTTTCACATGAGGAGGACCTAATCTTTGGTGCCAAATTTCTAATCCCCTGAGAATTTTCTGGTTTGCAAAATACTTATCAAAAAGGGACTTTACATGCTTTGGTTTTGAGCTTTCTGGTTGGGACACAAAAGTGACTAGACTTGAACAGTTTAGCAGTTTGTACAGTCCTTCAACAATTCCTTAAAGAGTAGAACCTTCCCTGTCCTCAGATCCTTTAGAACACATGAATTTTGGTTGAATAAAATAATAACATGATTATTTTTAAGTTGCTTGGGTACATGATCAAATTTTTTATGATGTTAGGAACATGCAGAACTTGATTGAGTTTTATTTGATCTTGGTGGATGATGTGTGTGCAGGCTAATGTGGCCAACATGTGAAATGGTTAAGTTTTGACCATTACCTACAGCAAGCTTATCTCTTCCTTTGTAGTCTGTGCTGGTGGTCAAATTCTGCAATGCATTTGTAACATGATTTGTGGAGCCTTTTTTAACATACCAAGCTTGATCCATAATGATCTGCAATGTTTTTAGGACTTGCCAAATATGCTGCCTTACTATCTTTCTTCAACTAATTCGTAATAAATTCCTTATCAAACCTATGCCAACAGTCTGCATCAGTATGTCCAACCTTCAAGCACATTTGACAGGTTGGTTTAGATCCCCCTTTTACATTCCTAGTTCTTCCTTTTCCTTTACCTCTATTATTGAAGGAGTTTCCGCCTTGACTTGTAATATTTCAGCATTTTTTCTAAGTCTGAATTGAATGTGCCAGATTTGCTGTAATTTTTGGTTAAAAGTTAGAATTCAAAAGCCTATTCCAACCATTCAACCTGTTAGAACTCAAAAACCTATTCCAACCGTCCAACCTATTTTCTTGACTTAGTAGCATTGAGTAAACCTCTTCAAGTGAAGGTATTTCTGGTCTTGAAGATGGATTGACTATGACAGATTTAAAATCTCTGCTTAGTCCACCAAGAATGTATAGAATCAAGTCTTTGTCTGATATGTTTCCCCTGATGCTTTCAAGGCATTGGAGATGCTTTTCATTTTTTGCTAATAGTCTAAACCCTTATATTTTCTTTTTTGTGGATGTAACAAGGCTTCTGACATTCACAATTTTGGCCATGGATTTTGCAGAGAATGTTTTCTCTAGAGACTTTCACAGCTCAGATGAATAAATGCACCCCACTGTTATAACCAGTATTGGCTCACTCGCAGTTGATAATAGCCACCTCAACAACTGCTGATCTTGTTTTTTTCATGCTTGGTATGCTGGATTTATGGAAATGATGGTGTTCTCTTTCATCTGTGGTAATATCATATTTGTTAGGAGGAATCACCTTTGGATCCAGGTAGTCTTCAAAATCATTTTCTCTTACTGCAGGCAGAATGTGAGACTTCCAAAGCAGAAAATTTGTATCAGTGAGTTTGATAGTGTTTGAGATGGATATTGCAGTGGGATTTGTATTAAACACAGCAGGTATACTTGTATCTCCTTGTGTGGAGTTTGCTGAGTTATGGCTTGTTGCCATTCATGCTCTGATACCAAGTCAAGAATTCTTGATTTTCAAGAATGAGTAACTACATGTAAGAAAACTGAGTTTTTGTACTGCTGAAAGGTTATTTGTTATAATACACGCTATCGAAGGAAAAACAGCATACTATATATATACATTCCAAGTAGAAAGAGACAAGACTAATAAAAAGACACGACAAAAGTAAGAATATGGTGCATACGACAAGTAGTTGAATTAAAATATTTAATCTCATTGGAACATGTAACAGGAGAAGAGTGACAGGATTTAGGTTTTGTTGCTTGGCGGAAAAGATAACAGGGTGAATTTCTGTATGCTTAAAGAATAAAAATTGAACAGGTAAGAACTACTGACCCAAGACCAACGGGTCCATCAGTTTGTTTCGGATTTAACTCACATCAGGAAGGAAATTAACTGGGGATAGATTTTGATGATGGTTGATATTGAGTTGAAAATCTCATCCACTGGATCATGTTTTGTTTGTCCTGTGCTGACTCAGCTTCCCGTGTGTATGGATAGACTTACACCTGTCTAATGCCCCACCTTCGTTCACTCTCATGAACGCTGCAAATTTACACTGCATTTTAAATATCGACCCATCAGTCACCCAAATACAAACAAGCACTCCGAGAACCCGCCCAATTTCGCGCTCTTGCTTCTCCATACTCGTCTTGTGAACTTACGTTTTCTACTTTCGTCACGGTCGACCAATAATTGATTGGACCGACATCAAAGCGACCCGGGAACTGACCTGAATCCTGCTCCTTAACGATCACGGACTCAATTGGTAATTTAGCTACTGTATGATGCTTGCTCGGTTAGTTTTATGGAATTTGAAATGGGTTTTGGCTTTTAGCTCAGTTTGTGAGGGGTTTTCTGTTGTTTTATTGATGAGTCTCTGTTTCACAGGTTCGTGTTTTTGGTATTTTGAGGGTAGTTTTATTGCTAATGAGTTTGAAAATGGTAAATGGCACCATGTTTGAATGTTGGTTTGGTTACTTCAATGGGTGTTTATCATACAATGGAACCCATTGGTTATGTTCATCGAATGCATTATTAATCCCCCCAAAAGTTTATTCATTGTTAGTAATAAGAGGAATGTAGCAAGAACATTATAAACTTTATAGAGACCTAACAGAAACAATATCTAAACTAAGCCAACGAGTTGAACTTCATCAATTCTGCGAAATAGCAGTCTTCTATTTCCTTGATTTTCTCTAATGTCAAGTGGTGCTTAAAGTTTTGCGGAAATTTGCTTTGTTGTTCAGCTCGTAAGAATCGCTTTGATCTGGTGGGATAGTTTCTACAACCTAAACACTGCATAACCCGTTGACATGTAGGAATATGAAACTTTGAGCATTGTAATATTTGGCTTGAAAGAGCCCTCTTTTTGGTGTCCCTAAGTTTTGAGCTGTGATGAAACTTGGCTATTAGAACTGAAATTTTGCCTATGACAACGAAGATTTGTGTTTGTGATTATTTTGATGAGAAATGAATCTTCCAGGTGGATTCCTGTGGGTAGCTCTGCCCCATGGTGGCTAATATAGATTGAACTACATTTATTGGATTGAAGATTTTCTATCCAGTGACATTTTTCACAAAACTTCTAGCAGTGGTGATAAGGTGAGGGGCTTTGCTATAAAGACTGGAGCAAACTGCATTTATCTGCTTCTCGTGCTTCTCTTCTTGGCTGGAGAGTTTTGTTGGGTTAGGTAGCATTTCGTGTTATTGTATTATATCTAATGGGAATTTCCCTTTTTTTTTCCTCCAGCAAAAGTTGATTGTATTTTGATGTGTTTGAACTTGGATGCAGATATGACTGACGTGGCACTGGAGTGGGCAGAGAAAAATGTGAAAAGTAATCCACATATTTCAGAACTAATCAAGATTAAGAAGGTTGAAGTTGTGAAAACACCCTCTCTGCTCGAGAATCTCATAATGGTAAATCAGCACAGGATGAAAGTAATACGGGTATCAGTGGTCATGTGGATGAGGAGGCAGAGCCTTCGTCCTCATCTTCATTCAATCTGCCTGCTGGTGCAAGCAGGAGTTATCATGGGCCATGTACGCCTCTTGGAGTTGTCGGGGATGGTGAGAAGTTTGAGTTCTGCCTGTGCAATCCTCCATTTTTTGAGACCATGGAGGAAGCAGGACTGAATCCAAAACCAGCTTGTGGTGGAACTCCTGCGGAGATGGTTTGTCCTGGTGGAGAAAGGGCTTTTGTCATTCGTAGTGTTGAAGATAGTGCTGCATTGAAGCAAGCTTTAGGTATTCTTCCTCCCTACCATCCTGCTCTCTGCATCTCTCACACAACATATTTCCTTTGATCAAAATTCAACTTTTACATTTCATACTTTTTTAGGTTGTATACTTTGACAATTGGGAAAAAATCGAACCTGGAGTTTTTAATATCAAAGAATCAATAGAATTTGTCCTAGGGCAAACATGTCTATGGGGCCTTGCTTGGTCTTTTTGTGCCTCCTGCCAGGAAGATAATATGACCTCAAGTGGCCAGGAAGATTAGTTTTTAGGTTATATACTCCTTCGTAGATTGTGTTATTATCATCATTGTTATTTTCAGGAATTGCTAATTGGGTGTGTGGCACTTTGTGATTATTGACACTTCCTTCTGATACCCATCGAAAGATTAAAAAAAAAGGGGGCAAAAAGCAGAGTAGACTATGACAGAGATTGGTTAGTGTCATATCTTTCACTTCTGTGTTGCTGTTTTAATCCTGGTCCTGAAACCATTTACGGTTCATGTGAATTTTTTGTGGTTTTGCCAATTTTTTTTTCGTGTGTTTACAGTCATAAGTGTCAAAATAACTGAAAATCAGTTAGCTAATTACCATGAAACAGCATCACTAATTGCCAAGTAAAAGTGGGCAGATACCAAACATTTAACTGCTGTTCTTTCTTTAAGATGTTTTTGAGCTTAAGTTCCTGCAACATTCCCATGGAATAAAGAATTTTCTGGCGAAAGAGAATCAAAGATACTGGTGGCTGACTCTATTGGTCCTCTCATTTGCAGACAAAAATGGTGTATAATCCAAGAGAGAAGAAGCACATCAATTTTTATTTCAACCTGGTTGATATGCCTAATACAATTTACATAGAGGAATATCGTAAAAGAAACCAAGCTGATACACAACACAAATCATCTCCCCTCAGCACTAAACAAACAAGGGAATAATCGACTCACTGACAATAGTATGATGCAGAAACTGGAAAGATACGTGCAAATAAGGATGAAGAGAACACAACAGAAACTGTAGAGATTTCTCAAGCTTTCCCTTCGATCCTTGCATGTGTAAGCCCAACACATGCATCGACAAAATCTTCATCTATGAAATCTGTAGAGAAGATCTGCAACCGATCAGCACATCCTTTAGCGAAGCATTGATTTATAAACAACCTAGCATATCCATGAATCCGGCCTGTTACAGGTTTAACACACAAAACTGGGTTATCTAGCTTTGGCGTAACAGTGTTCTCGACCCTGTAAAAGAATTTTCTCGACGAAACTGGTGGTTGCTGACTCAAATGCTTCACATTGCTGTCGAATTTTGTCGAGGGCAAATCTGTGTCGATCCAATTATCTTTTAAATGCCCTGAGTTCCACAAGGGTCCTCCTGCCTTTGGCTTTGGTGATTTCCTTGGCTTCCATACGCAAATTATTCTCTTTGGCAACAATTCTGCTATGGATTTACTAAAGACGTGATCATCCTGGTGAATCAGAAACTCTCCCAGTTGCTCTTCCAAGTACTTGTCAAACTCGGGAGGATCTTCGTGGCCGAATTCCGTGCGGATTTCCAGGATTATAATCTCTGACTCCGTCTCCGACAAAAACTTCTTGATATCCTTGATCACAACATCAACGCTGTATGTCAGCAGGATCCCGTGACAAACTCGACGATTCTCCTGAATCCGAATATCAAGAACCCTAGTGCCTTTCACAAGCTGCTGATAGATAGACAAGTTTTGGCACTGCGCAAAAGGGCGAGATATGAACGGAATTCCAATCTTGTTGGTGGCAGAATCATGAGTTCCAGGCCACACAATCTGGTTTATACGAACCTTCTCTGGATTCAACCTAGCCATCCAATTCTTCCTCTCTTCAGGGCGGTAATCACAACCGGGGAAATCAACCCCGCTGTTTACAGAGAGATCACTCAGAATCTTCCTCTCCGTTGACACAGCTTTACGCTTCGCCTTCAGCTTAGAAGCCTGAGCACCCATTTTTTTCACAGAAGAAGATCAAGTTCTTCCTGGAAATGCAACAGGCTGTGCTAAACGGAAGCGATTGGCTTGACACATAGCATTAGACAATGATACGTTATTACATTATTCAATTAATCTTCTTGATGAGTTGGTGAAATGAGAAAACGATAAAGTCCATAATTGTCTTTTGATTTTTGTGGGCCGTCGGGGCCGCATTATTGCTGGAGAGTTTCCATCGAGTTTAATGTCTGATTGGTCCACTTGGTTTGTATGGCTGTCTTCGTTTCTCTCTCTGGATAAAGAACGCCCCACCTGCACTGGTTTTATCCAATCAAAACAATCCATGTCTTCAGTGATGTAGGAAACCAAAAAGATGTAGTTCATCAATATGATGAATGATTAATTAACCATAATCAGCGGTAAAAAGTGATCAGTAAAACAAACAGTCTCTTGGATAGTGAAGTCACAAACGATCTGAGCCCAACTTTATGAATGAAAAAGGAGGACTGGGATCCTCCTGTCAAATAAGCAACACAGATTATTCCATTTACATTCCCTCGAACACCATTTCTCATAGTTGACCTCATGGAATACATTAACACAATCTGCCCCTCCTGCCATTATTCTTATCTAATTGTTTATAATTTGACCAGATGGACCGAGCTGGACTGGACTGGACTAGACTGCATGTTCATACCAAACAGACTTTTTGTATTAGCTTTGCAAGCACTTAAAGATTGATTCGGGGAGTCCCTGATTGTGTTGGGCCATGCTTAGGCCTGCAGAAACCTGACATAGTTAACCATACCATGCATGTTGATCGATCAAAGGAGCAATGAGATTTACAGTAACAATTTGTATAAAAATTTATATACATAGTATCATTGATATAGAATTTGACACATAAAATTTTTATTACTGTTGATTTGAAATATTTTTTATAAAAATTTAAAATAATATTAAATATTTAGTATTTTAAATTTTAAATTTTTATAAATAATATTTTAAGTTGATGGTAACAAAAATTTTAGAGTATATCGACACGTACATGTACTATAGCCTAGCCTGACCTATCAATACATTATATAATACAGCAGAGTTGCCCTAATGAATTGAAATTAACAAAGTAGAGAGAAGAACAATTCCGCCCAATCCAGCAATTTGCTGAAAGGCTTAGACGTGGGGATCATCAGAAAACCTTTTAAAAAAATTGTCGGAAGAAGAAGAAGAAAACAAAATCGATGGGATCTACAAGATCAAAAGCCATTAACAACACTTTACAGCTTGCAATCTGCATTAAAATAACTCGAATTTCTGAAGAACCTCGTACTGTTTAGGCTATTAGTTAATCAAATACACAGTAAGGAAACCCCAACAATGATCCTTGCATAATTTTATACCTGAAACTTAGCGTGAACTCGAAGAAAAAGTATGCCCATTTCACATGATACATCCTGACATGTATAATCAATAATTCCAATCTGTTAATGGGTCTACTTCATTTATCTTCCAACTTGCGTAATATTTATTTTTGGTCCATTTCTTTGCAATTACATAAGCATGTTATGGAGTCAATTGTTACATACTGTTGTTGGTATAATGATTCCAAGAGATCGATGATGAGTTTGAAGAAGTACTAATTGTACTTTACATTTCTTATTTTAGATGGGTATATTTTGAGATGCCTTAATATCTAATCTGAAATTACATTACTCAATCTATCTATCTTCTATTTAACTACATTCAAGAAGCCATTCTTTAAAGGCACTCAAATGTTTGTAAATAGCAAATCCGAATATAAAGAATTCAGTTTGGTTATATAAATTATTTTTAATTCTTATATTAATCGTTCTAAGTTTTTTTATTTTAAAATTTTGATATTATTTGTTTTATTTTTTATAAAAAAAATATAAATATATGAAATACATTTTAATTAAATTCAAAAAATATTTTAAAATATTTGATAAGTTAAGACAAACAAAAAAAATATATAATAAAAAAGTTCGAGTTAATATATATATATTTATTGGAACACACAACCATTCATGTCAAGTGATTGCATTGAATATTATTATTTGGGATTATGAGATAATGTAAATTATTAAGTGGGCAAGCAGATGCAGTGCGGGCAGTCCCTTTCTTCTGTAACATGGTCACCCTATATTATGTATAATATCCAGATGATTGACAATTGGGAAATGGCCATGCTCGTTCTTAGAGGAAGAAAGAGTTGATGATATTAACATTAATTTGATCCCCAATCCTTATCGGTTTGTAATCCTAGGATTGCATCGGTAATCCAAGTAAGTCAAGATTCTTCACGTGGACATCACCCAATCAAATGCTGAGCTTGTTGTACCCTGATTCAATTTTTTTTACAAAAACTTTACCAATTTCTTACAATAGAAACTAGGGTTTTATGCCATGTTTAATCAAACCCTAATTTATAAAACACAGCCGCAAACAACCCCTTCATGTGGTTTTGATCCCAGGATCCATCTTCATGTTATGAACCGGTACTGCAGTTATATAAGCTACTGTACCTGTATAAGATTGCTTCCCCTGCCTAAAGATTGAGAATTTTTTAGATAATAAATATATCTATACATTCACGTACCGTAGACAATCTTTAGACAAACATGTGGACATGTTTGTCAGTTTTCTGACTTGAAAATTGTTTATCTTACTTGCATTTGATTCTTAAATTATGTTTCCCTTACATTGATTAATAAACTTTGGTTACATATATTTGTTTCTTTAAAGAATTCTCTTACCTATCCTTAAGACTTGTCCGCATATTTCGCAAACCATTGCCACTTTCTTTTGGAAGACAGAAGAATGTTTAGCCTGCCCGAGAAGGACATCGGAGAAACCCTACCTAGGAAATAATGCAACAATGTTTTAGCCATACCCAATAACTAGTTTAGACCTATACAGACTACAGTGATTTCCCATCAAACAGATTAAATTGATTGCTAGATCGACGCTGCCGTTTCATTTCTCCCAGTTATTACAGCAACTGGAAGTGCATGCCTACCAGAACTCTCTTATACACATCATTTCGGTTGATATTGAGGAGCTAGCTTGCCTGTCGTGCTCAGAAAAGGAATTGGGTTGGATTAATTAATGCATCGTAGCATTTTCCGGAGGCAGAATTGTCATTTTTGCAATATTCTGCAACAAAATCTACCATTTATAAAGAGAGTAGATTTTCGAGCTAGGTTTCAGTTAAATCTTGCGGACACAGTACATGTGAAGGGGTTTAAGTCCGGACCAAGTTTACTCGGACAAGCAGATCTGGGCATTGTCTACAAATATTTCATCGCGTATTCACAGGACAAAGGATACACGTTCTATGACACGCATTGGTCTGTGCAGGTTCGCATGTAAAAATTTCTTTCGCAACAAGAAACAAGTTCCAACATCCATAGATCCACTGACTTCCTTCAGAATTCCCGTCCACAACGAACAATGATTGATTGATGGGCTACCACCCATATACAAACACAAGTACATATCCTTGACCTAGCTTAATAACCCTTTGCTGATACTGCACATGACCTAAGAATGTTTTCGCGATCTACCAGCTTTAAACTGAATCGAATTTGTCTAACCAAAGATATCTACCCCTAAATACCTTCATAAACAAATGAGTAACTAAAGTGAATTGCATCTTAGGATATTGGAATATAAGTACATACATATGTACATATATATATATATATATATATCAAAACTGATATATTTGATGAGTCATGAAGGAATTTTATTACAATATGTAAAATATATCTGATTTTTCAAACTTTTATAATAATTATTTTAATTTTTATGTTCTTTATTTTAAATTTTTTATTACATGTTTTAAGTTTGATCTTAGTTAATCCGTGTTATTCGCTTGATTGAGCATTTTTCAATAAATTAATTTTTTTAAACATTATATAAAACAAACTAAGATTCCTTTTTGATCAACGAACACTTACTCGTATCCTTAAAAAATTCTTTTAACACACACATACACATACACGTAGAATATGCTATGCTCTCTCTCGGGGCTAAACCAACAAAAATATTATCCACTTGTATGTAAATAAATAACAAGTTGGGTTTGTGATTTCTATGTTGGTATAACCAGCAAAGTTGATACAATCTCCACTTTAATTTTCCTTCAAAATTTTTTTCTTGGAATTTTAGACGGGAGTGGTTGATTGACTGGTGCAACTTCCAACCAACCAAACAGAAAGAAAGAAAAAAAGAAAATTATAAGTAAATGTTTCTTTTGTTAAACTAATAGAGTCATGAAGAAGTAGTTCTGTACATAAAATTCCATTAATGATAAACATATTTAATTAATCAGCCAGAAGGATGGATGAATGGGTGCTAATAGTCCAAGATTTGGAAATTCTTTTTAAAAAAATATAAACCCAATTAAATTTTATAATTAAGCAAAATTATTATTGCGAAATTGAGGTAAATTCCTAACAAACAAATTCAAATATAACTACTAAACTTGCATTATTTCAAAGGTACCATGATCTCGTGAAAATATTTTTATAAATATTCTCGATAATTATAAAATATATATTTAATAAAAAAACTAATAAAAATACAAATTTTTAAAATTTTTACGATACATTATTACTCTCACAAGGAGGTTATCATTTTAACATCAACAAGAAGATTGAGTATAAAATCATTAGAAATGTTGACCATGGCAATAGTTAGATAGTGATTTGATTTGATTTACATTCAAACAAGAAAGGAAAAGAGGAAAAAGTGGGGGCTTAATTCAATCTAGGAAGCAAGACAAGAGGTCAAAAACTTAATGTAAATGTAAATTTCGCTGAGGTGTCGATGATTGGATAGATTAATTTAGGTAATCTCAACTTGTTTGTATTTTAATCATAATTATATAATTTTTTAATTATATATATATATATATATATATGTATGTAAAGCTGACGTGGCGATCTTACAAGAGTTCCCAGATAAAGTAAATACATTTGTCAATTGTAGAAAGGGTTTTGGGACATCCAAAGCCGCCCTCGGTTTTATTTAGTAACACGTGTCAGTCATCTAGACTGCCGTCAATTCCACTATTTCCACGCTCACCCCGCGAATCTGGGCGCTCAGAGACTCCCAGGAAACCCTTCCCCCTTACTTGCTCGTGGGAAATTCAATACTCGCGCCGTCCGGCTTCCACCTGTCCACATCCATAAGCTCTAACTCTGTCCGGGAGTCAACGCACGCTTGTCTTATTCAACCCGACAAATGTCGTCACCCTAAAGCGAGTACAGGAATTTTTTTGGATGCGGGAGTGGAGAAATTGAAAACCGCTAAGCTGTTTTGGGGTTCACAGAACCGCTCCAGGTTTCCCCTTAAGAAGGGTTATATATGTCTTAAAAACCACTTTCAGATAATGTCCATAATCGGCATCTCTCCAAAAGCATCTATTTGCCTTTTTGGTTCTTCTTCTTCTTGTTCGTAGTCAAGGTCGGAACAAGTAAGTTCCGTTCTTTCTTCTTTCTAGTTTCCCAATTTATTTGGTTTCTATCTTGTATGTGTTCTTGCAAATATTCTTTCGAATCTCCATGTTTGATCTCAATCTGTGGGGATTCATTCTTCGCCTGTTGTTTGCGTCAATATTTCTACTATATGCAGTGTTATTAATCTATCCAGCTCGTTTGATCTTTTGATTGTTGTTCTATTTGTGAGCTAATTATGTGATGATTCTTCATCTTATTTCGTGTGATCTTCTTCTTCTGAGCTCTGATTTGCTGATTGAAGAACAACAGAAGGGCCGCCGGAACCCTAGACGAGATGGGTAGGGGGAAAATTGTGATCCGGAGGATTGACAATTCGACAAGCAGACAAGTGACTTTCTCGAAGAGAAGAAGTGGGTTGCTGAAGAAGGCAAGGGAGCTCTCGATACTTTGCGACGCAGAAGTGGGACTGATTATATTCTCCAGCACTGGCAAGCTTTATGAATATGCAAGCACAAGGTTCGATCATCTATCTATATTTCTTCATGTTCAAAGTAATTAATACTGCATATTATTGATACATTTTTTTTTGTCTATTTATTCCCTCTTGTATATTATATATAGTTTGTGTGCATATCTAGATTTATTTGCTAGCCAACTCTATGCTTTATATCGCCTTTCTCTTGCGATGTCCTTCCATGAAAGTATAGTAGTTCAGTGAATGATCTTCTAATGGGATACTGCTAATGCATAGGATTGAAGCTAGTTTTTGTGTTGCATTGAGTTTACATAAAATATAGCAGCCATCTTTGGATTGCAAGAAAATACGCTTTTCTTTCTTTCAAAATAGAGGATTGAAGTATGAAAGCTGTGGATAGATAGTGAAAAGCATCTTGTATTTTACAATAAGGTGTGTGTGTGTGTGTGTATTCTTTCGTGAGATGTAGAAATGGCTTAAGACTGGTTATGTCTTTAGTCCATTTGTAAAGAAAGTGAAAAGCTTTGTTAATTTGTACAATTTATCTTGGTAAGTAATGTTCGTATTTAGACTGCTGAGGCATCAAGAATGAGTGAGCACAAAACGGAGAGCTGATTGAAGATAATCTGTATTGCAAAAGTGTCTTGAAAGCTTGATCGAGTTATTTCTAGGGCTCCGTAAAGGGTTTTTTATTTTACCTTTTTTTCTTAAGGAAATCTTCAACCGGGAGTCTATGGAGAAAAGAAAAGGTTTGAACCTAGTACTTCCCACGACTTTCCCAGGAGGAGATTCAATAAACAATGCACATTTCATACAGCTTTAGTTGCAGAAAGCTCCATGCTATTCCAGGCATCAAGATTGAGGCAAACGTGGAGGCATAGTTCTGTAGTTTTGTCAGATGAAACTTATGCTAAAAGCCTAAATTATCAATCTTCTGCACCAGGAAGCCATTATAATAACACACTATTAATTCGGAAAAATACTCTGCAGTTTATGACGTTAAAGCATTAACTTATCATACTCTTCTTACAAGTTCTCGATCTGTTATTACAAATCCAAGTTTTCTGTTAAATAAGTTGCTGTCTTATTATCACAGTTGTATGCATGTCAGTTTGGCATGTAAAATTTGCATACAAGAGTATAGCCCTAAGTTGGAAGGGAAAATATCACGCATACAAACATGTGAACAAATACATATGTACAAACTTTACCCTCTGTTGGGTTCTTGTTTGTTGTATGCACATATATATATATATATTATATGTATGTATATATGTATACAGAAAGGATATCTAAAATTTCATAATTTTACACAATTTTTAAATTAATTTTTTGTTTTCTCTTCTTCTTTTTCTTTAAAATTTTGTAGATTCCCGACAGAAAATATAATTTTCTCTCTTGATATGTTATTATTTTTCAGAAAACACTGAAGCTTGTTCTTACAAAGATGCTGTATAGTCAGGCTACAGTCCTAGCCCTAATTAAATATTCCACCGGTTAAGAAGTGGAGTAATTACAACTACCATTGACCTTGAAGAAAACATGCACCATTAGGATTTGGGAATTACGTCTACCAATGTTTGTCATTTGCTCAGGACATTTCAGATGGGGAATTGTACTTCGCTTTCTTTTTCTTTTTAAAGATTATGTACATGGATTAGGACACAAGACTTTAGCCAGCCCTTATTTGTGTTCTACATGATTTATAATTTGGATGCTGATTACTATTTAACGCAGCATCTTTCTGATTACCCATGACAATTATATTTTGGCATGCAGCATGACTGCCGTATTTAATCTTTACATCAAAACCACCACCCTACCTTACCTTTCTCTCTTCCCCTTTCTCATCCCCAATTACTTTCAC
>BNST01003103.1:0-101551 GCA_019650275.1 Xylocarpus granatum
TATTATTTGTGGGTGGTCTTTCAACAGGGGGCCGAAAATAACCTGTCATGGAAAAGTGTAAGTACAAGATACATTAAAATGTGCAAGTACAAGCATTTATGACACCTTCATAGTTTAACTTAAAAAACATGAACTGCAAGAGCAAGATAAATAACAAACGTGCATGAGGCATCACATAATAGGTGCATAAACATAAGCAAGCACAGATTAAAACGCCCAAATGACATCAATGCATGAATGAGCATGTATGCAAACATACATAATTTTTTCGTATACAAAATAAGTCTTTATTATCAAAAAGTCTTTATTGCAAATTACTCACAAACCCAACTTAAAAGATGTTTTTGATACTCTCTTAAGCTTTAGGACCAATTTGGTAATATTGTAACTTCAAATATTAGTATATGTAATGAAAAAGTAATTAATTGTAGAAACAAATTTAATCATGACAAAAATTGGTTACATTCACCAAGGACCAGTAGTAATCCACCTCGGGATACCAGAAGATTACAAAAGGAAAATATACCAAAGAAAAATAGACTATAGCTAAAGCAACATAACAAATCATATGAATTAAAAAGATTTAACAGAATTAAAAAAAAACTGAAATTGTTTAGAAATTACAGCCCACAAACATACAGAGTTGGACTTTGTCCCATAAGAAATCATCATTCATAACTCGCACGTTCAAAAATTCTTCCAATCCTCCCTCAAAAAACAGCCAATAAATAGCATTTTCATAAAACCAAAGCCTTTTTCCACCCCTAAAAGCAAAGTGATTTTCCACTAATAATCTTTTTTCTGAATTAAACATAGAACCTGGTGAAACAACCCAAGAAATTGCAACTAACAACTTTAAAGAGCTTGTAAACATGATCGTGCACATGTGACCTATCCACAAAACCAAACCTAGCAAAAGCATTTCAGACTAGTCTTGGAAAACCTGTTCTGACTTGCCCTAAGTTCAGGATTCCAAGCTTCAAACCAAGCGAAAACTTTTTAAATTAATTGAAGATATGCCAAACCTCTAATACTCATATAATCCTATCTTATCATTTCTAGCAACCAATAGTTTCAAATGGCCTACTCAAAAAGAGCATACTGAGGGTTTTTTCCCCCCTTGATAATGAGACACAGAACCTGGTGAAACACCCCCAAGAAATTCTATCTACTTTAAATATCTCCTGAAGTTGATCATGTACCAACCCACAAAATCAAACCAAGAGAACAC
Organism: Xylocarpus granatum; assembly: GCA_019650275.1. Taxonomy (NCBI): domain Eukaryota; kingdom Viridiplantae; phylum Streptophyta; class Magnoliopsida; order Sapindales; family Meliaceae; genus Xylocarpus; species Xylocarpus granatum. The sequence goes on from BNST01003103.1 coordinate 1,232, forward strand.
ATTTCAGACTAGTCTCAGAAGAATCTCTTCTGACTTTCTATTAAATTCTAGATTCCAAGCTTCATGCAAACCCAAAACTCGTGCAAAACCTATAATACTTGTATAATCCCTTCTTATCATTTCTGGCAACCAACAGTTTTAAATGACATACTCGAAACGAGGTTACTCAAAGGCATTGGCAAAAGCATCACCAGTGCAGAAGTGATTACTCAAAACAATTCACGCTGATAATATGAAGCCAGATAAGAACAAGGTACTTAGGCAAAATGATTAGTTGAAAATACAAGTCAGGTATCATTCGATAAATTAAATTATAAGCAAAGGAGTCGTGGTTAAAAGAGCAGAAAGAAAGAGATTACAAAAGAAGCAAATCTGGTCTCACAGAGCTGCTGGTTTCTAAAAATTGCATTGCAACAACAATATATTATCATAAGTCACTATTTCAACTCAGCATATGCAATGAAAACTTGTAAGGTATTTGTCCTCCATTTTAAAACCTATGAACAAAAGTTAGTGCATGATAAAACTTGCTTACCTTCCTGGACAAAAGAAGGGCCTGACTGAGGTGGAGTTCTCCTTCCACCCATCCATACACCACGCTGACTCTCTGCATCCAATTCACCCGATGGCATCATCCACTGTTCATCAGTAACAAATTGCCTCTGGTCATCAGGATGTGATGGCAATGCATATGGGCGGGGGAAATGCTGATGAGGGTGTTGCTGCATTGGTGGCTTAGGAAATGAGAAATGATCAGACAGGGTTTGTGGTACGCCAGGATGCATTGGTCTTTGCACAAAAGGTGTGCTAACTTGATGAAATTGTTGGCTTGGTTGACAAGCTTGGGGGTTTAAATACATATCATTATGTCCACATTCCAACTGCCTTGAAGAATTAAAGCCAGAGGGTTCTCGTGAATTGCCCATTCCTGTTGGTATGAAGCACGGTGACTGCTGCATAAACATTTCATTTTTCACAGAAGTGCCAATATGGCCCCCATGGGGAGTGTTTCCAGCCATTTGAACAATTTGGTTACACTGCATAAAAGGAAATCATTACAATAGTAATACAAATATCTTATATGAGAGGGGAAAAGAAAAGGGACATCCAACCACACTCATAACTATAATTGAAAATATTGGTGTCTTACACTGGGTGTGGTACAATATTCACGAGGTACAGGTGGTGGATATGGCAACTGTGGTGAAGATTGTACCGAGGAATGAGGTGTTAATAATGGCTGAGACATTAATGAAGGCTGTGATTGTACGACTGATGATTGTGATACCAATGGTGGTGGAGGTCCCAATGGTGGTGGAGGTGGTGGGGGTGGCAACAATGGGAGAGGAGGCGGCGGTGGAGGTGGCGGAGGGGAAGGAGATGATGCAGGTGGAGGTGGTGGAGGTGGCGGTGGTGGCGATGAAGGCAAAGGTGGAAGTGGAGGAGGAGAATCTGGAGGCAAAGGTGGAGAGCCCTCAGGTAGAGGGGGCAACTCACTGAAATTATTTGAAACAGGATCCAAGATACTATCTGAGTCATTCTGTGGCAAATCAGTTTCAAAAGAACCACTTTCATCCTTTAGATGTCCAGAAACATCTTCCATTTCAAGCTCAACATCCACATCCTCTAAAATGCAATGACGCCTGTCATTTGGAGTAACTGCATATGTTTCCAACTCCACAGAAGCAGGTGCTTGCTCTACTGGTGATACATGACCAGCTTCCTTGTATGTACTGCTTGGAAGATCCTCTTCCTCATCATCCTCAAAAATATGAGAAGAAAAAAAGCCAGGCAACTGAAATGTAGCATTGCTGATACAAGACATGACAAAGCAAATATTTCAACAAGCTAGATGCATTCCATCAAATTGTACAAAATGAAAAACAAATAAGTGTTGCAGCATTTTCTGAATAAAAAATAAAAAATATCAGCAAAAGAAAATGAGAGGAGAAAAAGTGAGGTTTATACCTGCCATACTCATCAACAAGCATGCCTTCCATTTCTCTTATAGGATCGTCAATTGCGCGCTCAGCTCGAGATGGTCTCCTAAGGGCAAACCCAGAAGATGTATCATCATTTGAAACTCCAATGTCATCCATGTAACGCCGCAAAAGAGATTCAGGAAAAATTTTCCTCTCAAGCCACAGACGCAAAACCTAGTAAAAAGGACAAAACTATCTATTGAGCTCAAAACGGAGAATTTCCAACAGTTAAAAGAGCCAAAATTACCTTGAGACACTGACGACGATTTTCACGAGCCCCAGCCCCAGATGGAGCAGCAGCACCTAGAAGACGTGGCAGTGCAGCTTGAACAGTAGGAATATAGGAAGCTCCCGCAACTCCTAAATAAGCATAATCAAGAAAAAAAAACAAAGGGTAAACATTGCTTTCTAGTAAGTACACCACATTCATCCAACTGCCAGAATGACCATAAATACAACATTTTGTGTCATCAGGTGCTTACAAAGTACACTTTGCGATGAAAACTAGAATCACTTTCCAATTTTTATTATCAGCAGTTCAGTATAGTGGTGTCAAATGGGCTTGGCTGGTCAAAAAATAGGCCCATGCAAGATCAAGGACAGGCCAAGCCCGGCTTGTCAAAATATAACTAGACCTGGCATGGCCCATAAGCCCAGGCTCCAATGGACCATGTCAGGCAGGCCCGCGGGCTTTTATTAAAATAATATTAGTTAAAGAATAAAATATTGCGAGGCCCATAATATTCATTAAAATAATAATAATAAATAATAAAATATTCTGGGGCCCACAGAGCCGGGCCTAGTGATGGGCCTCTACCTTTCAGCCCGACATGGGCCCGCGACGGGATCCAAGATACTATCCACATCATTCTGTCACAAATCAGTTTCAAAAGAACCACTTTCATCCTTTAGATGTCCAGAAACATCTTCCATTTCAAGCTCAGCAGCCACATCTTCTAAGATGCAACAACGCCTGTCTTTTGGAGTAACCACATAGATTTCCAACTCCACAGAAGCATTTGTTTGCACTACTGGTGACACAGAATGTCATATTTATGGCAATAAATACAATTATTTATGTCAACAGTTCAGCACTTGTATCAATACAAAATCCAATAGCAAAGCAATGTTTGCTGGTAATTATTTATATCAACACCATTTATCAAGGAACAGTAATAAGCATTTATTTTGGACACGCACGCAAAGAAAAAGAGGGAGAGAGGAAAAAACCTTTTTGATTATGTGAACACTGGGTGATTGAATCCACAAGAAAGAAGAGGTCCACTTTGCGATGAAAACTAGGCTCACTTTCCAATTTGCGGATGAGGAGTTCCACAACCTGTATAAAATCATGCAGTTCAAAACATGCTTCCAAATGCATAGTATCTATAGCAACAACTTCAACATGACAATCCCACTTGCTAACAATCAAAATTTGTGCATGCATTAATTCAAAAAATACCACCACTAAGAAAAGTTAGCAAAGCATGACTTATTAACCTCTATCATTAGCATAGTCCTTTTTTTAAGTCACAAAAGTTTAGAAATTGCAATTTCAAATTAAACCCAAGCATCTTCAGCAATGTTTTTTAAATTTTCAATTGCATCCCAGCCAACATGATAATTTGTATTGGTTTTTGGACAAGCTAAACACACGTTAAAAAAGTAGTATGCATGCACATTCTTGAGGGATGGCTTTCCCACAAAAGACAATCCAATATGCAGTAACCAGCTCTTAAAGATATTCATACACAGTCAGTGTCTCCCATCTAAAACATTTTTTGATTATCAATTTGCTATTCTGATGCAAAAACATCACAATGACTGAACCATTATTGTCAGAGATTAGATTTTATTGAGTCACCTTCAACTCCCAATTAACCAAAACTACCTGTTTTCTGACTAGTGATCAGAATATTAAGGCACTTTTAACAAATTTCAATAACCATCCCCTTTTCAGACATAGAAAAAGAAGTTCAAGTTGATAAAATTTTTGGCACCAGGGAAGCAAAGGCCTTTCCAAAAAGTTCCCATGACAGTGAATAAAGAGTTCAAAAAATCTAAGCTTGTCAAAAATTAAAAACTGAAGCTAGACTTTCAAAAGCATGAGATGCAAAAAATTTTAAAAAAAATATAAGTATAAAAATAAAGAAGAAGAAGAAAATAAAAAGAAAAAAAGAAAGGAACTTGATAAGAACTAATCTAGTTTTTGCATTTCTTTGTTTTTACAATTAATATACATGCAGAACAATGCTCCAAAAATGCTTTTAAATTTGAAAGGTCTCATGATTAAATCATCATATCAAAAAGTGCAAACATATACACACACCTAACAATAGATTTTTCTTGATCAAAATCTTTTTGGTACAGTTAAAATGACTAGCTGAACTTTGGGAAAATAAAAAAAAGTAAAGGAATATAAAATATTACATCAGGGGTCCTCACAAAAAATAAAGATCAATTATACTCAAACTCATTAAGTTAAATAAACTCTTGAATCATGGAAAGAAGAAGCTCAGAGCTCCTAAAGCATATGAAAAATCTGATCAACTAACTCACGCTTAATAACAAAGGTTACAAACTATATTCAAAATATTTTCCAGCTTTTGATAGCCATTAGATTTCTTTCATGATAACTTACCGCAACCAAGTAGATCAATAATAAATAAATAAATAAAAGGTCAAAATCCAAGGCCTAACAATTGATTTCATTTTGATATGCTGCAGATGGTTTCATTCAAAGATAAGGAAAGAAGGATGCCAATTTGGTTGCCGAATATTAGTTTAGCCACAAATCAATAGCAAAACAATCACAAAGAAAATATAAGTATGAATCCAATTATCAATGAACTACCAGCAATTAAATGACTACTTAGAAAAATGAATTATCTTCTGATAATATATATTACAAACAATTGTTCATACTCTTTTTTAAGTAATAAATTTCATCAGTTAAGTACAGTGTTCATATGGATACAGAAAAGGGGTCATTTAGTATTTGAGACAAGGCCACAAAGTGCAGCCTATCAAGAGTATTCTGAGTCAATAAACTCTGTTTTGTGCCAGAGAAAATTCAAAAATCTCCAGGTGAAGCTGAAAGTTAAAAAAAAATGATATTCAGCATACCTCATTGGCAATACCATACTTGGCACAATCTACTGCAAGACGGGTAGCACGTCCAATACTTTCTTTAGTTCTTGACAAAGTTTCAATCATCCCTTCAAATGCATCACGGGCAACGGCTGCCTCAGTACCACCACTCAATGAGCCTCCACCTGCTCTGTGGCCTGAACTAACTCTTCTGTCCTCAACTTCTTCAGTATCTAATTGACTGCGGCTAGCTGATTGATGACCATGACTAGATGGAGAAGCTAAATTAGTATGATTACTCAATCCCTGAATATCTGAATGTATCATGTTACCGGAGCCAGGCAGAAATGACTGAACGGCAGGTGGACTGGGGCTCCTCCCCTGTAAGTCAGCAGCAGATGTAAAAGCAGCATAAGGATGTCCAAGAGAAAATTGCTGCAGATGTGCTTGTTTCCTTTTTGCTTGAGCAGCTGCAATAAGATGTTTCATAGACACAACGGAATCCGGAGTCTTGGAATCCATCAATGAACTACTTCTAGCTTCTCTGTTAGCTTCCAATCTGTGACTAGGAAAAAGAATGTGGTATAAACTACCTTTTGCAGGAAACAAAAGAATTTTAATCAGATAAAAATAAATAAAAGGGAAAGAAGATACAAAAGTGAATGAGAGGTCCACAAGGGCAACAAAAACAGCACTCTAAAGCCTACCTACTAACTACAGCAAATAAAGCCCAAGCTTATATGCTCCCCAAACAGTATACCAGTCCAGACATATACATAAAAATGAAAGCTGCCCCAAGAAACAAAATTATCCCAAAACCCCTTCCCACTTGAGATTTGTAAAGAATAGTGAAGTGCCTTCAAAATCCATAAGAGACCAATGCACAAAAGCATAGCAAGAATACATAAATACAAACTATTTAAGGACAACCAAAAAAAAATGACTAAGAGATCATACATACATTTCACCGGGCACAAAACTGTGCTCTATTGAAGTTTCTGTCAAAACAGGACGGTCATTTATACGTGAAGCTGCTTTTGGTGTAGTTTTCGGTCTTTCTCCAGAAGAAGCTGGCTTATTTCTTTGACTTGGCACATGATTTTGAGAAGTGTTCATGCTATCAGAAATTGAAACTGAACCCTTACCAGACATGGTCTGAACCTTTTTAAGAGCACCAGTACTGGGACATTTAGCAACCAAAGATTTAGAGGCTTTATGCTGCTCTGCAGTTGTTTTTGTGGCAGAAACCAGATGAGGAGACTTATTAGGGGAAGCCAGTATTGCTTTAGCCTCCTTAAATGATAATTGCTCAGATTCTTCTTTTCCAGCACCGCTAGCAACATAAGAAGCAGGCTTTTCCCCATTTTCCAGCACCGCTAACACAGACACATTATGTGATTGTGAAGAGGATTCCTTCACAATGCTATTCTCAAATCCAGTAGAATCTCTACGACCATCACTCTGCCAAGCATTAACAGAACTCTCAAATTGAGTATCAGAAACAGATGAAAGAGCTTTTGCATTGCTGGCAGATCCTTCATGAACTGGAGTTTTGGGCTCGTCATCATCATCCTCATCAAATAGGCAAATGGCTCTCCGCCTCTTGGCCACCTGTGGTCTAACATTATCTGAAGATGGCATATCATTCTTAACTTCACGAGCACTTTTCCCCACTTTATCATCAGATTTATGAGTAGCAGAGGCAGACATAGCTTCCAATGCCCGCTTGTGGCGCTTCATTAAGGGTAGCACGGCTTCATCACCAGAAACATCAGATCCAACATTATGTCTCAAAGTTTGGGCTCTCAATGCCAAAACCATTTCTTTCTTCACATGTGAAGAGGTAGGTTTAAAGTCTGAATATTCCATTGCTTCTCTGTCAACTATGTTAGAGTTTGAATGACCACTCTTTATGCTTTTTGAGATAGATACTCTGGTAGCATCATCTTTCAAAGCTACACACTTCAACTTCTTGATGGGATTTGAAATTCCTTTTGTTCCCAACCTCAACTTTCTAGCAGTCCCAGCTTCATCACTCTTTTTATCATGAGAAGTCTCACCCTTGGAATTGAGAACAGTGTCCTCTACATCATCTGATCCCTTGAAACTCCTTTTGGCTCTCAGCACATCTTTAGATTTCCCATCATCAATGTCCGAATTTGATTTCAAAGCATCCAGTGGAGGTTCTTTAATGCTGCCATTAGATGCATTTTTGCCTTTTAATTTGCCTTTAGTTTGCTCACCAGAATCAGAAAAATCAACACAATGAACAGAACTATCATCCTGTAATGATATTACACCTGAGCTACCTTTCTGTCCTTTGACTGAGCCCTCAAACCCCCTTTTTGATCCAGAAGCCATTTTCTTTAACTTGTGACCACTAGGAAATGCCTTCTGTCCTTTATCAGAGTTCTTGCTAACATCTTTTCTATCACCAGAAGCCTCCCGCTTTAGATAGGAAACATTATCTAAAGCAAAATCAGATATTACCTCCTTTGGTTGTGGTCCATTAGATACTTTATTATTTTTCTCAGATGACAGAAATGGAGATGAGACATCATCTGCAGGACATGAAATAGAATGCTTGAGGTCTTCACTCTCAGTTTCACCTTGACTATCTGAGCAAGGCTCCAACTTAGAACCAAAATCACATGTTTCTTCTGTTTTTGTTTCTCCATTGGGTATGGCAGCACATGTTCCATCTTTTAAGTGAACATCTTTTCTATCAACAGAGGGAGACTCACAGACAAGTGCAGATCTCAGAGTATCATGTCCTGACCTGCTTGATTTTTCTCTCTGCAACTCTTCGAATGCAACACAAATTTCCTTTACAGCTTGGGCAAAGTACTTAACTGTCTTACCTTGGCACCTAGCTGCCAACTTACTTTTTGCCTCACTGGTGAACCCCTGAATGTCAGCAGGGGCCACAAAAGCTCTGTGGTGAGAAAACAAAGGGACAAAGTGAGAAGCCAATATGCAATAGCAATCAACTCACAGCCAACAAAAGAATAAAGCAACAGAATCTCAAGGACATACACAAAAGAGAAAAACAAACTTACAAGATAGAATAGAATTAAACATAAAGAGGAACTAATATATAATATTATTTGCTCAAACATGACTAACAAATACATTATGTAAAGACAGTCCAATGAACATCAATACCTACAAATTCCTCTAGAACACTTGAAGCTCATTGTTTACAGCTAGAAACATCCCTTTTTTTTTGGCAGAGAGACAGTAACTTCTATTAAAATCAATCACAAAAAATAAAAGGCAAAGATCAGTAAGAAAACAAGATGCTGTTCACAAGATACAAAAGGAAACAAAAACCTTACAAAAAGTAGAGTTCCATAAAAAATGCAAAAGGAATTCATCCATCAGATGGTTACATTGAATCAATTTCTTAAAGAACACAAAAACACTAAACTAAAGAAGGCAATGCTAAGCACCCTCATCAGGGATACAATAAGAAAAACACCAATAGCACAACTTGAATATCTCTACATTCCACAAACAACTAAATTAGTTAATCTCTACTTGTAGCAAGGCACCACAATAAATAAGCACGAGCATAGACATACAGCATTGGAGAAAAGGCATAAGTATGGCATAACATTGAACGTAAATAAAGAACAAAGAATATCCTCTTTTCTATAGACTTATTTTTCAATAACCTCTTTTCTATAGACTTATTTTTCCTTTACAGGTTACTTAAATCCCTCCCCAACCCAAAGTAGCAAAATTCGGGCCCGAAACCTCTTATACCACCCTCAAAGGAACTTACCAGTTGAACCAACTAGTATGACATTGGTAAAATGTCCTCTAAATGGCATTGGGGAGAAACCAGATTTTCGAAACATTAGATGCACATAAACAGCTACCCAAAATGTTCCACTCTTTAGTAAAGATGCAAAATGGGAGGCGCTGCAGAAAAATTCAGTTCAAAGTTATTGGCTTATGCCTCACACCAGAGTCTTGCCAAAAAAGACTTCCTTCTGCTTTAGATTTTTTTCATACTTCATACGTCATCAGCATTAATTCTCCAAACATTAATTTTGCAACGGCCCATATATAAGACAGCAGATTAGCAAAAAACTCCATAAAGTCTCCATATCTCAAATGTCCACAGAGAAGTTCAAGAATGCTTGGTCATGTATTCAATTTCTGCAAGATTACTGAAAACATTAAAAAAGAAAAGAAATTAACGAAGAAAATCAAGCCATTACAGGCTTTTCTTCTCCTGCATTTGTCTTTGCTCAATTTTAACATATATTGAAATCACTGGTACTTGTATGGCAACATGGTTTACTATGATACTCATCAACAGAAAATCTGATTAGTTTATTTCAGCCATTTTAAAATAAATTAGAAGTTAAGCCAATGGTTACAGTAGAAAACCTAATAAACCAAAAACAAGTTTCAAAATTTTTAAATATCTGTTTGTTGAACTATAAGCCCAAGTACTGCTACACTAGCAGGGAAACTCGTGAAAATTATGATCTTGGAAAGAAGAAAATGGCAACTTCAACTATTCTAATCGATAACTATTTGAATATTTGTAGGCTAGAAAACCAGACCCAACCCACCCACCTAAAAAGAAATGAACTGTCAGGATAAAAGAAGATTGAATTACCAATTCTGAAGACTGAAACTCACTCCAGTCGGCACCACCGCCACTGTCATTTAACTAATACTTATTACCAACTTCATCAAGATGAACAGTGGCATTATTAACAATTAGCAAGTCCTATCCAGACGCCATCCATGTTTTGACAATTTAGTACAAAACAATAAGCAATATTAAAGCCAACATGCCATAATAAGACTCCAATAATTAACAAACAGATGATTGCCAAAAAATCAGCTGCAGTAAAGAATTGCAATTAAAGAATGAATAATAGAATGCTACTTCACATGTTAATATTGCTGTACCTAAACCATTAGTTTCCTTAACTACAAATGGTGTAACAAAAAAAAATCTAATGGTTGTAAAAGAAAAAGATCAACAAAAATATCAAAAGAAAAGGAGAAAAAACCTTGCTCATGAACTAATAATTCCAAGACATCATATGGTTTTAACAGGAACCCATAACCTTCATAATCAACATATTTCAACAACTTTATTGCACGCTGTTGAGTAAATACAGCCAACGGAATCAGGATTTTCATCCAATATCAATACAAGTTCATAAGTTCTATAGAATGTTTGCCACCCACCAGTAACAAACAAACATGTCACAATTGAACAAAGCATACTCACATTTCTTGTGTTCCAAAGAATTGAACAAAATATTTCTTAGGGTCTGGCGCTCGATCCCAGTCTTCTGGGCGACTAACCTGAAAATTTCAAAAGCCACAAAATCAACCTCAAATACTAACCAAATCATTCAGTAACCTCAAAATCCTGACAGAGGTCACAAAGGTAACAAACAATAACCTAAGACCACAAAGTCATCAATGTTCAATGTAACCAAAAACCCAAAACAATCAAAAATGGTGATAAAAGCATGAAATGGGAAATGGTCTGGGCTCCAAAAACAAGACCAATTAAAATACTTTGAAAATTATATCAGTAAGAATATGGCACTCACAACAAATCACTGATACAAAGTGCAATGTGCGCTAATCCTCAGTTATGTATTATGCATTAGTTTTTGATCATTAATAACTAATTTTTGGAATAACGGGTCTGTTAGCCAATTGCATTTACACAGAACATAATTAATTCAATACTAAGAACTTGAAAGCCCAATCGTTAGGAGTCCACACCTGTAAAACTAGTGAACATGCATCTCGGAAGTAACTCAGAAACTGGTAAACAAAATGGGAAAAGAACACTAGCCCCACACAAAAGCCACTGTAAATTAACATCATCATTCTACAACATGATAAAATAATAATATGTAGTAAGACTTAATTAACACCAGCTTCGAAACTTATAGGGCAAAAGATGGCCAAAAACCCTAATACTCGTAACAGAACCACCACCTATATGTAAAATGAGTATCACATGACATCAAAATAGAGCAATTTTAAAAATTACAAAAAAAGGTGATCAAATTGAAACAAAATAAGACCTTGGCAGGCCAAGCAGGAAAGCCCTTGACTTTGGCAAGAACAAGATCGCCCAAACTCAACTGACTCTTGGCTTTGGCCTTGTTGGCTCCTCTTCTACGACCCCCAGCCATGTCGTTTTAAGTTCTTCCGCCACGAAACCTAAATAAATTAAAAACCCAAAATTTCGCTCTGAAATTGAATCGAGTCCATTTGCAAGGAGAATCCAAATCCCACCTAAAAGTACATAAATTATGCCGGAGATTCCGCCGGCGGCGAGGAGTTCCGGCGACGGAGGGCACTACGACATCGCAAAGAGAAGATACCGATTGTAGGGAGAGAGCGATAAGGTGCAAATGAGGAGATAAAGGCGGTTGATGAAAATAGAAAGTAGATTTTGTGGGAGGGAATAGCAAGCAAATCTAACAGGGATTGTTTGGTAAATTCGAAAATTTTTGGCACGCTTGAAGGGAGGGTCGGGCCAGGACAGTGGCGAGCGCGGCGCGGCGCAGCGCGTCACGGCGGGGAGAAGAGGACCTTGGGCAGAGTCTTTTTTGGCAGTCGGTGTTTGTTTCCGGGCCGTATTCGTAGATGGTTTTTCTCTCTCTTGACTCAAAATCTTTTTTTTTGTTTTTATTTTTATTATTATTAATTATTTACTTAAAAATAAAATATCTCCATAATTTTCTAAGCCGAGCTAATTTGTATGTAAATCATCAAGCTTTTAAAGCAACGTCGTCCTTTATTATCTATTTTATCTTTCTTAGTTTTTATTTTTTTAAAATATACTATTATACCAAATTTGAAATTTGCTTAAAATTTACTCTTAAATTTTATATAAAAAATTTTTAAATTTTACGTGAATTTATAATTTATACTAAAAAATTTAAGTTAACATCTTAGTTTCAATAATTATACGGCTAGATTAATGTATAGTAAATTAATTTTATTTACATAATTATTTATTTCGCAAAAATTACAATTTCTAAAATTTTTTTTTGTCACTATCAGAATTTTTATGCAATTTTATAAAAAAGCTAAATAAATATTGACCTCTAGAGTTGACTTGCAAACTTTTGTTTAGATAAAAGTAAGGGTATTTGTGAAGTTCAACGACAAAAATCTCAAAAATAAAAATTATATAATAATTTTAATAAAATAAAATTATAAATTATTTATTTATATAAAATTTTAAATTATTTTATTTGATAATTACGTACAAACACATATAAATAAATACATATAAATTATTTGTTTATGTATAATTATTTTAACTATTATGAATTATCTTCGTGATTAACACAATTAATTTTTTTCATAAATTTCTAATCTAACTTTTTTAATGATCATAAAAATACTCATAACAATTAAAATAATTTTATTAAAATAAAAAAAAATTATGATATTAATTTGTGTATATTCATATTATATAAATTTATTAAATTAAATAATTTACGATCTTGTTTTGTTATAATTAACAATTAAATTATATATATTTATTAAATTAAATTATTTAAAATAATACTTTTTATTAATTACTATCAAAAAGTATTATTTGTTAATTTTAAGAAAACTTACATCTACGCATGATTTTATTAATTTTTAAAAAAAAATAAAAATATTATTACTCTTTTGCCTACCTTAACTCTACAAGAGGAGTAACAGCGGCTTTGGACCGGGGGAGAAGAGCCCAATGTAATAAACATGCATCATGGGCAAATTTATTCCAGGAGTGGGCTAAAAATATTCATGGACCTTAGAATTGGACTTCATTAAGTGTGTGACGCATTTAAATAAATTTTTAAAAAAATAAAAATAAAAATAAAAATTCAAAACATACAACATTATCCGTATTAATTATCTTATTTATTTTAGCTTTGTGTTCATTTGTAGATTTTAGAATAAATAAATAAATATTTGTTTATTTATTTAAAATTTTGGTAATCATGTTTAAGTATAGCATCGGATTTAGTTTCAATGTCTTTAAAAATAATTAAAAGGTAGCCTTCCATTCACATTGTATTTCGTAACATTTGGTTTTTTAAAAATAAGAAATAAAACAGATTTGTCTTGCGTTACCCTGTTTTCAACATGGCTCTAATTCTCTCAAGCTCAGGCAACACTTCCTCTGGACACTCTGCATTTTGTATTTTGTGCACGGATGGGGATATTTTTTATTAAAGTTACAACGCATTCCCAACCATTCATCCAATTCAAATCCAATGGTGCAGTAAGTTCTTGACTTGGCAGTATGAAATGCAACTGTCACATTTTGACTTCACAAGAAGGCTGCTCTATTGAGGTTGAAGGACGGCACAGCTCAGTAAACTCAATATAACCTTTCCAAACTGTAATGAATCCAATACCCAAAATTACGTTCAACCATTTTCTTTTTCCTGCAGGAGGAAAAGCATTCAAAGCAGAAGAAACTCTAGAGGTCATCTTCTACAAGCACATCTAATACAACCCTCTCACCCCATGTTTTTTCCATCCTTCCCCATAAATCTACAAAACAATTAATGCAAGAATGTTCAAACAACACCTGCATGCAATAGGAAAACGAAGAATAAGAAATATTATAAGAAATGCACAGCACTATAAATAGTCTAGGAATTGTTTCACATGGCCGGAGAATACCATAATCAAGAGGGGCATGAGTTCTAATATAAGCAGTTCTTTAAAATTTATTTTGGCACTTTGTAAAAAGCTCAAATCTCATTCCTACCAACTTCAGCCACATGATCTCCAGCTTCAAATTCGCAAGAGACATTGGACCACATTTACCTATTTCGATATAAAATGGCTTCTGAACTACAAATTTTCCGAATTAAGTGTAAACATGCACCAATAATTCAAACAAACCCTGCTTAAATCTGACTTAGTCCAATATGTGGATCTTAATTCAGGACGTGCATAAAGGAATACAAAACTGTAACATTACCAACTATAAGCAAGTGAGACATAAATAAATGCATGTGTAAGTGGGGCCTTGCTCACCCATATGAAGCAAAATGTAGGCCATTTGACAGCATGAAGCAACAACCAAACTGAAGTCAGAATTTGTATCAAAAACAGACTACACCCTTTCAACCAAATTATACTAACAAGATGGATGACAAGAACCTTAAAAAGAATTTACATCTGAAGCTCAATCAAACACAGACCAATTTCTAAATGGATGTTCACAATAAGAGAAACAAACAAGTTGGAGGACCAAAATAAAAGAAAAAGAGGAAAACATCTCATTTCCTCTTACACTAAAGAAAACAAATGAAAAAGAATGCAGTCCTGTCCATTCTTTCAAGTGTTAGATTGTCTAGAACAAAGATACACAAACATATGATGCAGTACAGTTTGAAAATATATATAATTGGTTTTGACTATAAACAACAGTTTGAAGACCAATGATTTTGAATTTTAAAGTGTAGTAGAAAGAATAAGCCATAAAAGGAACATGAACCCAAATCAACTATTTGTAAGTACTCTTAAGAAGCCATCCTTTATTATTCATGGAATTAACACTCAAATGCATTATCAAAAACCTTTAAACAAAAATAATCTTAAAAATTAAATAACAATCTAAACCACTGCAGCTAACTATGCAATTAAATTTGCAAACAATACAAAATTTAAGCTAAAACTAAATTACAATTTTCTTATCTGTATACATGATCTGATAATATTGTTAAAAAGTTCTACTCAAACATAAATGTATGGAGAATCTCTAGCCCAGAAATCATTTAATGTTCATCAAATACTGGCGATAACAATCTCAAAGATTTTGACACTTCATTATTGTATAACCGAATTCAATCTTAGAACAGCAAGAAGTAACCATAGACAATGAAGATTTGCAAAAGGAAATAAGGTTAAGCCAAATGTATTTTGAGAGCAAGAAAATTTTGTATCAACTCCAGCATCAAGCATCTAGTACCAAATACTTTAAAAACAAACAGTAATAATTCCATGCAAAGACATGCCCTCTAATCCTAATTTGAACCTTTTTCTTTGCCTTCTTTTCCTTCTTTGCCAACAGCATCAGACACCAAAGCCATGGGTCTTTGATCAATAACCTCATCAATTATGCCAAATTCCTTTGCCTCTTCTGGGGTCATAAAGTAATCCCTATCCATATTTTTCTGAATAACATCAACAGACTGTCCAGTGTGTTTTGAGTACAAAGCATTCAGTGAATCCCAAACCCGAACTATCTGTTTTGTATGAATTGTCATATCCTTTGCCTGCCCACTGTACCCTCCGGATGGTTGATGAATCATAATCGTTGCATTTGGGAGTGCCAGCCTTTCACCCTTGGCACCTGCGGCCAAGAGCAGGGAAGCCATTGATGCAGCTTGACCCAAACAAATAGTATTAATGGGAGATCTAATGTACTGCATAGTATCATAAATGGCAAGCCCTGCATAAAAACACAACCATCAGTATCATAATCAACATACAACCATTATCATTATCAACGTTTCTAATTGCTAGTGCCTATCCAATAGGTAAAAGCATGTTAGTGCAGCTTTTTGATATTTGGCATAAACGGATGGAAACGCCTTTAGGAATAAATACTTGCTATCTGAGAAACACTTTGTGGGTCAGAAAAAAAACTTGAGTTGCTTTTTGGGAAGTAAATAATAACATGTGTTTAAGGAGAATAATTTATCCTGTCATTTTACAGAAAGCAGCCTTACTCAAAGGCAAGGGTAGGGAAAAGAAATTCCCAAACGCACCCTACATTTCGTAGCTAGCACCACTTTGACTTCTAATAATGATGAGATAAATTTGATATTCTGTGTGATGAAGAAGTTCTAAACAAATTAAGCAAACGATACAAGCTCAGCGCGAGTACTTTCGCTTGTAGATGTTGAATTTTCAAAATTTTTCAAGTACAAAAATTAGAAGCGGAACAGAATGAGCCGGGAGTGGAAAGTAACTAAATATCCATTTTGCAGCTAAAAGAACCCCAAATCAAATTTAGCGGCAGTGAGATGACAAATTTCACTAATATTATAAAGCATAAATTAAAAATGAAAATTGAAAACAATTGAATCGAAAGACCTGCGGTGACTTGGCCGCCGGGGGAGTTAAGATACATGTGAATGGGCTTGGAGGGGTTTTCGGACTCTAAGAAGAGGAGTTGAGCGACGACGACGTGAGCGGCGTCGTCATTAATTCCTCCGTTGATACATACTATTCTCTCCTTTAGAAGCCTAGAGAAAATGTCGTAGGCTCTCTCTCCTCGCGATGAGTGCTCGATCACCATCGGTATCAGACTATAAGAACGACCCAAAATCATTGATGACCGTTTCGATAATTGCAAGATTTTGGAGCCAATGAAGCTTCTCCAAATTAGACTCCTCATGCTTTGCATTTTTCTCCTCTCTCTCCCGACGGAAATAGAGGGACAAGGGAATAGGGTTTATCGGTTTCACCTCCACAGAGAACACTGACTAACTTGGACAAAGAGATCGCTGTTAATTTTTTGGCACCGCATTCGCTCACTGCTAGTGAGAGTAAGACAAATGCCAGGCCCGGCCCGTGAAGACTCCGTCTTCTGGACGGGCCTAGGCAAGCCATGGAGACACGTATCAGGAATTAATTAATTTAAAATATATAGTATACCAGATATACCTAAAAGTTTTGTCTATGACACAAACATCCCTGTTAAACTCATTATAAAATAAAAATTATATTATTTATTTTAATAATATATTACATAGTATTAAACAAATAAGTCTCTTTGATTATTTTTAATTGTCCTTAATTATAAATTACAGTTATTAAAATATAGTTCTTAAATTTGAACGGTAGTCATTTTAAAAAAAATAATAATAAATAAAATATTTTTTAATTACTTTTAAAATTTTTATACAAAGAGAGACAGTGACAGAGAGGGGGTGGGGGGAGGAAGAGCGATGGTGGGATTCCCTAAACCATAATAAATATATATATTGACTTAGAACAATAACATCAATTTTAAGCCATTAGTTTTTCATTTTCATAACTAGTGTTTAAAATTTAATATTAACCAATGGATATCATTCAATGTTATCAATTCACCATTTATATTTGCTCTATGTACGTGTGTACACGTACGTACACATATATGTATCGTTATTTTAATAAAAATAAATAATAAATAAGTGGATACATGTATGTACACGTATATACGTTATTTTAATAAAAATAAATAAAAATATGGATACATGTATGACACGTATATTACGTTATTTTAATAAAAATAAATAATAAATAAGTGGAGTTAAATAATTTTTAGTGTATTAAATTGTCTCGTCTCTTAATTTATTCTCTAATATTTTAATTTTTTATCTCTTTCTCTCTTGTGTGCCTCAATTTTTTTTGCACTTTTTTAATACTTTACTAACATATAAATTTAATCAATAGCTTTTTACGTACTTATAAGAAATATTTATTTTAATTTTCATACTTATTAAAAAAAAATTTAATGTTTGTAAACTTTTGATAGGAGTTTAGTTTGTATTTATAATAAAAATATACATGTGAATTCTTTTTCGTGCTTATTATTGTGTTACAAATTAGTTTGTTGCCATGTCTAGTCATGGCACATTTATATTTTTTTATATTTTTGTTTTTTTTATATTTTTGTTACAAATGGCATATTTGATTTATACATATAGGTATTTTATTGCGTTTTTTAAACTTATTGGTCACATTTAAACAATTAAAAAGTACAAAAAAAAATTAGAACAATATAAAGAAAATTGTAATTAAAAATTACAAACAAAAAAAATTAAAATTGTATAACATAATAGATCTTTGTTATTTCATAAGATTTTGAAAATTTTAATTAGCACGTTAGTGTTAATCAAGAGAACTTGACTCCTCGAAATGTCAGAGGAGTGAGCGCATCAATTAAGTGGTTAGAAATAAATTAAATCAATAAAACTTAGATAAATTGATATATTAATATATAATTAATTAAAGTATTTAATATTTTATTGATTATCAAATAAATCGAGAGTCATTTTTAATCATCTCGCTCTTTTATGTATTGATTATCAAATAAATTGGGCATGGATTCGACTTTTTACAAAGCCAAATAAAAATAAGAATTTGTGGGGACTTATAAAGAGATAACAGTTAACAAATTAATAGTTCTATCGATAATACCTACATAAAAAATTATCTTATCAAAGTAAATTTTATATCTCATAAATGAACATTAATTTCTCTTCTTTTTTTTTGGTATATGTATTTGTTAGTATGCAAATTAATTTTTTATTTTTTAATTAAATTTGTTAAATTTAAATTTTACATTTAATTTGATGTGTTTATTAGAAGTTTTCATACTTACCGAGTTTTATATGAAATTGTAGAAATTTCACCAACAAAAGAAAGTGAAATGCCATTTGGTAGTAGTATGTTGATATAAATGGTTTTATATTTATCTATTTTTATTTTGATAATTATGAGTAGACTCCATTATTATCTCCGATTTATCAACCCTTCCTTTTGATTCTTGGTAAGTCAAAAATTGTTAAATTTTTAAAATTATTTCACAGCTGTTTTAAACAAGTTTTCATTTAAATTTTCTACAATGATAGAACCTTCTCTTGAGTCAATTACATAAACCACTCTTTTTGACTGAGTATAAATTATTGAATTTGCAGCCAACATAATAATAACTGTTGTGACGTTGCCATATAAATTTTTCAATACAACCAAAACTTTAATTATAAAATCATATTATATATATATATATATATATAAAGACGCACATGATGAAAATATTCCACAATAGTAAGTAGATCTTCTCGTAATTTAATATTCTCGACAACCATAATAGTGTCCTTATTTTGACGAGTATTAATTTATTTATTTTATTTATTTAAGACATAAATAATAGTATAGCGTAATAACAATATTTATAAAGTTTTTGGCATAAACAATGTTATAATTATAAATATTAACATTAAATTATAAACAATCTTTTTTGACAATTGTGCTTTTGAAGAATACAAATTATTCGCATGGACCGCAGGGCAGCGATATTGCATTAGTTTTGGTACAAGCATAATTTTTAATTTACCAAATTTTTATAGAAAAAAACAGAGAAGTTGGGCAAAAAGAAAGTCAAAAATGTCAGGGGCTTAGTTGTCTTTTCATTACATTTCTTCTGTATTATATTTCTTCGTCCTGCTATTTTCCTATCCAAAATAATTATTTTATTTTTGCAAACGTACATTATTCGATTAATATTCCGAATCTATCCGCATTTTGCCCCGTCAAAATTCTACGCGGCCAGGAGGAGATTGACCGCAATTCATGTGCCACGTAAGATAAATATTTTAATTTCAGGCACGTGTTATGCGTCAACATCACGTGACATTCACAACTGTCCAATTAAAAGTTCCCCGTAAAAGTAGAAACCAAACTAACTTCTACAAATTTAGACATTGTACCATAACTAATTTACACACAATGCCATTCAGCTCACTATAGTGAAAACTATAGGGCCATGGCTAACATGCACATCACAATCGATAAAACGCACACATCACAACCCAGCTCTGTGATCTCTCTCCAGAAATCCCTCAAAAACCACCCTCTTCTTATGCTCCTCGAAATTGAGCTCAGGGTCACCGTTGCTTGTCGTCGTCAAATCATCATTATGACCTGCAGTTCTTAATCGAGGAACGAAATAAAGCCATGCAGACGTACACAGAATTGCACACAATCGACCCCATATTAACATTATTATCAAGGTCACCATAACAATCGACATTCCCACCATTGGGTCAAACGTCTTGACCACGTTCGCATTATCACTTCGGCCATTTTTTTTGGGCATGACCCGAGTTTGCGATGACGGTTTCGCAGCCCCTTTTTCGCGTTTCGGAACTGAGTTTGGCAACTTGGCTGCGTTTCGGCCGGATTTGGGCCTATCATCAGGCGAACTGGGTTGGGTTGACCCGGTTCTTATGATGTCTATTTTCCTGCGAGAGGATAACCGCTTTTGACTCGTATTGTCCCTGGAAGAATCCGTCGCGTGATCGAATGATTTCAGATTTTCAAGGATGATGATTTCTTCAGACCGGTGTCTTGTCTGAAACCCAAAAACAGAACGTTTCAGAATTCATACACAACAAATTTTTATTTATTAAAATTATTTAAGAGAATTTTGTTTACATACCTCTTCAACTTGGAGTATTTCCTCTGGGGCTGGCGCTGGGACTGGGACTGGGACTGGGACTGGGGCTTCATCCGAGAAAACTCTTACAACAGTCGGAATTTCATGAAACGATGTGGTTTTGGCAATTGAAAAATGACGCCGGGTGAAGATCAACCTGTAAAACTTCCATTTGGATTTTGACTTCGACGAGTGAAGTTTAGTCTGAAATTGATGCGCAGCAGCTTTCTCAGAACTGCCGTCAATAGGAACCGGTTTAACGGAAGAGTTCTTCATGCGAAACGTTGGCCAACATAACAAACCAGTAGTTTCTTTGTTTCTGTTATTGGATTGAGCATCGAGCAACTTTCACTGATATTTTCTCTGAAAATTCTTTTTTCCGGGAAATCCCAAAACAACAAAGAAAGCAAGAATTTCTTGGTCTGGCGTGGCGGCTGGCTTTGCTTTGGATTTCGGCCATCGAAGAGAGAAGCTATGGGTCGGCATGGAGGACTTTGAATAGATAGAGGGAGCGGTAGGTTTCCGGGGGTGCTACAACTGCTTAATGAGAGACTATATACAGTAGGCGAAATTATTAATGTCAAAATTATATTTATTTTTTTAATTCTTTTACAATATCGTAAATGTATATAAAATATTTTCTATAAGCGGACATGTTTAGACTTGGACTTTTTGTGGCAGGCCGAGTCGCTGTTCTTGCACGTTTACATCCTGTACGCGCTTTAACCCGTTACGCTCCTTAATTCCACCACCTTACCTGGGTACAGTTTCGTCATCTACGATTAGTCAGATTCGGGGTTTCGTGTAAATTTGCGGCAGCCAAATGTCAACTTAGTTGCTGCAAATAATTATCCATTGTTTGTTTTGTTAAAGCCAAGGGTGAGGGGGGAAACTTCCACGGATTTTTTTTTACAAGGGATAATAATAGCCCACGGGTTTTAGGTCTTAATATTTACCTAAGAAGCCTTGCTAGTCTTTATCAATTTTCTTATTCATCTTGAATAAACGCTCTACTTATTACTCCCCTTGACAATGTCTTCTACACAATATACATAAATATAAATATATATATACACATACACATATATATATAAAATATGAGTCGTGATTAATATAAATACATATTTAACAACGTAACGTTTTTAAAAAATTTTTAACATAAAACATATATTTTTTAAAACTTTTGACGGAAGTTATTAAAAATCTATTTATTATTTAGATATAATGCGGTATATTGACTTTAAGTTATAATTGTAGTAAAATAAAAATAGTAAATGTTATATTTTAGTTAAAAAAAAGTTAGTATTATTAAATAATTTTTTATTTTTAAATTAATATTATTAAATAAAATCTAATTTTTTATAATATATATATACATATATATATGTATTAATATTTATAGAAATAATAATAATAATTAAAAAAACTAAGCTTGAGGTGAGATATTAGCTTTACGATGCTGAATTTTGTTTCTAGACATTTGACTTTTAATGAAGGTGAAACTCAACTTAAATAAATAAAAGATAAATCAGAGCTAGTTTCTAACATTCTACAATGGTTTTCAATAATTTTACCAACATTCTAGAATGAGAACGTAAGGTGTACAAGCTATATAATTACTACATTTTTTAATATTATTTAATTATTTTTTATTTAATAAATAAATATTTAAATAATTTTAATAATATGTATTGTGATATACGCAAGACAAACTCACTCTAATTAACTAAATAAATAAAATAATAAAATTATATACCACAACAAATCATTGTCAACTAATTTAATTAAAATATTATTGTAAACGGCAATTTAATTTTGTTTTACTTTTAAATAAAAAGTTTATAAAATATTATAAATTAATTTAATAATTATATTAGAATTTAAAATTGTATGATTCATTTAATATATTTTTAAATTTTATCTATTTAAATATAAATAATTTTTTTAACAAAATAAATATAAATCGTATTATAAAATAATTTTACTGGGATAAAATTCGTTATAATTATTAATTATATTTTATTGGTGGTATCTATGTTATTGTCATATCATCGCAAATGAATTCGCGTCCGTTAGTTTTATACGGAGTGTATTATCTTAGATTTGATTGATGGAAGGGCAACCGGGAGGCTTAAATGGGTCATTCACATGTAATATACATGGGGTTTTGTATTCGGCGGTGGCACGCACATCCATGACCACTTATTTTGACAGGACAAAGACAAGGGCATGGACTTGGTCATATCATCGTCATCCTTATGAACCGCAGATGTTTATCATCGTCATCCTTATGAACCGCAGATGTTTGTAATGTATATATAGTTCTTTAATTTTTGAGAACATGGAAAGGATCATCTGACCAACCAACACAAACGATTACATGCCACTTTAGCATTAGGAATATCTTTTGCAAGAAAAAAGAAAGCTACTGGGAATTAATTTACTAACTATAGGAGAAAAGGCAAGTGCTAATACGATTACATGCTACTTGTATGTGTGCCTATGTAAAGTGATTGCTAATTTGGATGTCTAAAGTTACTTGGACCAGGTAACATATGGTTAATAAATTACTGTAAACTTTCGATCCATTCACAAATTTGAAACTTCAAATAAAGAATGAGATCTTCTGTAAAAATGGTTAGAACTCTAAGAAAGATCAAACTTAAGACTTGAGATTGACACATTTTTTGATATGTGATGAAGAATCAATAGCAAAATAAATAAAATAACACAGATGCAAGAGTATACATGTTAATGGTATTAACTGAGAGATAATGACAAGTACCAAGGTTCAATACAAAACAATATGGCCAAATATTAAGGCAAATGCCAAGACAAATGCGCACAATAGAAAGTTTAAAATCACAACAAAGGTTATTTTATTCTACAAAATTTAGGTTATTTCTGAATTTTTACTTTGTTTGTGGTGGCAGGTAAAGTTTGCCTCTCGCTTCTACACGATACAGGTAATTTCCTTGCTCACTTTCAGAGATAAGCTTTAACTCTCAAGGTACTAGTGATTACTGATTGTAATTTTGAAGCACGATTATGCATGCTTCTAATGCAAGTTGTGTGAATGCTTCTGTATTGAAGATTGTCTTGTTTCAAGTGACTGGGATTTAAATTTAAGGTGGTAGACTAATAATTATATGTAAGAAGAGGATTCAGGTGGGAACTATTAAGGATTGGCTGAGTTCAACCTTACTTGTGGTTTGATAAACTTAAAAACTTTTACATAAAATGCAGCAGAAAAACTGAGTTTGAAACATGAGAATACTCCGTGCACATATTTTTACAGGGGATTGTCTCCGATGCAAAATTTTTTTAAATTTTTTTGTTTGTATTTTAAATTATTTTACTACGTGTTTTAATTTTTTTTTATTAATCATTTCAATTTTTTATATTTTATGTTTTAAGTTTTTAATTAATAGTTTCAATTTTTACGTTTTATGTTTTTTTTGTTGACTGTTTCGTTTTTATCTTCTATATTGCTTATTATCGTATGGAATTTTTAAAAATTACTAATAATTATATTTCTCGTAGCTAAGATTTGAAACTTCTGAATTATTATACAAGGACATGAAATAGAATGATTAGTCATTTAGCTTGGACATTAGTTAATTCTTGAATGCAATACCAAGATGTCATGTGAGCCCTCTATTTCAATTGAATCCCCGAACATAATCAAGTACAACCCTCTACTTCATGCTACATTAATTCTGCTTCTCTCAAATCCAATGTGTTTTAACATATAAAAAAACAAAAAAAAAGTTGAAAAAAAAGATGTTCCTTTTATTTTATTGACACACAGTAATGGAATTCCCGATCAATTATCATGATAATTGTTGGAGTATTTGTGAAGCTCAGACTGATGGCCCTTGTATAGATCAACTTTCAGACCATGCTTTATGTACATTGTCAATGCAAGCTTTGGCGCCACCTGATGATCACTGACCACCTTCACACTATAACGATAAACGATGGAAGCAGCGGCGAATTTCATTTGGTAGTAGGCGAAATTTTTTGCCTAAGCAGAGACGAGGGCCGCCGTTGAAGGCAGTGAATTTGTAGGCAGACTCGCTCATAAATCTTCCATCTCTTATCCATCTGTCTGGCTTGACATCTCGGCAGTCCTTTCCCCATATGCCTTCCATTCTGCCCATTGCATATATGGCATATATCACATTTGTCCCTTTCTTTATTACTGACCCATCTGGCAATATTTCGTCTTCAACCACCTACTGCATCACAAAACATATATACAAATATTCTCATTAATAATTTACAGGTAATCTAGAAAAGAAACAGACAAACTTGCTGCTTTGCATTCAAAATTTTAGTTTTATATTCTCATCGTATGCCTTATATATTTTTTAGGAGAATAAAAGAAACTTTTATGAGAATAAAAAAAAATTACATAAAATATACAGTAACAATCAAGTAGCAATAGAATTTGTAATGTAGAAGTATTACTGAAACAGATTATACTTCAAACCTGGAGTGCAGGGGAGAAGAATGTTTTGAATTATGAAAGAATTTTTAATTTTGATCTATCTAGGAATATAAACTGCAGGTCTTGGCCTCTGTTATGGTAATCAGCTTCCACCTATTGTATGTTTTATTTTATTTTGATAACGTACGACTTGCTTTACTTGTTAACCTCAAACCTCGTTTTTGTAACGAAAGGTACATGCTGGGTAGGTAAACAAGAAGACCAAATATGCACAAGTACCTATCCAACTCAACCAAGGATCAAAAACCAATTAACACATAAACAGAACTCACGCATACATGCTCATGCTACATCTCTTTGTAATAGCAGCTGATACATGATCAATATATAGCTGTGTATGTACATACAGATTAAAGCTTAATTAACACGGTGTTCTGATTATTTATGGAACTGAATCAATGAAAATAATACTAATAAATAGCATAAAACACTAAAAAGTTGGTGCTTACCTCTTTGTGATCTACAGGCACTGCAAGATAGTGTCTTAGAGCTTCATACAAAGCAGCTTGCAAGTTATCCATCTTCTTTATCTCCTCTGCTTTAAACACCGATGGAGTCTCTTTTCTCTTTTTCCTTTTTATTTCACCAATTATCCTGCATATCTCTGCAAGAATTTTCTCCTCCACTTCTGGATTCCGATCAAGCAACCAGAAAAACCAGCTCAATGCCACAGAAGAAGTATCCCTTCCTGCAAGAATGAAATTTACGTAAATATCACGCAAAAACTTGTCTGTATATGGCTGTCCGTTCTCGTCTCTTAACCTCATAAACACGGTTAAGATATCGGATCTCTGCATCATGGAATTATCGGTGGTTTGCATGGAGAGTTCCCTTTTTCGCATTTGAATAACTTCTTCAGCAAATTCATCCACACTCTTTATCGATCTTTTCAGCTTCTTTTCGTTCCCTAAATCTAGATATCTCATAATTTTCCAAACACAAGTTGGCGTTACAAAACGTAAAACTGTGCCTTCAGTTGCATCCTCAAAGGCCTTAGCAAATGGGATTTCTGGCAATCCTGGACGCAGGCAACCGGGATCAACTCCAAATGCTATCATGCAGACGTTGTCAAATGTTAGCCTCAACAATATGTCTTGTAAATCAACAGAGACCAAGCTGTTAACTGAGTTTTCTAGGACAGGTAAGAGCCTAGAATGTACGAGCTCAAACAATGATTCAATCGTCATTTGCCGGAACTTAGCTGTATGAAACTCAATGCTCGCAGTCTTTCTTAGCCGGAGCCACGTGTCGTCGTCAGCGTTGAATATCCTTTCTCCTAGAAGATCACGAACCGTGTCGGGAAAATATTGACCTTTTGGGAAATTAGGGAACTTGGTCTCGAGAAGATGCTCTAATTACGAGGATCAGAGGTTACCACACAATTAAGACTGCTAAACCACGGACCTTTGAATCTAAACGTACCGTTTTGTCGAATAATTACATCAGTAATCCATTCATACATGTTGCTTGACCAAAATGTGAATTTTGACTTTGAAAAAGAAAGAAAACCGTAGAAACCCAATCTTCCCAAGCAAGCCCTTGGCCGAGGCTTTTCCACCTTCTTTCGTGGTACAAATTGTGAGTTCTTCACACAATTGAAGAAATCTCCAACACACTCCATCAAGTAACTAAGCATAACTCATTCAAAACTGTCAAATTTTGCATATACATGATATATAATTAATTGGCGTGCCTTGTGTTTGTGAAAATAATTCAATGAACATATATTTTCATTTTATGTACGTTACTAGTATTTTAGTCCAACAAATGGTATCAAAGCATGTTAGGATTGGTATGCATGTCTGATTGCTTGAAAAACTGAAAAAATTGCACAAAAATGTACCATTCGGTCACCATGCTTTCCGTGCTGGAATTTTGAGTTTCCAATCTGTTCTAAAGGATTCAAAGATGCATAATGATATATTTGGATCGTGGATTTTCTGGTTGGGTGTGTTGTGTGATAGTTTTGGTGAAAAACTGAAATTGCATGCATATGATTTATATTCAACTAAGGTGGGAATTATTAGTCAAAAAGAGTTTTCAACCAATTCTCATGTGCTTGAATGTTTTATGATGATGAATTAAATCTATATACGTTGCATTGCATGTAGTCAATGATTTATCATGTAATTGTACCACTATACGATATTGTACTTTAACCTGATACATTACTGTCAAATTGGTGTAAATACACGTAATTTATATAATGTATAAGTATAAGACTAACTATATCTTGTATGATAAAACCAATTTAATGACATGTTATTTACATTTGAAAACGTGTGACGATCAAGATGGGATTCGTTGACTTGATATATAATATTAGAGTTAATGTTGATTCTATTTGGATTCAAGTTTAATAAGTAGCTAAAAGATAAGTCTCTTATTAGAATAATTAAATGTTATACGAAAGAGTTCATAATGACGAGTTCAATGCATATTAATTAATAGTTTGTGGTTATATAAATAAAGGGTTTTGACATATCATGGACTTAAAATCCATTGGGATTAGATAACGCAAGGACTTTAATCACATGATATGTATAATTGAGATGGGAATTAATGAAACATGACATCATTGAAGATTAAGATTTATGGCACATTTTTAGATGCTAACCATAGTCATTGAACAATTGAATAGTTTGATAAACCCAAAAAATTCAAAATGGATTCACAATTATTCCATAATGAATGCACATAATCATACTAATAATTAATGGCAACTAGAAGTATTTGGGATTAATAATATTATCAAGAACAAATGTTAGCACTTTTAAGATAATATTTAGGCTGAAATAAATATATATAATCGTTATATATATTTATAAATTCTTTAAAGTGTTTAACAAATTTTGTTTTGTTTGTTTGCATTGAAATGTAATTTATTATAAATTATATGATAAAATTAATAATATTGATTATCTAAGGATTTAAATGAAAATTTACTTCGAGTATTTTTATTATTTTGTAATTACTTTGAGTATTTATATTATAATATAATTAAATTTTTGTATTTTGATTTATTATTAAGATAAATTTAATATTAATAAAAAATAATTACGTTACTTTTAATATCCATGTTGTATACAACCATTTAACATATAATTGTCATAATTTAATCCTTAAAATTTATCAGTTTAAAATAAATAAATAAGAACAAGAAGTTAGTATTGTTTGAAATTTAAAATAAAAAAATATATATGAGAATTATTTAATTAATGAAGAGAGTGAAGATAATCAATTAGTTATGGATGAAAGAAATCAAAATAAGTCCTACCATCCAATTATTGCTTTATCTAACTTATATTAAATTTACCTTAGCTTTTTTTATTTGTAAACAGTCAATATTTTTTTTTATTGATTGAATAGTTATACAATATTAATATAACTGTCGTGATAGAACTCTTTTTCTTATAAAAAAGTTCAATTATTTCTTTATTTAACCTATATTAAATTCACTTTGACTTTATATATATATATATATATATATAACTAATCAATAATTTTTTCTTTATTTATTAATTGAATAATCTTATTATATAAATATAATTATCATGATAGGACTGTTTTACTTTCTAATACTATTAACACATGTATATGTTTTGTTGGTGTTAATGCACGAGGACAAGTTTGCATTTTGTTATGACTTTAATAAGCATTATATTATTATTATTATTATATGTTCTATAATTTACAAAAGTAAATAAATATTAACAAAAAAATAAATTATATGGAGTATGAAATAATAATACAAATTTACAATATCAATTTGTATAAGATAGCATTATTCTTTACTTTACGAATAGATTAAAATAAAATTATAAAGTCAAACTTTATTATGAAATAATCATATTCAAGAAAGAGAATAATATTTTGCTATCTATTTTATTAAATATGTATAACACTAATATATCATATTTTCAATTTCAAAAATGCTATTCAAAGTAACACTCACAATGGTGTTTTAACATAAATAAGTTGTTAGAGCACTAATTTGTATAGTAGTAATATAAAACTATATACCCCAATAATTATTTCTAAAATTTTTATTCTAAGTAACATGGTATTTAGTGATTTGAAAAATATTATTTTAAGATAACAAATGGCAGGGTAAGAGTTATGAAACTTCACTATATAATTAATAAATGACATATTATTTGATATAATAATAAAATAAATTTAACAAAATTCTTGCATAACAATTATTATGTGATAAACTAAATTAACTTTAAGAATATATTAAAAAATATGCGATTTTAAGAACACACGCACACACACATTCATATATATATATATATATATATATATAGAGAGAGAGAGAGAGAGAGAGTAAAACCTCTTTACAGTGATATATAGGATTAACTTTTATGTAGTTTATAAAAAATTTTAGTCTCACTTTGTGCCAATTGTAAATAATAATAAATTTTATATTATAATAAGTTATGATTTTTTTAAATCCACCTAAAATTGCCAAAGATATATGTTGTGTTACATTAAATAAAGAAAAAATTGAATAAAATATTTTTTTAATGTATATTTTTAAAAAAATAATTTAATTTTTAAAATTATTATTATATCTTTAAATTTATTATGTAATAACTCAGTAGTATATATTCCTTCTTGTTAAAAATATTTTACCATATATGAACGTTTTACTTTTGGTTTGGACATTATGCTTGAAAGAAGTGGCTAATCATTTGAATGTCTTAGATATTATTGTTTGTAATACTTTAAGACTATTTTCTAATCACTTTATGAGATCTTTTGCTTCTAGTTGGGGTTTGATTCTTTCATTTTGCACATTTAGATATAAATATTTTTGGTCAATTAAAATTATTTTTTGGTGGCATGGTTGATTTGTCAGAGCAAGAAGAAAAAGATCACTTGAAATAGTTGAAGATCGCTTGGGTTATTTTATAAAATGTACAATATTTATTGAATTTATATTGAAAGAAAAACATTAAATAAAATATAAATATTTAAAATTTTAAGATAACTTTGCATTTTTTCAAGGCTAAATTGATATACTTGTGTGCGTGTTTTTATTTTGATTTTTTTAAACCTCTACCCATCTCTTTTATTAATATCTATGATTATATATTAAATTTGACATATTTTCGTGTATCAAAGTAGGTAAAGAAAAAGAATTGTCACGACCCAAATTTATTTATATATGGAAAGCAAGCAAATATTAAAATAAATAAAATTATATCGTATAATTCTTTTGAAATTTATAAAAAAAAACTCAGTTTATTTAAATTTTTATAAAAGGTATGCTTATATTTTTCTGAATTATTTATTGACTAACATTGTCTTTTATAATCAAATTGAAAATAATATAATATTTATATTTATATTAAATATTAATATTAAAAATATATATTTTAATAAATAATTATTTTAAACAAAAAAGTGTCTCTTTCAGGGAAATTTTTTTCCAAAAGTGAGGTTTCACGGACCTCAAAGAACGTCAAAGAGTGATGTGAGAATTCTTCGTTAAAATAAAAATAACTGGACAAAGGAAAAGCTAAAAAAGAAAAGAACCAGTCGTATATAGTCTATAATTGCGGTGCCCACGCTCCTTTATGTTCTCTCCCTTTCTGCTCAGTCATGCATCTTGTATAGCATTAGTAGCAGAAGAAGAGAAGAATAGAGAAGCTGAATTGGTGTGTGTGGCGGTGGCGCAAGCTTCAATGGAAAGTACAGGCAGCTCTCTCCTTGGTTTAATACTACTTTGCAGTCTGCTCGTTTGGGCCATGGCGGCGCCCAAAAATACTACTGGCGAAGAAGGAATTGAAACAAAAGCAGCGGAAGAAGATAGAGTAATAAACTTGCCTGGCGAACCCAAGCACGTTGGTTTCAAACACTATTCTGGCTACGTCAAACTCCGCCCACACGAGGGAAAAGCATTGTTCTACTGGTTCTTTCGTGCTCAAAATCAATTTCATAAGCAGATGCCTCTTGTCCTTTGGCTCAATGGAGGTCAAGTTCTTGCTCTTTCTCTCTGCTATTCATTTGATTTGGGAATTAATTTAGAATCATTTCAGAAAAAAAAACTAAATAAAATAATTAATATTAATATTAGTATTATCATTCATAATAGGGGAATGGTACTCCACTGCTTTATTTGATGTCTGTTTCAGAAGATTCCCACGGTAGGATTAAATGATAAAAGTTTAATATTCAATCCTTCACTGGTATTAATTAATTTTGATTTCAATTTACTACAGTTGATCATTTTATATGTTAATGATTGGATTGGATTGGATTGGATTTGTTTGGATTGGATGGGATGGGATTGGACTGGACGAATGAACGTGTACTACTACTGCTGCTGCTTCTTGCCGTTATCTTTGACGGCATAAATCAGTTCACTGTTATCTAGGCACACAGAAATAGTGGTGGAACATGTTTCCTGTCCAGTAACGAACTGGAGCAGACCAGTACAGACTGAAGCACCACTTTTTGTCTTTTAGTTATAATATTTTGTATTTGTTTGTTTAAATGTGTCCTGAAACACATAACAGGGGAAGCCCAACCTTTAACGAAAGAAAAAGAAAGTGGAAACATCAATTATTTTGACTTATGCCACATACCTTGGTACCTACTTTCCCCGCTGTCTGCCCGTGATTTTTGCCCGTTTCTTTTATTTCAAGTATATAACTTTTTTTTTCTTTTTAAAAATACAAATAACAAAACACATGACAAGTCTATGTCTGGCCTCTTTCAAATTACGACTGGGCCCATTAGAAACCAAACACCGCCGATCTATTCCATATTTTTCTTTATTCGTCTTGTCCTTTCTTTGTCAGATGCAAGGATAAAGGCGTCCAAGTTTTTACTTTTCATACATACGTACATAAGTAGCATCCACAGCTATCTATTCTTACTTTTTACTGCCTGATTGAAATATTTACTCTCTGCATGTTCATTGAAATTTTCAATTATTTTGCCTTCTGTTCTTCCTTTTTGTTAACGAAAATTACGAATATATCCATTATAGAAACTGAAAAAAATGACATAGATTTGTTGGCTTACTAAATGTTCCAGGACCCGGGTGTTCATCCATAGCCTATGGAGCTGCACAAGAACTTGGACCCTTCTATGTTGGTAGCAATGGAACTAAACTCGCTCTTAACAAACATTCTTGGAACAGAGGTAACTGTTATTTGTTTATGTAATTATATATGTATGTATGTAAGTTTTTCAGTTTGTTGATCATGAATTAATTAATATTTATCATTATTTTGATAGTTGCAAATATGCTGTTCCTGGAGGCTCCAGTGGGTGTAGGATTTTCGTACACCAACAATTCAGAAGATTTACAGAATCTTGGTGATAAAGTCACTGCCAATGATTCCTATGCATTCTTGCTTGGCTGGTTCGACAGATTTCCAGCCTTCAAATCAAATGAATTTTACATTGCCGGAGAGAGTTACGCAGGTAAATCTTTTAGTATTCACAAACATTATTTCCTCTTGTTATTTTCTTTTCTAATTCTCTTTTTCTTTCTAAAACCCAGGTCACTACGTTCCTCAACTGGCCGAGCTCATTCATGACAGAAACAAAGGAGCTGGCAAAGATTCATTTATAAATCTCAAGGGCTTCATGGTAATTAACTAGTAATTAATTTCAACATTATTAATACCCTCTATGATATCATATCGAAAGATAACCAACATTAGTGTTGGAAAAACTAGCAGATAGGGAATGCTGCGATGAACGATCCAACGGACAGCAAAGGGCTGGTAGATTACGCATGGAGTCACGCAATAATATCAGATAAACTGTACGAAGGCATAAGGAAGGAATGCGAAGACTTTGGTGTAAGTTCTGAGATGGTCAGAAGCCGATGCAATGATCACATAAGAGAGTTTGTTCAAGCTTATTCTGAAATTGACATATACAGCATTTACTCTCCGGTTTGCTTAAATTCTCTTCACACAACATCTAACTCTTCAAAACTTGTGGTTGCTCCACATCTCCTCACACAGCATGTAAGTATGCAAATCAAATGACTCGTATTAATTTCATGCTTTAGGAACCATTAGATCTGATTAACTAATAACATGGGCAGGAGGAATGGCATAAGCTAGGTAAGTCAGGGTACGATCCATGCACAGTAGAGTATGTTGAGAAATATTTCAACAGAGTAGATGTTCAGAGAGCCTTACATGCCAATCTCACCAAACTCTCCTACCCATACACCACATGCAGGTAAGCAATGTAATAAAACTAGAGTACGTGGAAATATATCCACACACATATATTAACTATTATTAAAGCATGCGTTAATTTACTAATAAATAATTGAGAGCATGCATGTATTCAAATCATTGAAGGAGAGCTTTCTTTATGTCCCTGCAGCTGTAGCCATTCACCGTGTAATGAAATGCACCATTGAGCTGTTGGAACTATCGTTTTCATTGACATAAATATGTCCACTGCTTACTTTCTTAATGTGCATGCAGTGCTGTCATAGGGAGGTGGAATGACTCTCCGGACACTGTGTTGCCCATAATTCGGAAGCTCCTAAATGCCGGCTTGCGCATCTGGGTCTACAGGTAATTAAGCACGCCACTAATTCCTAATTCAATCTAATAATCAATCAATTTATTTATTTACTAATGTTGAGAGAATGTGAGTGCAGCGGTGACACAGATGGAAGAGTGCCAGTTACATCAACAAGGTACAGCATTAACAAATTAGGTTTAAAAGTAAAGGAAGAATGGAGGGCTTGGTTTCACAAGCGTCAAGTGGCTGGCTGGGTTCAGACTTATGAAAAAGGACTCATTTTTGCCACTGTTCGCGGCGCCGGCCACCAAGTTCCGTTATTTGCACCGCATCAGTCCCTTTCTCTCTTCACCCATTTCCTCTTTGATGCCCACCTGCCATCCTCTCGTTTCTAGAAATCTTCTATGGACTTGGTTTGTAGTAATCATTCCCATTTATATATTAACTCTCCTTCACCCATTTCCTCTTTGATGCCCACATGCCATCCTCTCGTTTCTAGAAATCTTCTATGGACTTGGTTTGTAGTAATCATTCCGATTTATATATTAACTGCAATGAAACTCTCTCTCTCTCTCCTCTCTCTACACGTCGGAAATTAGTACTTGCTATGATAAATATTTAGTTTTGTCTTCATGTTTTCGTGTACCCCTTTGGAAAAGGACAACCCGAATGCCATGTCTTTTTGTGACTTTGATGTGGCTATTCATGCTTTGAAATTGTATGCAGCCTTGTCGGATTCACATGGAATTTCAATTACATAATATATTAAATTTAATTATTAAATAAAATAAATATTTAAATTTTTAGTAATTATTTATTGAAGTCATTAATTTCTCCTATTTTAACATTCATTCTCTCCTCTTTTCTCCCTTTTTTTTTATTAAAAACTAATTAACCTATTTTTCTTTTTATCATTCCGTCGATTAATTCAATGAATCTCTTTTTGTTCTTATTACTATACAAGAGAAGTACAAAAATTATAATACCAAGATGAGTATGTATTTATTGTAGTTAAAAGTTTAAAAATGAAGAAAATTTGATGTTATTTTAAAATATTATGCATATTATGTATTTTTTTAATTAGAAGATACTATTTTAACATTTTGAATCTCAAATAATATTATAAATATATTCAAATATTAAAAAAATGTGTAAAAAATTAAGAGATTTGAACCATATAATATTAAACAAAAAATTTATTTTCTTTAATTCAATAAATTTATGATACTGGCGACCTTTTCTTTCATGTGTGTGTGTGTGTGTATTCCGTCAATATGTACAAGTTAATAGACTTTGATGGACAAGAAAAGAAAAACATTGTAGAGAGAAATACAAAAATTGTAAAGAAGATGGGAAATTGAAATAAAAAAAAACCTTGAAGCGGGAAGATGAAGAGCAATTTAATAACTTGAAAAAAAAAGAAGTAGAAAGAGAAAATATATTAATTAGTTATTAAAGAAAACAAAAGAAAGAAAAACATAGAGAAGATATTAAAAATAAGAGATATTAATAATCTATTTATTACACTTTAATATATTATTAATTTAAATATTAGGAATTGACCTTTATTTTTCGAAAATATTATTTGTTTCTATTTAGAGATATCTTGTTTCATATAAAAAGAAAAAGAAAACGAAAAGTTTTCCAACGCTATATGCCTTTCGATCATATTTAATAGTATTTTGTAAATAGTATTTTTGAATTTCTTTTAAAAATATAAAATAATAATATTTTTTATTTTAATTGTGCGAATGAATATATGTATATATGTAATACTTAAATAGTTTTTGGGGTTATAAATTACTATATTTATAAATGATTAAATTTTTATTTAATTTTTTTACATTAATTATGTATTAAATTAAACAATCTTAAAAATAAAAATAATATAATTGTAGTTGAAAAATTAAAAAAAAAGTTTCACAAATATCCTTACAAGTATGGTAAATATTAAGTGTACGTTAATTGAGTTTTGTAATAAAATATCAAATTCATTGTAAGTTTGATGCATATTCGATATTAAAATTTTATAATGAATACGAGTACGGAGGCATTAATCTCAAACATGTTTCCCTTGCCATCCCTATGTCCTTACTTTGTATTGCAACTTAGGATATCGCCCCCAATTATCATATTTATCATAAAAAAATTTTAAATAATTTTATTTATATAATTAATTAATATCAAAAAAAAATTATTAAAATAACCAATTCATTCTCTTTAGACAATTTTACTCTTAATAATTGCTTTTTATTTTCTACTTTACTAATCAAACACATTCAATTGAATTTTGCTTTCAACAAACAACTTCATCTTCAGAGATCGATACTGTATTAATAGCCTATTATAATGTATTATGTATTTTTTTTTAAAAAAAATTAGGTTTTTTCAATTAAATTTTTAAGTCTTTAAATTAAATCTTAAATTTTAAAATTTATAAATTAATAGAATAAATTTTAATTTATTATTAAATTATGTTTAATGTATTTAGAAATGAAATTAAATTTTATGTTTTCAATTAAATTAAAATTTTTAAAATTTAAAAATTAATAAAGTAATTTTTAATTAACAAATTAATTATGATTAATTGTATTAGATGAAAAAAAAATCTAAGTTTGTTTACTGCAAAAGATACTTAAGGTGTTAATAATGTGGCATATTGCAACGAGCCAGTTATTGATCTGCAAAGGGTTTGCCAAAGTTTGTTCAACTTTATACCTGTAGCCAATGAAGTCAACATTCCTTTGTAGTTGATTATGCTACTTTTCACCAGCAACTCAGTTAGTTATATATTTCCTTTGACATATGAAGATTGTGTTTTGTTTCCTGGTTATTTCAAAACCTAAAATATAACTCAATTCTCCTAAGTCTTTTAAAGCAATGGACTTGTTCAGTTGCTGCACAAGGTCTTCAATTTGGTCTTGATCACTTCCTGTAATGATGATATTGTCTACATCAATCAGTAGTAAGATTAGACTTAAGTTGCTGAACTTATAGAACAAAGATGTATTTGTTTTTGCAATTTGTGAATTTCTAACACATCAGATTGATTTAAAATTTATCAAACCAAGCCCTCAGGTGCTTGCTTTAGTCCATACAAGGCTTTTCAATTTATAAACATGATTCTAAGTTTTTGCATAATGGAAACCAATTGTTGATGCATGTAAACAGTCTCTGAGAAGTCAACATTGAGAAAGGCATTGTTAATATCAACTTACCTTAATTCGAACCCTTTATGAACTGCCAAACTCTGGATTATTTTAATGGTTGATGTCTTGACTATCAAGCTAAAAGTTCCAAGAGTCTGTAAGAAACCCTTTGTAACTATTCTAACTTGACCTTTTGTATGCATCCCATGATTTTCATGCGTTCCTGATAAGGACCAAGCTTCTAGGTTTTGTTTTTAATCAAGGCATGATGATCTTGTTCCATGGCTGACATCTAGTTGGCATCCTTCAAAGGGGGCAGATCCCACTCTAAAGCATCGTGTACATCTGACAAGTGGACTTTACTAATTGAGCCTGGTGTTAACTTCAGGCCACAATCTTATATCTTCAATTTTAGCCCTGAATACCCAAGGCTTGATGAACAGGATCGCTATTTGATCACATGGTATGACGGGACTGCAATCAATGCCCAACTTTGGGGTTCTGGGGACGGAGCGCGTGAAGTTTGGAATGGCCTGATTCTGCCTGAAATAACACCAAACGTAAAAGGTGCTGGAAAGGTTCAGACCAGCTTTGGAAATGGGGGAGTTTGAATAGTCTTGGCTCGGGCATTCCAGTTTTGAAGACTCTTGCTCTGGTGGCCGCTAGGGCACTTTGTGATAAAGAATTGCTTAGGTTAAAGAAGCAAAGTGCTAGACTATCCACAAATATTCTTTGTGATGAGTTCGGAATAACAAAGTTTTGTAGTTGATAAGATCTTCAATTTTTACTTTGTTTTGCAACCGGTTATACATGTCAGTTGTTATACATGTCAGTTGTCCTGTATAAGGAAGGGAGATGGGAATTCCATCCAGGATAGCTGTATTAAACTAATCATGACATGTTTAGATGCTGCTGTACAATGCTATGTTAGGATGGAAGCTTATGGCAGAACTTGAATTCAGTGAATGTAATGTTTTTCTTTTTCTAGGTTGAATGCGTTCTATTGACATAAAGGAAGAACTATGACTTGCAA
Source organism: Xylocarpus granatum (assembly GCA_019650275.1). Classification (NCBI taxonomy): domain Eukaryota; kingdom Viridiplantae; phylum Streptophyta; class Magnoliopsida; order Sapindales; family Meliaceae; genus Xylocarpus; species Xylocarpus granatum. Next base: position 38,748 of record BNST01003103.1, read on the forward strand.
GAGTCAGGCCTATATTTTCCGCATTTGATGATTTTGCAAAATGGTTTTATATTCATTCTCTGAAAATGGCCAACTTTTCTGGTTCAGCCTTACTGTTTGGCAGGCATTCATTCTTCATGGTGAGCCAGATGAAGTGAAAGTTTTCTTACGTTGAAGCTTCATCGAGTTGATAGTTGCTTAAACTTCTTGAATATTCATTCTGTTATAATCATGGCTCCTTGGTGCCAAAAGCGATCACTTTATTAAAGAATTTTATGTGAACGGACCTTAGTACATGTAGTGTGATTGTCTAGTGTTTGAATTTTAAGTTTTTGGGTTGAATGGTTACTAGACAACGTTCTTAAACAATTTTACTAGAGAGAGCCTTCAAGTTGCATGTAATCAAATGCGTATGGTCTAATAAATCAAATCGTAATCCGCACCCAATATCAATATTTATGTCTGGCTGCAAACAACTGTCTGCAAATGATTGTATAAGTTGCTCAGTGAAACACAATGCTTGTAACCAAGATTTTTATTTTAATCTCGTGTAAGTAATTTTGAAGTTTATGAAGTTACAGCAAATGCAAATATCAAATCAAATCAAATCCAGGGCAATTTGGTTCCTCTTTACAGCATTCACTGACAATGCAAGCATGAAGGTGGTATAGCTATACAAAACTGCAATCATCCCCGACCTGAGAAAATGCATAAACATGTCAGCCTTTGTCTTCACCAAAATAACAAGCACTGCAAATGTTGGCAGAGAGCAATCTTTTGCCATTTTAATCCACAAAAGCAAACACTTGCTAGAAGCTACCAATTAAGGAATTATTTATCCAAAGAAAAAAGAATAGAAATCTGAAAGAGGCAGAATTGGGTTAATTACCTGTATTACTTGTAGGAAACACATCATCCTAGATATTGAAGCAAGACTCCATCATTCCCCAGAACAAATCCTTTCTTTTCATTGATGAACCTTTACAAACAAACAAGAATATCAATCAAGAGCTTGGAGATGTGTTGATCATTTAAAAGGAAAATAAATAAATAGGATAGGATACTCATGACTCACTTCACTGAATAAAGATTGGCAGCAATGTTGTCAGCTGCTTTGTCTCGGATCCATGTCTTACCGCCATTTGTGGTTTTCAATAAAATCCCACTACCACCTGCTGCCCAAGCCTCATCCTACACACAAACCACATGAATGTTTTAATACTTGCTTCTGAAATGTTGATAATTCACCTATTTTAAAGTTAAATTCTTCCATTAATCTTCATGGCCCTCACAATATGTCCTGCAAAATTTTAATTGGAGTAATTCTATCTAGCATAATGATATATGGATGTGATTGTGTTATATTATTATCAAATGTCCCACATTTTCACAAGAGAAATTTTGTATGGAACATGTGGCAACAATGTAACATTGTCACCACAGTTTGTATGAATATATTTTGTATAGTAGTGATTATATGTGTGCCACTAAACTTCTTCAAGTTGTAATTCCTTGAGGATGCAAATATCTCTTTTTAGATTACTTTTTATTGAAACTTTACAAGAAATTATACATGCACTGTGACTATTTCTCTTCAACAACAAAAGTTTTTTTAATACAATTGATAAATGAACCAACAATGCAACTATCAATCAATCTACAGAAACCACATGAGGGCCAACACTTCGTCTGAAAGATGAGATGAGAAACAGTTCATAGCAGGATAAAACTCTTGGAAACCATGAATGGAACATTGGATACCAAATGAGTCTTCACCTATTAAAAGAGCTAGAAAGCCGAATCCAAGGATTTAATTAGCATAATACTGTTTCATTAAAAAGTAATAATAATAATAATAATTTATCATTTTTCAGAAAATCACAAGAGCCATCTTTGTTGATCTCTTCTTTTTATTAGCACTGAGCAAAACCATGTTTTGATGCACAGGGCAATTCATATGCTCGGGACTAAAGATCACAAGCTGATCAGTCAACCGTAAGAAATTTATGCTCAAAAGTCATCTTCATTGAAGGAAGCTCAAAGTGAATTTTAGAAAAAAAGAAACATAATTTAAAGATGCACCTCTAATCACCTCAGGGAGACTTGGCCACATATTATTGTAGAACTACACATAACTGAACCCTGAATGATACTTTACTAATGATTCATGAAAAACCAAGACCTACATATCTTAGGACTCTTGACAATTTTAGCCTAGTTTAGTATTCATTGTCATCAAGAAAGAAAGAGGACACTGTATAAATCTTCCTAAAATTCTGAGTACATTAAAGGCCTTGTTAATGAGCTAAGTGAATCCCAAACAGTCAGTTAAGCCAACATGCCATAAGAAACCTATAATTTATCCATAAGACAACATACCACTTGAAAATAGGTACAGGATGTTAACCAACAACGAGAACACAAGACAATTGCCATTATTCAAAGACAATGCTGTTACCTTTGAACGGAATCCAACATCAAGGATTCCAAAACCGCGACTTTGTACTGGAACTTCTTCAAATTCTTCTGTTATCTGCAACATCAAACACCAGCAGTGTTCCAACAATAAGTAAAAGGATGAGCTGATATGTGAAGTAGATATCAATGACGGGAAACATAACCATATTTAAAGAAACTAAGAACTGGGCCTTGTATAGAATAATTTTAAAAAATGAAAAATAAGCAACATGTCTATACATCAGTAAACAATGCAATCAATTTTCCACAAAGATCTCTGGCAGTTCAGTTGTTCCTGGGAGGAAAGAAGAAAGTCAGTAGACATAAAGTAACTTTATGACCTCTTAAATGCTTGATCAAAACTTTTTCAACTTTACTGCTTTATAAATATGACCAATTGTGTAAACCAATACCTAAAAGTTCACAGAAATTCAGAAAACCTGAAGTGAACCACAGATAGGAAAACCTTTCAGTTAAACTGCATCCAAAGAGACCAATTTAATCAATCTAGATTACCAAAATTCATGCTGGCACAGAAACAAGGCTCAACTGCGTGCAAATTTTAACAGCATCTAGGTCCAAGAAAATTATCAACCAAATGGTTGTATTCCAAGGTGCAAGGAAAATAGAAAGAAAGAAGAAAAAGATATAGGTAAACCACATTGGTTGGACTTAAAATGAAATTTGTTCCAAACACAAGAACTATCTATTATGTTATAACTTTTTAAGTAAAGACTGTCAGAGAAAAAATGTTCAAATAAAGTTATTGGGAGCAGATTTTTCAGTTATTTGTGCTTTTGATGTTTCTTCTTCTGCCTTTGCCCATAAATGGCCATGCACATTTTGCTTCTGCCAACATAAATGAAAAGCAAAAGTAACAATATTGTCTATGCACCTATATTCCTTTTCTTTTTTCCTTCTTGCTGATTACTAAGCAAACATTTTCCTTTGGAATATTTCTTTTCTCAAAATCTATTTTCACAAAGTTAATCTAAAAAGAATTAGGTAAATGTATCCCTATTGTACATAGAGGGACTTTATGCTCTAGATTATCTAAGAAGTCAAAATTACCATGTGGATCTATAAGATCTTTACATGATAAGTACAACTTATGGACACAATTAATAAACATTATACATATACTCACCCCTGTGCCTTTGCTGAGATAAAGGCCCCCTCCACGAACAAGAAGCCAGAGGCCACCATCAGACCTCCATCCCATGTTCTGGATTCTTCTTGCAACTGCCCTGTTATGTGGTTGCCAAAATGCCTACAATAGTAGAAAAATAAATAAAAGGAAAAAACAAAGAGGAAATGATCGGCAGTCATTGTGCATAAAACAAATAAGAAATGGATAAATAATTATATGGATCTAATTACAAGAAGACAGTAGGATTCTACAAGAATTTAAAAATTCTAAAATTTAGCTTAAATATGCTAAATTCTTATATCTAACAATACATCCAATCATATCAAATCCATAATATTCTCTTCTGAACATATGATGCATCTCAACCAATCAAGTTCTTTATCATGCTTCTCAGTTACATGATAATATGAAAGTATTGGTAGGTTTTACTTGAAGCATTGATTCTAGCCAAAAACTTGAAAGTAGCTGCCATGAAAGAGAACCTGGCAAAAGTAAAACAATGTTATTTCAGCTAAAAGAACTTTAGACTCCTGCTGGGTTGGTGGTTCTAGATGTAGGAAGTTGAATGTGGCAGCTATTGTTGACTATACAGTGATACTGGATAATCAGAACACTAATAAGAAACTACCAGAACAACATCTGTTGTGTGAGAGCAACTATTTTGTTTTTCTTTATTGTTTTCCCTACGATAAGAAAACCAATAGTACAATGGTCTCACTGGACTAAGGATGCTGCTGGATAAGACCAGATCATCATTGGATGGGACAGGAAGATATGGCCATATTTTAATGGGCAAGCTTAATTCACCCTTTAATAAACAAGGCTGGTTAAATGTCTAAAAGGCACTCAAAGCATGATGACAGAAATAAAATAATTAATAATAAATGGTTCGACCATCAAAATCTAGCTTTCAACAAAGGCTATAGATAGAAGTGGCTTTCATCAATAATAACAACAATTTAGACCATCTCTTGTATCTAAGTCCATTATTTATTCTATTTAACTCACACTGCAGTTTAACAATGATGTGTATTATTTATAATGTCTAATGCACTTAAGCAAATTTTATTTATAAACAAGTAATAATATGATACTTTAATTTAATAGGAATAAAGAAGAAAATCCTTTAGTGACTCAGGCGAAAAAAATCTTCAGTGTGTGCCTATAACAATTTATAGATCAGCAGACATTTTGAAGCTATTCTTGCAGTAAACAGAATTTTGAAGCTATTCTTGCAGTAAACAGAATTTTATCACGATCACAGTGCTCATTCTTTGAGAAATGCACGGAAAAGGGTTTGTCTTATGCATCATCTACAACATATCACTGCAGTTTAATATGCATAAGCGGGAAACCAAATTGTAATTAAAATGAAGAAACATACCTGCCCCGGCTCCCAAGTTAGATAGAAGTTACCACGGCTTGATACAGCAACATAACTTCCATCTGGAGAGCGATTAACAGTATTAAAAGTTCCTGTATAGTAGCTTGCACCACTAATGCCACTAGAAACTGTTCTGCAAAAGCAATGAAGCTATGTGAATATCTTGGTAGTTTGAAAACATGTTATTTCTATATATTAATATTTGGCTCTTTACTTGCCTTTTGTAGATACAATACGATTAGTTAACAGAGGTGTGGCCTCTAAGAAAATTCAGAAAATAAATCCCTTGAATTCTCAAGAATTAACCAAGCTCACCAGAAAACAAATTATCACAACAAAGTTTTCGCCAAAAATAAATTGCAGGAAATAATGGAATTTTCAAGGATACTTTCCCACACATAGGAGTTGGTAGTGAAAGACACTTTTGCTAATGAAATGGAAATGACAAACTCTTTGGCTACAAGAAGATCAGCTAAACATGACCACACCATCGTATCATATTGAAAGCTCCCAATTTCAAATTTTTAAAAGAATGTCAAACTCAAGATATATTTTTGATTTCAAAAAAGTTTTTATTAATAGAAAAAGGATTTACAATAGGTGAACTACCCGTCCACTAACCCCGGAAACATTTCAAAAACGTACAATTAAAAAATATCTCCAAAAAAAAATTAGCTTGTGAGCCTCCCCCAAAATATACAAAATCAACCTAAGACTCCTTTCCAATTTAAACGAATAGAGAAGAAAGAATTATTCTGAAATTCCTTTGATACTGAGGTCCAAAGGGAATCTAGGAACCAAGATCTATCCGAATAATCAACCTTGCGAGGGAGTAATAGCAGTTAGAAAGAAATAAACCTGTTAAGTGTGGCAGAAACAGTCTCTTGCACAGAAGCTCTCCAGTTATAGCCCCTGTTGGAAGTAACATAAATAGCACCTTGGTCAGTGACCATCTCAGCGCTCTTATCTCCAGTGGCCTTTATGTAAACCTGCGGTGCAAAACAGAACAGATAAAAATAGACATTTGAGTGAATTGTGTGTATTTCTTGCGCCGTATCTTGGCATTAGCATTAGTTGTTGAAAATAGTGTTACCATGTCTCCAGGAAGTTGAGCACTTAACGGTATCCTTTCCCAGGTATCGCCGGCATCAGAAGTATACAACAAAATAGCGGGTTTACCAACAATCCATCCCTCTTTGCCCTTGAAGCTAATGGAATTAAATCTATAGTTGAAATCTTCCTCCTCTGCTGAGGGTATCGAACGTGGAACCCAAGTTTTACCACCATCTTTCGTCTCCAAGATAGTTTGCCTGGTTCCCAACAGAAAGCCTATGAAACAGACAGAAGCAGAAAGAAAGGATACAATCATAAATAAATAAGCAGAAGAATTGAATTGATTAGAGAAAGGAAAGAGAGACAAAAACTACCGTGATTGAGGTCATCAGGGACAAAAGCAATATCTAGAAGGACAACACCAGGATCAATAGGAAGGTAGAGTCTCTCCCAGGCAGCGAGAGATTCTTCTGAGTACGCAGGTTGTTGATAGAGAGTGGTAGCAGCGGATAAAGAGAGTGAAAATGATAATGTAGCTGTTTGTGCAACCAATTGTCTGCGATTGAGCGAATAGGAAGAAGAAGAAGTGTCAAGCTTATGAACAGAACAAGCAGCTGCTCTGAAGATGGAATGGGGTGGTGGTGTAGCACGAGTAGTTAAAGATGGGTTGAGCAAGATTACTGGCTCGCTCAAACGTAGCAGACTGCCCATTGTTTTCGTTTGACGCTTTGCTCCGAGACACTCTTTCCGCGTGCACTTTCTTATCCAAATGGTGACCGGCTTGCCTACGCGGGCCGTCTCCAGTCTCCAGTTTCCTATGGATGGAATGGAATCCATATGAAACCCTTATATTCTATATTATGTGCCACCTTCCCCTTACGGGGATATAGCTTAGGGGGTAGAGTGCTCACTTAACGTACATGAGGTACCAAGATCGATGCCCGCATCACAAATTTACATTGGCTTTTATTTTCCTTTAATGCTCCAATATTTATATAAGATGAAGGATTCCTCTCCATTGATGCATGCCATACACATCAAATTTTTTAATTTTATTTTAACTAATACTCTCATTAATTAAATATTTATTAATCCCACGTCCAGATATTGTTATTATAATTCATGCTTCATAATATAACAAACATAAACCAAATAAATCAATATCTTACCTTAAATCTTCATCGTTTACGAGTTAAATAATTATTTTTTTTTAGCAAATTTGTAACTTTCAATACAATTTTAATTTTAAATACGTTTGAATTATAATTTTTTTTGTAAATATAAAATTACAAATATTAGAGTTTTTTTTTAATAACTTTAAAATAGGGTGAATTCAAATTTGAAGTCAAAAATTATAGCTAAAATACAAAAATTATACAAATTTTTTTAAACTAATCATTTAAGGGTATGCAATCTTTAATGGTATCTACGCAAAATTCAAAATTAAAAAAAATTAAAATTTTATTAAACCTGAGATTAAGTAGGTGTCATTTGTTTAGTGTCAAGACAAGAATTAAAGTTTGTATGCCTTCACCATAAACTAATTTTTTGAAATTTCATATTGAGAACTAATTATTTTGGTCACAAGAGAAAAAATATTTATAATTTTTGGTCGTTTATTTTTAATCACTTTAGAAGTATTTAAATAGGAAAATAATATAATTCTATCCAATAAGATTTCTATCTTACCATAAATTAAATAACTAATTATTATTTTAATTAATCAAATTAATTAAAATAAGATTTATCATATAATTATTTATATTTTTAATTATTCAAATTAATAAAATAAAATTTATGATTATCATGAATTTATAAATATAATTGGAAAAAAAAAGCTTAATTACATTTTAGTCCCTAACTTTTAAAAATTACAAAGCAACATCAATATTTTTATATTTATAAACTAATCCGCAATTTATCGACCTCAAATTAAGCTCTAAAACTTAATTTTTAAACACGTAACTCGTTAGATTCTTTCTTTAACTTAGCAATGGAGATAATTATGAACTTCTTAAGTTTAGATAAATTAATCTAATTAATTCATCTTCAATTAACTATTTAATTAATAAACTAATATTTATAAATAAAAAATAGCTTTTAGTGAAACGTTATGACCTTCAATATCAAAAGAATATTAATTTTAATAAAATTTATTTCATACATAAAGATTTTAAAAAATTAATAAAGAATTTAACGTTTTAAATAATATAGAATTAATATTCCAAAAAATATAATTTTAACGTAAGCAATAATATAAGTCTGTATATATAACGGAAGTATATATATATATATTTTTTCTTTTTCCTTAATTTTGTACTAAACTTTGATTGCAGTTGTTTAGTTGAAAAAAAATTGATAAAATTTTCATTTTATGATAAATTGATTAAAATAAGTTCTAATTATGTTAATAAATTTAAAATTTATATGGTATAATTTTGTTACTTGTGTCAAAACTACACTTCTTTGTTGCTGCCTCTCACCGGCCAGTGATACGAACAATCAACTTGAGTGAGCCTTGCGCATTGATTAGAACTAATCAGACACAAACGAGAAACAAATGTGTTTCACGTAGTGCTAGACACATACAACTCCCAAAGGTTTAAGCTATTAATTAGATTTGAGTACCAGTACAAATTGTTTTTAACAGTTGCCGGAGACCTAAACCGTCCCAACATATTTTGGTCGTTACTCTTGGATTATTTGCTTTTTTTTTGGGCTGCAATTGACGACGATAAGGTAAAGAACGAGGCTGATGCGGTGGGCACTTGAAAGAAGAAGGGCAACCAACTTGTGCGTTTCTTGATGATGATTAGAGAATAGGTGAATTTACAAATTTATTCTCATTAAATATTTTATTCTCAAGTTTACCCTCCCGTAATTTGAACTTTGAAAGCCCTAGTCTCCTTCCCCTATCGTGATTTCTCTCCCTCGCTTCCGTCATTTACTCTTCTTCACAAGAACACACTGTTGTTTTCTTCATTTTCGCGTAAGAGCAAAGGTTTTCATCACCAAATTTTACTTTATCTCGGTTGATTTCGTTGAGAAAGGTAAATATTTAATTGATTTGTATTCTTTCTAATTGTCTGCTTTGATGGTATTAGCCATTTATGATCTTTGATTTAATGGATGATCTTTGATCGGTAATATTTAATTGGAAAATTGATGTGTATGCTCCGTGGTGAATGAAAGCTCCGTGAAAATGGTTGGTGTTAAAAACGGGAGGCGACAGTCTTATTCATGTTCCTACATCATGATTGGTGTGCATTGACTGGTCTTGCACTTCGTATATGAAGCCATAGATAGACGAACATGCTTTGTTAAAAAATTTTAGATTAGATTTGATCATAAAGAAATTAGATATGTTCTTAAAGTTGACATTGTCTCACATGCGAGGACTTTACCCATTAGTTACTACAGGAACTGTCTGAGATCTCAGTTACATAAACGATATAAGATTACAGGAAGTTTCAATTTCTTCTGTCTGTCCTCTTCGTATGAACTGTTGGGTTGCTCAAGTTTTGATGAGACTGTCCTTGATTGCTCCCTCGCTCGCTTTGCTTTGCGGGCCTGCTTTAAGATCTTGAAATTTATGATATGCAGTGTGTATTTTGTTGGGTTCTATTGTTTTTGGTGATGTGTGGTATATAATGAGATTTGGGCTGTTGGAAGCTGTAAAAAATACAGTTTTTTTAGGTTCAATAAATATAGATTGTTGGTGGCTTTGAGAATTTTGTGCCTGTTGATATCTTGCTTTGTTTTTGCTTATATGATTGATTTAGTTGTTACTCTTGCTGTTGTGAGGATGTATCTAGGTTGGGCTTACGTAGGTAATCGGTTGCTGAGTGCTACTGCTGAATATGAAGAGACTGGATGGTATGATGGTCAGGTAGGTGTCTGGTTTGTTTCTGCAGTTCTTTTATACGTTAAACTGAGGATTTTGTGCTTTCTTTCTTTGCTATGTTGTTCTGCTTTAACCATTAATAAACTTAACTTAATTCGGCCAAATCCAAATGGTTGCACAAACAGTTGCATGTGCTTTTTTGTACTCCAAATAATGAAAGGGGTAAAAAACCAAAGGCCTAAATTTAGTAGTTGTCTGTAGCCAAATTGGAATTTACAATTTGTAATAATTCTGGGCGTATGTCATGCAGTCACGTGTTTGATTCCCGCGCACTTTCTTATTAGAACAATTAACCAGCATTTTAGCTTGTGGTTATTTTTTCTGGAAGCAGCAAGCCAGGCTGATCACACCAAATCCTGTTAGCCTGACATATTGGAAATTGGTCAACCTGGATGCATAGGATACTATGAAATTGTTGAAGATTTAGTTTAAGAAATTGGGAAAGGAATTGGGGACTTGGGAACATGTTAAAAGCTTTTGTTAAATAGATTAGGTGAGCTGTTGAGGTCAAACTTCTTTTATCATATTTAAGTCATCAACTAATAATTATCACTTTAGTTGTATTTTTCAACTGCTGATGGGTGCGTTAATCTCATATTGATTGGATTAAAATGCAATCATTGTTGCAATTTTTTGTAGTCAAACATTGTCCATTGCATAGATCATGCCAAAAAAACGAAATTTCTTTGGCAAGTTCACATTTAGTTTCCTTATCTTGCTTGTGTCAGTCATTGCTTTCATGGAACAATTAATTTGCCATATTTAATCTTGTAAGTCATTCCCTTGACAGATATGGGTGAAGACTGCTGAAGTTTCGGTTCGTGACAGGCTCCTTGGTTCATTTTCGGTAAGTATACTTTGAGTTGTTTGTTGATTCTGGAAATCCATGGTAACTATGGACTGAGGAGCTTGAGGATTGGTAAATTGTTTTCTGTTGCTATGATGAAAGGAATCTTAGAGGAATGATGACTTTCTGCTACCTCTGGGACCAATGTCCTATGTATGCTTTTGAGACAATGAAAGGTAAAACAAGTATCTGTGTCTTTATGTCCTTGACCAACCTCCAACATGATTTGACAGCAACTTCCAGACAACGAGGGTATTTGATATGTGATTGCTTAGAATTTAGATGTTTTAATGTTATCTAAAATCAGCACCTTGTGCATGGGGTCAATGAGGAAAACTGGATTTCTTTAGATGCTGAATTTTCTTGAGCATACTAGCTATGTCAATTTTATGGTAAGTGATCTTAGAGCTGTGTGCAGTTGATTAAAGAAAATGATCCGACAGGATGTGAACAGGTTACCTTGCAAAGAGGCTTATATTTTATACTTACATATCTTGTTGTCACTGTCACTTTTGAAGGTTGCCTGAAAAATTTTCAGAAGGTTCACGTGTCTTTGTGGTGGATCCTATACTGGCAACAGGTATTAATAATATCCTACTAGTGGCTGGAAATTCTTGCATAATATTCAGCATTTTTATATTTGTTGATTAAAAGAATAAGTTCTGCTTTGAATGCATCACTAATAAGTTATATTTCAATAAAAAATTATTTGTTGATTAAAACTTATTTAAAATATGAAATGCATCACGAATAAGCTATGTTGATTTCTGTGTGCATGCGTTCTGTTGAATGTTGTTAGAAACTGTTTTTTTAATTTTAAGTATGGGATATTTGTGAATAGGTACCTCAATTTTGATAAAATGATAGATAAAAACATGCTTTAATTGTTTGTAATGGGTAGCCAAACTAGCCATCACAAAAGAGTTCTTTTTCTTGTAATGTAAGCAAGTGTCATGGTCTAATTTATTTATATAAGTTACTATAAGCTTAGCATTTCATATTTTCAATCTTTGATTTTTTAACTGATAACCAGCATTTATTTTATGATTTATTTTAATATTATGTAAAATTAGTTAAATATATTAGAAACTTTTGTTTTAGAGAAATTTCATAGTTATGTTCCTTTTGTTGTCCCTTTCTAGTCAATAACAAATTTGCTTCTGTACCATTCATTTATAACCCAAAAATATAAACCAAACAAAAAACGAAAAAATAATGCAGAACGCAAAGACACAAAATGCAGCAGAGACGACCTTATGGGACAGATGGCTCTGATTTTTCGTATCGCATGGTCGTTGATTCTCGTAAGTTTCAATTCATTATTGGTATATTTGATGATTTTGACATATTTGTTTGATTTGGTTGTTAAATTTTAATAACAGGGTACACAAAGGTTGCTAAAGGGAAGTCTCATCTCTCTAAGCTCTTTTTCTCTCAGGTACTTAATCCTTTTTAATTCACTTGTAAATTTACTGCAATGTTGAGTTTTTCTTAGGTTCAAGTATAGAAATTATTGTTTTCTAATGCATTTGGTCAAGAAATCTGAGGTCATGCCAAAAATCTACATGTTTAGTTGAAAATAAGAACGAGGGTTTTGCTTGTCTTTTTATCTTAATAAAAGATAAAAACTTGTTTAGTGATGATGATTTAGGCGCCATTTTGAATTGGATCATTGAGTTATTTTAGATTCTTGGATCATCATATTAAATATAATTGAGGGTATCCATTTTTTAGGGGCTTTTATTGTTTAATAAAATCTTTTCACTTCTTGTGGTACTAGGTTTATAATAATGCAAATGGCATTGCTATTTGTTCTTGTGTTGACTGACTTGGATGTTGTGACTTTGTTTTTGTTGATAGAGCATGAGTTGAGGACTCTTTAATTCAATTTTCTTTGTTATCTTACACCTTCATGACGGGATTTGCTTCTCTTCTGATTGCAGGCTGCCATTCAATTGATAGGAATGTTGTTTGCATTTCTATTAATGGCAAATGAGGAAGGTTCCAATTCACTTGCTATTTCATCTGCATCTCTTGGATTAGTTTCTCTTATAATTGGAGAATTAGGTTGGTGACAAAGTTCCTCATTTCTCTAGATTAATGTGTGGTTGTGAGTCCATTTAATGTTTAATTGTTTTCATGTCTTGCAGGTCGAAAGCAAAGCCGAGTCAGTTTCTTGAGATTTTGCATGGTTGCATCAACTATTGCAATACTTCTCTCTGTATTTTGTGTCACCAAAACTAATGCAGTGTTGGAGGTCTGTTTATTTTATTTTTTTCCTTTATCAAAATTTCTGTGGGAAGATTGTTTACTAGTGAGTATTATCTATTGTAATAATTTGTTGTGCCTCTTTTCAGTTGAACTTCCATATTGTTTCAAAACTGACTTGACTTTCTTGTTCTATATAGTAATATAGATTAATACATTTGATAGTCTTGCCCAAGAACAGGGGCAATCAGTTAGAACAGCAACAGGCCTAGGTTTTGGCAGACTGAGATGTTTGTGACTGGTTGTAGCGCTTAGATTAAGAAGATGTGCCTTCTAAAATTAGCTCATTTTGACTTCTATTGAACTCAATTCCAGTTCTAGTTAATAATATTGAGTTAAATCTAGTTCTACTAACTGGTAAATATTAACTAGCTATAATATATTGTTCATTCAAGTCTTGAAGGCCTTTTTTCGTTCTTTGTGTGTGTGTGTGTGTGTGTGTGTGTGATCATATTGGTAAATGGGAAGTAGTAATAATCTCAATCTTGAGCAAATAAACAACGAAAATTTTAATTGCTTGACAATACTTTTCACCTTAGAATGAGTAAAATTAAGTTGGTTGAAGAGTAGTCTTACTTCTGTGTGTTTACATATGTGAGAAATTTGCCTTTTCTTTTAAAGTTAAATACAGGAAGTGTGCATTGGAGAGTAAGATTTAAGGGGAATGCATTGTGTAGGCCATTGATTTTTTTGAGTCCTAGTAGAAATAAATGAGTGTTAGAGACCATTTTTCTAGAGAAATTTGAGTTATATTATTGAAGGAGGCAGTGTACAAGATTAAATAGTTGTCTTTTGACTGTATAAAGTAGATCGAGTAAATATGAAAATGGATCTTTTGCTGCTAAAGTTCATTTGGCAATAATTTTATTGTGAAAATGAGGAATTTAAGCGTCTCGCAATGATGTCAATGAACTGAAGTTGAATTAGCAGCATATTAAATTTTTCTTAATTTTTTTATGTGAAGGCAAGAGGGCATAATAGGTACATGGGAAGAGTAGATACACAGGCTTAGGGGCTTCATTAGTCCAGTAGCAAATCGTTAACAGTATATGCTTAATTTTGATGGCCTTTCATTTTGATTTGATGCATCTTGCATTCCCAAGCTCCCTGTGGTGTATATCTATCAATTTACATGGATATATCTATTGCATGTTGAAATTCCTAAAATAGAAAATCCAGCCATCATTTCTTAATGCAAGTCAGCCATTCAAGTTATAAGGAATTTTTTGTGCAGGAGTGTCAATGGTATACCTCCTTTCTCCATACATTAATGTTGTTGTAAAAATTATAACTTCTGAAAGTTATTGAGATAGAAAGGTATTTAGCATTTTAAATCTATTAGATTTATTTTAGAATGGTGATTATGCTCTTCTTTTACATCACGTCAATATGGATGTTTAGTTTGGAATTAGAAAAGTAGGTCATCCAGACTCCACCATTGTGCTTGCATAGAGAAAAGGAATGTCCATTTCAACTCTAAAAGTTTTGTCAACTAAGTTCAATTGTAGTACCTTCTAAGTTTTCTGATTATTGCATGGATTTATTGTCTAGGTTATTAACAACCCAACAAACTGGGAAGCAAAGCAGTTTGAACTTTTTGAGATTGCACGTGTTCTGCTTGGTATGTTCACTGTTTTCGTGTGAATTAAATATCTGACTTGTGCTTGTTTCTTAACTTTCATAAAACTAAACATTGTTGTCTTCCCTATCCTTATATTGACAGGATCACTGGTACAAATATTTGTAATCAGCACTATAATTTCTCTCATTAGCAACATGTCTCCTCCCAAGAAAGCTTCTTAGCAGTTTCTTGAAGTTGGATATATTTGTGGCCGGATTGTAACTTACAAGTTGGAACTGTTTTGCCTTGATTGCAACTTTTAAATCTTGTCAATGTTTAACATGGCAATACCCCCTTCTTTTGTCTTGTGGCTCGGTGTACTTCTTTTCTTCTCAAATTGGAAGATATTTTTGTGCCTTGACCTTTACTATTATTATTGTTGTTGTTGTTGTTGTTATTATTATTATTACCACCGCTACTATCACTATCTTCTGTTTCTCCTTTATAAGCATCGTGCAGAACAATGTCTTTCTGGCTGACATTGCCGGCAGAGAAATACAGTTTTAGTTGATGGTAAGCTCAAGCCCATGTTAATTTTGAACCTCAGAGAAAACTTTTGCATATTTGAAATACAAATCAAGCAGAGGATGATAAATTGGAAGCATTTAATTCAGTGAAGAGAATTAAAACTGAATTGGTTCACCTGAAGAGGATTGTTGGGGATTGGAGTTTAGATTTGTTATATGTTCAAGTCTGTCATGGTCCTTTTTTTTTCCTTCACTAAGAAAACACCTGAATTTGATTAATTGGGCCAGTGCATTACGTGTAACCCTTAAATAAAATTTTTAATTCTTGTATTTTTAAAATAAAATTTTTTTAATTTAATTAATTTTAATAATTATAAAAATATTTTAATTATTATAAATATTTTTATAAAAATAAATAATTTATAATAATTATTTATATTATTTAATTTAATATATATTTATTAAATTAAATTTAATATCAAAATATAAAATGACTTTGGATAGTCTTATTTAGAATTTTCTCTTAATAGCAAATCAAAAGTGGACTCCCTAATTTTTAAAATAATAATATTATATTATGTTAAAAATAATGGTATAAATTAAAATAAAAATAATAATAATCTTAATATAATATTATGTTTAATGAATTCATAAAATAATAAAATATTTTATTTTTTGAAATATTATAATTTTATAATATAATAATTATTACAATTATAACATAATAAAATATTTTATTATTTTTATTAAATTAAATAAAATATAAATTAATATAATAATATAATTTAAATTATTTATTATTAATTATACCGTGTGTTTAAAAGTAACGATAAAAAATACTAAGAGAGTGGGTCATAATCCATAAAAGAATTACCTCAATGGATACATTTTTGTTTCTTCTTGCACTTGGAAAAAGTAATTTCGGTTTCTGCAGAATACAACAAAAACCATTACAACTACGCCGATGCTATGGACAAAAAACTTCTTGTTCTTCAAAGCTCAAAGGTCTGGTAAACTACTGGAGAACCAGAGACTCAAGTGGCGCGGAGACTGTGTGTTGGATTTGTTTAAATATAATGATTATGCACGAATATATAATTTTGCATGGAACAATTAAAGTTTGCACGGAAAACATGCTAAAACAGAAGCCATAAATGAAGAATGGAAGTAAGATCATGCATGCATGCGTATGGTCAAGGCAGTAACCCTGGGGCCGCGGTGCTTGAAGCATGAAAATGAGAAGTCAAGGCAGAAGTGGTGCCAGGTATTCTGCTTTCGTCGTTTGAGGGTTATATACATAGAGACACAATGCCGGTTTTTTAAGACCGATGTTTTGGTTGAACAAGCATGATCTTTCATTGTGTTGTTTATTTTTTTGATTCAAGTTACACCATTAATTAAGTTTAAAACTTAATCTAATGGATATAAATGAAAAAACATCATGAACTGAAATGTACTTGTGAAGAGTTGTATGTATATCTTTAAATAGAGGTATGATATGGCTTTCAAAATACAGAAAATGCACAATATATTCATAAACTTTCTATCTTTTTCTTCATTTTCTAGAAATACAATTGTACTCTTAGGTTTTTTTGTGAATTATTCACTATTGCTTGGTGTTGAATTCATCCTCGAAGTAGCTTGCCGGTGAAATCTATAAGTAATCTCAAACTGAGAGAAGGTAAATAATATTTTAAAGAAAGCATAAGTTTCTCAACTCTCTGTTCTCAAGGACGGGTTTCTCCGAGGAGTATGTAGAAGTAATTAATAATTTATTAGTTTGTTATACAAATGATCATTTCATTCATTCATTTTAATGAATTATATCATAAAGGTGGACTGGGTGGGAGGTTACTATGATGCTTGAGATAATGTAAAGTTTCTAATGCTAGCTGCATGCTGTGTCACAATGCTAGCCTGGGGAGCAATTGAATACAGTAAAGAGATCACTGATGTAAACCAAATGGGACACACACTGTGGGCTATCAGATGGGGTACTGATTATTTCATGAAGGCACATACTCAGCATAATGTTCTCTGGGAACAATTTGGAGATGGTGAGTCTGATAATTATTTCTGGGAACATGCTGAAGACATGAATACTCCCAGGGAAGCTTTTAAAATTGATCAGTATCATCCTGGTTCGGGCCTTGCTGCTGAAACTGCTGCAGCTTTCGCTGCTTCCTCCATTGCTGTCAAGCCTTACGACTCTTCCCCTGCTCCATGCAAAACAGGTAGGCTCTGTTCAGGATATGATCAAATTTAACATTTTTCTTTTGGGATACAAGTATTTGTTTTTTAACAGTCTTTTTCTATTGCACCGTTTCTCATTTGCTGATAGATTTAGAGGTTTATATGATGATTCCATCAAAAGTGCCAAGCAGTTTTATACTTCATCGGGTCTTAAGAAACAATTTTTATGTATCTTGTTCACGATGTATTTTAGGTAGGCTGTTTTAAGCTAAAACTTTCTTCATGTAATCATTAAAGAATGAGTTGTTGTGGGCGGGCAGCCTGGCTATATAAAGCAACAAACGATGAGTACTACTTGAAATATGTTGTACAATGCTGAATACTTGGGCAGAACTGGATGAGCAGTCAAAGAATTCTGATGGGACAACAAATATGCTGGTCTTCTACTCTGAAGCAATACAAGGCCAGAGCAGATTACTTTGCATGTGCCTGCTGTTGTAGGGAATGTACAAACAACAACCAAAAAGGAAAGAAAATGGAAAAGAAGGATTTGATCTTGTTGGGAATGGTGCTCAATGCCATAACACATGTAACAGAATTTACATCACAGGAGAGTGAAAATGGTAGCCTTTTAAGCTTTATATCCTTTTAGCCGGCGTGTAAATATGTAACTATGATCTGCTAGTATGTGACTCCATGAAGGGCAGCCATATCGCATGTAACAGAATTTACAGCACAGCCGACTTGATCTTATCAAAGAGTAGTGATTTTTGCTCGTCACATGAAAAATAGATAATAACCTTCTACAGTCTTTTGAAAACTTCAAAAATAAATAAATAAATAAATGGTTTAGAGCACAGTCTGGCATCTCTTGCTTTGAGAGAAATTAATCAACTTCTCCAAGAACATAAGTAATCATATTATAGCTTTTCCAAGAAATAAATCAACAAAAATCTTCTATTTTTATAATTTAGTTTAGAAATAAATTGAAACAATTGACCAGCAGCTACATGATGAATCTATATGATACCAACAACCCAACATCAGTTTTAAGACTAAACAGGAAAAAAAAGGATATATGATTGCTCAGGAAAAAGTTGCTATTTCACCGCTCCAACACTAGCCCAACAGAATACTTAACATAGCTAAATCTTTACCAAAACAACAAAAACAAACAAGTCAAGAAGCCGGAAACAAAAATGCCTTGCTCAACACTTGCTGCAATCATTCATCATCATTAAAGGTTGTCTTTTTCCCTGCATTATCAGAAGTGCAAGGTATTTCTTCAGTACATACACATCTCAAGCCAACAAACATAGGAAACTACATAATGTATACAAGGGTATCGATTAAGCTAAAGATTCTCGGTGAAGACATGCAAACATTTAAAACTGACCAAAACTAACATAAATGAGATCAAAGATACTTGCCTGTTCCAGCAGCAGCCATGCTTGGCTTATATGGTGTTCCCCGTCCTCTACCACCAGCTCCACGTCCTCTACCACCAAAACGGCCACCACCATCTCTACCACCGCTTCTTCCACCTCTACCACCACTTCTTCCACCTCTACCACCACTTTTCCCTCCACCTGATCCATCACGGAAATCTACCCTTGGTTTTGCCTCTTCCACCACCAAAGAATACTGGCCAATTTCAGTGCCATTCAGTTGTAGAGCTTTGTTGAAACTACCACCATCTGGGAAGTCCATGTAAGCAATCCTGCAATTCACAAGATAATCAAGAAATCAGACAAGAAGACAAAGCAGACAAGCTAGGATATTTTATTAACACTAGAGATTGCAAAGTGTTTCTGAATGACTTATTTATCATTCATGTTGATGGTTGAGATGATGGCGACTGCTGTGAATATCATTAAAGTAATACTATTATTTCTATTTTCTTTTATGTTGTATATTAATCAATACAAAAGTTAACATAATTTCTTGAAATAAAAATGAAAAATAACATAACTAAATTTAATGTTTTCATTGAACATTTAAGTTTAATCAAATTAGCTCAAATACTAAAAATGTTTACTATTACATGATATTGGGTCAATGAAATTGTCTAAGACAACTCTTGAAATATATGTACTAGTTTCAGTTATCATTTTCATAATATATTTTCCAAAAACTATTACCAAAATATTTTTGAATTCTGAAAACCTTAAATCGAAACATAATTTTCATTTCATCAAATTTTCTAAAAACAATACCGAACGCCCTAAAAGTGCAGGTTCACTAACACCCAGAGTATCTACTTTATATACAAAACACCAGACTATTTGTCAAAACAGATCTCAAACCAGGGAAACAAAACTTCAAATTCATGATAACAAAAGGAACCAACCCTTTAACATCACCAGTATTGTAGTCTTTAGGAATGGAAATTCTTGATATCTCTCCACAAGATCCAAAGTGTTCTTCCAGGGAAGCCCTAACCTGTAATATTTGAATTTCATGCACATTTATGAACATTGCAAAGATAACAACAAAATGATAGCCTTAATTCATTAGAGAGACTTACCTGGTCTTCTCCAAGTGATGCATCAAAACCCCTAACAAATATTGTTTGGGCCTGAGCTCTTCCTCCTTTCTGGAATGAGTTGCCATCTTTGCTGCAGAGATTAGCAATGGACAATTAAGCAGATAGTTATTAAAGTGAATAGACATTGTAATATTGCATCAGCTTAACAAGATCAATAATTCAATTGAACTAGCATAGATACCTGCTGTAAGGAGTGTATGCACCCCTTTCACGAGCTAAATCAAGTTTAACAGGACGATTATCTAACATTTGACCATTCAACTCAAGAGCCTGCAGTGAGAAACAATATTATGAAATAACAATGAAAACGAAGAAATAAATCAACACCTCAGCAGACTTATTGTAGTATTATCTATAACAAAGGCCGCAATAACATCAGGTCACAACTCAAGATATGAGACAACCACAATTCAAATGTTTCTATAAACAAAGAAGCCCAAAAACATTTTTAAGCCAGTTACCCATTTTAGGATATCAATATAACAAACATTCAAATACACACAGGTATGTAAAGCTCCACATGAACAAAAAGAAAACAAGTTAACAAACAAGCAGGACAAGAAAACAGGAACTGATAGCAGGCTGGAGTAAATAGCCTTAAAAATCTGAATCTGAGATGAGATTGAAAAAAATTGCAAAGTAAAAGTCCAACACAAGCTGTATACTTCCAACATCAAAAACATTACAAATGCATACGGTTCTAGTAAATGTGTAGAATAACTGAATATAAAAAGCTTACTTTATGTGCAGCTTCTACTGTGGCAAACTCAACATGTCCATAGCCCTTAAATCTCCCATCGGCATCAAAAGATAGACGAACATCGACCACCTCAGCAACATTGTTAAAGAAATTTTCCCTGTAGGAGAAAATTCAACTTCTCAAGCAAAAGTCAATGTGAAATGAGAAATTCATCTTATTAGATGAAACATTCAAGATTTCATATTGAAATCTTTTTGCACACAAGAAGCTAGAAGACATACACATCAGCTTGTTCAACGTGAAAGGGTAGATTTCCAACAAAGAGAGTCTTGGATCCTGTAGATTGAGCTTGAGGAATGAAGGGAGTTTGGGGCTGTATAAAAAAATCGTATCATTAGTTCTAACATAACAGCACTAGCTCAAACAAATAAAAGAATAGAAGGGGATTGGATGTTTACAGCTTTCTTCCCAGATGAAGCATCTCCCATTTTTACATCAGTGTCCTAATTCCCCAAAAAAAAATTAGGAATAGCATTTTTATAAACCAAATAAAAATTTTTATGGTGAAAATAGAAGGCACTAGAAGGTAGATCAATCATTATGAAATTATCAAAGGCATGCCAGAACATGCAAACCCTTGATGTATAACATCCACTTGCTATATGGTCCTCCAATTTAAATTCTAGCACCAACTCATCCAAACCCATAAAAAACATGCTAACAAACTGTATTGCTAACCCAATTCATCATCTCCTTCAATTTCTTTCTTCCACTCAGATTATAAGAGTATGAACCACTTATCAATTAAACAGAACAACAATATAAAAACTTCATCAACTATACAACAGTACATAAGAAATCATAAAGATTCCATGACTAGTAAATATTTTTTTGGTAAATCGCATTGAAAACATATGCTCAAGACACCATGCTTGTTAATTGAATTAATTCAGCAAAGGAACAAAATTTTAAAAAAAACACACATATCAACTCATTTACAGACAACATAAAACTGGGAAAATACCACTACCTTTTTCTTGGGAGTCTCGGAAGCCTCTTCCTCCTCACTTTCATCCGAATCCTCTTCATCACTGCTGCTTTCCTTTTTAACAGTTTTAGAATCCTTTGAAGGAACATTGCCAGGCAGAACACAGAATCAAACAAACTAATTAAGAAACATTAGGTGGAAGACAACTGAAAACTTTCATGAAATTCAGATTATATTTAAGAATTCACCTTTCTCTTCTGAGGCTCTTCATCACTGCTCTCCTCACCATCTTCCTCAGAACTACTATCAACATCCATCTTTGTTGGTGGCTGTAAAAGTTTAAAATAGAAGAGCATTGATCACAGATAACTTTTTAATCCCATCAATTAGAGGAGTGTACACAATAACATCCCTAAAATATTGTAGGATTTGTAGCCAAACAATTAAAATAGTAGAGTTTCTTCTTGTTCCAGTAAATGGTCAACCGCAAATTTGGGCATTGTTTAATGTGATTATGTAGTGAAAATGAATTTTGATGCATAGATGAATGATTAATTATGAAACTAGTATGGCTTGAGCAGTACACTTGCATGCTTGAAATCTGTTATCACACCCCTCTTTCAAACATAACATGAGAGAACAGAGGGGCACAGCGTGCTGGTTTGGATCCCCTTTGATTCAACAACCAAGAAATTTACCTCATCATCTGAAGAATCACTTTCAGGCTCACTTTCATCACTAGATTCCTTTTTCTTTGCCACTGGATCAGAGGCTGACTTCTTAACATCTTTGTTAACAACTTTCTGCCACCATGTATGCATTGCAATAATCAGGTCAAATACTGAACAAGAACTTCCATAATATCAAGCATAATATAAACCCATGGAGTTCACAGACAACATCTTAATTAAATAGAAGACTGATCACATACCTTTTCTTCCTCTGACTCACTATCATCTGAAGAGCTACTAGTAGACTCAACCTTTTTTTTGGGAACCACAGCAGACACTTTCTTGGCAGCACTTGCTTCCTACACATACACAAGAAGAAATTTAAGTTAAAACATAACACATATCCGAACTTCAAATAATTAACCCATGAGGATGGAGTAGAAATTCAAACCTCATCCTCGTCGCTGGAATCATCGCTCTCCTCATCAGAGCTATCACTAGATTCAGTTTTCTTCTTGGCTGCAGCAGTAGGAACATTCTTAGCAGCAGGCAATTTCTTGGCTTCCTTCACCTCAGCTCCCTACATAAATAAATAAGGCATTTTTTTTAATTATAAGAGGACAGAATTCATGTAAGATGCAACTGGATCAGGATAACCAACAATGAAATCAATGGTGGGATTTGCCGCTTTTGTTTCCTTATTGGTAACAGCCTTAACCTAATAATTAACAAAGTCAGAACAATTCAGCCAATTAATTAACCAAGAACAATCAAATAAGTCAAGGATTTTGTATCATCATATGTCAAATTAGCTAATATCAACAACTGCTCCATGGCAAATGTCAACTATAAACAGAAAGACTCTGGTATGAATAAATTAATGAAAATCAAAACATAAATAAATGAGAATAAAGAAGTCATTCATATATTTAAGCACACAACCACCAAGAAATATCAAACATTCCTCCTGAACATGGCTCAAATGTAACCATCATACCGACCTCGTCCTCATTGGAATCATCATCTGAGGAATCAGAACTGCTAGCAGACTTGCCTTTCCTAGCAGGGGTGGCCATAGAGCCATTTTTTATAGCTGCCGGCTTTTTCTTTGGAGGTTCCTTCCAAGATAAAATTAGAGAAGGAAAAAAGAATCAATTTAGTGGCATTCAATACCTTGCATAACAAAAAAGGGATGTGAGAATAACATTAAAACATTAGTAACTAAAATACAAATAGCTAGGGAGATTCAGAACAAGCATTTGGATTTTTGAGATCAAGCAAAGAACCAAGAAACACTCATTGTTACTTAATATGTCACAATATAACTGGCATGCTCACCTCATCCTCATCAGAATCATCATCTGATGAATCTGAGCAGCTAGCAGGCCTACTTTTCTTAGCAGTGGCAGCAACAGAGCCATTGTTTACATTTATTGACTTCTTCTTAAGAGGTTCCTGCCAGATTAAAATTAGACAAGACTAAAAAAGCAGAAAAGTATAATAACTAGATTCAAGAGTCAAGCTCACTTCATCAGAAGATGAATCATCCTCTTCACTACTAGACTCTTTAACAGGTCGTTTTGCTGCCTTTCCTTCCTTATTGGTAACAGCTTTAACCTAATAATTAACGTAGTCAGAACACATCAACCAAATAATTAACCAATAAGAATCAAATAAATCTTTGTATCATCATATGTCAAATTAGCTAATATCAACAACTGCTCTGTGGCAAATGTCAGCTATAAACAGAAAGATTCTAGTATGAATAAATTAATGAAACAAACAAGACAACCCTAAATTCCCAAGTAGCAAAACGTACATAAATGCAAATAAATAAGTCAATTAGTATATAGTCACCTTCTGTTCTCCCTCAGAATCTGAAGAATCCTCCTCTGAGCTACTGGTTTCCTCTTTCTTGTTTCTCTTCTGTGTCTTTGTTTCAGCCTTCTCCTTCTCAACCACCTGAGATACCCCATCATTTTTTTTCTGCTTTTTCACACTTAGTTGCTTCACCATAGCATCTTCAGCTTCTCTCTTTACACCTATATGAATAAAATAAAAAAAATCTAAACCCAAGAAGGAGAAAAATGCAAACAACACGGACATCCAAAGAAAATACCATAACATGTTGTAAAACAAAACATCACCCACACTGAAACTAAAAATAATACATTCTATTCAAAATCCAGCAGAAAATACCAAATATCCAGACTTTTGCTGCATACTTCTTTGCAGTACACAATCATATTATCTTATTGATAATTAAGAGAAAAGGCACCTCATAAACATGGTTAACAATCCATTTTTCATTTTCTCAACCATCTTGAATGAAAATAAAAGACAAATACCACTCACTGCCCTCGATACTATGAGGTATCAACACTTCAAACCATGAAATACAAGCAAAACTTCAAAAAACAATAAATACCTCAATGAAATTAGTTTACAATTTCAATAAACCCAAATAGAAATAAGTACATATACAAACCCAAACTACATGCGAAAATAATGCTTACATACTAACACAAATGGGGCTTCTGACTCCAAATGCAACTTTCAAGAACTCCAAAAGTAAAAATAAAAACAACTGTGAAATTTAAAAAAAAAGAGAGAGAGAGAGAGAAAACATGAAATACATAAAATAACAAAAGAAATGATACCTTTCTTAGCAGACTTTGTAGGAGCGGCTACACCAGGAGCTGCGTCAACCTACACCGAACAAACCAAGAAAACAACGAAAACCATTAGAGGAAATAACTTTACGCACAAACCAAAATATCCAACAAGCATAAAGAAAAAGAAAACGGAAACGGAAAAGAATGAACGTAGCAGCGTACTTTGGGGGTAGATTTCTTGCTGGACTTGCCCATGTCTAAAGATTGTATCGTGCGTTGAAATGAAGAGAAGCGAAATCAAAAGAAAAATACAAAACCCTAATTCTCACTCAGATGCTTTGAGGGTTTTAAAAGAAATTTATGGGCAAAAGAGCAACAACATAGTCTATTTATACGCCCGTTGACGAGAGGTTTAGGGTTTTAGTATGTCCACCAGTTCATGTCATGTCAGCATTCCGTGAAGGCGCGCCACTTTTTGTTTGTTTTTTTAGTGGGCTCATCATCTCCACCGTTGTTTCTGTATGTAATCAAATGGGTTGAACTCCGCCGTTCGTTTTCTGATCAATAAATAATTATTTTATATTTTAAATTTTATTTTTATAAATTTTTAGATATTTTCATAAAAAGTAATTTTTATTTATAAATTTATAACCTATAAAAATAAAAATATTTTTAAATATCTTTTTTAAAATTTAACAAAATAACACTTAAACCTAAAATTTTATAAAATTAGTAAAAATTAATTCTCAAAAATTTATCTAAAATTTCTTCTTTAATTTTCATCTTATTTTTATTTTTTTTTATTTCTCTACAAATCCAAGTGCTCCTAATTCGCTAGTGGAACTTTTGGTAATAACACAAAAGTATCTCGAGTGGCCTTGCAATGGTTGTCACGTAATCGGATTATGAGGCTGGCTAGGCCACCGCATGGCCTTGTGGGCCTTGCATGCGATGTCCACCTCATGAAGTCATATTGGGTGGAAGAGTCCCTATTTTCTTTTTTCTTTTTTTTTCAATTTGAATAATTTTTTATATGAAAGTCTACTCCCCACACTTGTTCTTTTATTTTTATTTTGAAACAAAAATAATTAATTTACCTTATTAATAATATTTACGTTCTCTAAATACGTGTAATTTTTATTTTTATTTTTAAATATAAAATTAATTATTAAAAATTTTTAATTAATTAAAAGTAATAATATTATAAATTATTTGGTTCCATGTTTGCATAGAATGAGAAATATTTTTTAAGTTGAAAATTCATATGTTCGCGTTGGTTATTTGGAGGCTAAATTTATGGATGTTTTGTCCTCTTGATCAGGCCAATCAATTTATTCTTATTATTATCAAGCAAGTAATATATCTTGGAATTTGTTTTATTTTCATTCTTATTTTTTTTTCTTTCGCTTCTTTATTAAGAGATTTTTACTTTTGTACGTAGTAATTACTACTCTTCTTTTAGTGAATTTTAAGTGTTTATCTCCATAGAATCTCTCTTACCCTACTTATAAGAAAATAAAAGTTCAAAGATAAATCCTTCCTAAAGGAAATATCAAGCCATAGACCAACAATATGTAGCTCTTATTGCTTCTTCTTGATTGATTGCTATAATCAATTAAGTAACCGATGAAAATAAACATACAAGTTCTTAGGCAAAGTTCTACGATCTTGTGCTTTTGAACATTATGTTTGTGGGCAAGTCTCTCTATTCCTTGTTGATTCACACCTACAACTGACTCCAATTCACTTGAGAAATCAAGTAATAGGCTTGTTATTTATAAGGTTGTAGCTATGCCATGTCCTCCGTGTGTTACGTGAAGGGAATTTTCTATACTGTCTATAGTCGAGGGGCAATTTGTTAACTATAATTTACTAGTTTGTATTTATCACATTTTAGAGAAAAAAAATAAAGAAGATGACAACTTTATGATGGATTATTTAACGGCTATGAAGTCTTAACATGTTAATGAGTTTAGTAAGTAAATAATCATACTACTTAAGCTAGATAAGCCTTAAAGTAACTTAATATTTAAAGTAAGAGATTGGTTATCACAAATGAGCTCGAGTTCATTTGCAAGTAAAATATATAACACAATAACCACCAACATTATAAAATATACTAATGAAACCGTAAAATATGAATGTTTTCTTGTAAAATAGCATAAATAAAGTTTGCAAGTTAAAAATATGCCAAACTGATTGGCTCTATAGAAATTACCAAATGGATAGCTCCGCACGGAGTATGTTAGTATTTCCAAATGATCGGTATGGACATCACATGAAGGAGGGAGACATAAATGTGATAGTGAATTGCACACAATTATAACATACAAAAATATCCAATTTCAGTATCATGCTTTTTGTATGCAATATTGCATTATTGAAGCACTTATTGTTGCTTATTTAGATACTATCCATGAGTTATGTTTGTTAATTTTGCTACCACCTCTCATTAACTAGAGTTAGATTGACACAAGACAAAAAGGAGGCCATCTGAAATAGGGTCGGTTGTGAGGAGAAAATGTTCTCGTAGCAATGAATTTGTACATAACGATCAAAACTTGTAAGATATTAAGCATCGTTATATTTTAAATTTTTATTAGAATTTGTATTTGTTTTGTGTATGAATATATCGTGTACTTAACAATGTTATTATACGAGATATTAAAACATAATTTTGAATTTTGTGAATGGTGCCTGGCCATAGTTATGAACATGACAAATATTTAGATATAGAAATCAAAGGTAAATAAAAAATGTTATTGTCGGATTAGAAGAAAAATTAATTAAAGAAAATTTTTGTTTGGGCTAAAATTAAAATGAGTCTCAAAATTGGGCCATACAATAAAAAACCCAAATAATAGGGCAAACCAGATCAATTAAGAATATAGGAAGGAGAAACTGTTTATGGGTTAGGCCTTGCGAGGGGGAGGCTGGCCAGAGAAGGCCTATTCCATACAAATACGTGTAATTGGTGTTACGAAGAGTCTGCAAACCTACACGTGCATGTTTGGAACCCAAATCTTGACAGTTGCGAAAACATAGAGCCACTCTCTCCTCTCCTAATCTCCTATGTCTGCTTTGTGCCTTTGTTTTCTCGCACCTTCAGATCTTCTTTCTCTCTCCCACTTAACGCTTTTCTCGCACTTTCTGTCGTTTCATGTTTCTGTCTTTAAGATAGGGTTCGCTTTTTACTGTTTTTCTTGAATATGCACCAAACCACCACTGCTTGACTTGGGTAATTAAACAAGGTTATGCAGCTTTTGATTTAGCTTATGTTAATATTTTTTTGGCTGATTTTTAGCTTTCTTTTGATTTTTTTTGGCTTTTTGCTTGGTTGCTTTTGTTGTAATCAGCTAATTGATTTGATGAGGTATTCTGCTTGTTTTAATGATTCTCAATGTAAGGTTATACGTTTTGTTAGCATCTCTAGAGCAATAAAAGCACCTGAGTTTTCTTCAATGTAAAGTAGCTGTAAAACATGTTTTGTTTTAACTGTTCCATTCCAATGCAGTGGTTTCTGTTATTTTTCTTATTTAATTTGTAATTCAATTTCAGAGCACCAAAACTGATAATTTTCGTTTGTTTGTTCTATGCTATAGTGCAATTATTTAATTGTTTTTTTTGGTCATTTTCTTTTTCTCATTTCTTAGAAGATTTCTCTAACCAATCTGAAGAGCCATATCCGTTGTTGTCTTTTCCTTTTAACCGTGTTCTTTTCAATCTGTAAAGCTCGGTTTAGTCTAGATATAATTATCTGCAAAGCTTATTGAAATAGACACAACACAGTAAAGTTGAACGTTTTTCTAAATGAAATTTTTCTTGGAGAAAAATTTTGGTGTTATGTTTAGGTACTGTTTTGTTATAATTATCTGCAATGCGAATTGAATAGGTCATTGTGTTATTCTATTATGTTCTCTGTCCACGTAGTGAAAATGCTTTACTTTCCATTCAATGCTTGCAGTGTACTTGGAGTTAGGAGTACGAAGTTGCAATGTATGCAAGGAGAATAAAGACTAAGATTCATAGCAGGGCTTTCGTGTTTCAGCCACCCAAATATTTGTGTGTGCCAAACTGTTCAGATCATGCTTTTACTCAGCCTTTCAGCTATACTTCTATATTGAGAAACCACTCTTCAATTGGTAGCTCAATAAGAAGATATTTGACAGATTCAATCTCATCACAGTTTGTTGTCCCTGGAAATAGTTATACAAATTTGCATGTGAGGTTTACTTTACATTTGAAAAGCATCCAGTCACGTGCCTTTAGTTCAGAAGGTGATGGGAGGAATGCAAGTGAGAATAATCATAAACCCATTAATGATGTCGCTAACTTTGGTAAGGGAGATAAGGGAAAGAATCGACTAGAAAAAGTTAAGGAAGTTGTGAGGCCTTGTGATGCACATGCTCGACTTGGATATCAAGAACAAAAGGAATGGCTAAATAATGAGAAGCTTGCAATTGAGAGTAAAAAGAGAGAATCACCATTTTTGACTCGACGTGAAAAGTTCAAAAATGAGTTCTCAAGGAGGGTGGTTCCATGGGACAAAATAAACATTTCCTGGGAGACATTTCCTTACTACATTCAGTAACTATCTGTCATTGTTACTCATCATTCTTTATTTGTGTTTATTATATCAGCTTCATCGTAATTAAGTTATTTATTTATTTATTTTATAGTGAACACACAAAAAACGTTTTGGTGGAATGTGTTGCTTCCCATTTGAAACACAAGAAGTTCACTGCTTCATATGGTGCTCGTTTGACATCTTCAAGTGGAAGAATATTGCTTCAAAGTGTTCCAGGTTGTTTATTGCCCAATCAAACTTCAAACAAAATGTTCTTCTCTTGCCATCTTTTTAAATTGCATTGTTTGTCAAATGAAAAATAATGTTTAAAGTTAATTGTGTTCATAATGATGCCATCTATAGGTACTGAGCTTTATCGAGAAAGATTAGTTAGAGCACTTGCACGAGATCTACGAGTTCCCGTGTTGGTGCTTGACAGTAGTGTTCTTGCGCCTTATGTAAGATTCGAATACTGTGAATATGTTGGAACGAGTAAATTTTTTTCTGTTAATATGATGTTCCAGTTGGATTTTGGTCATTGTTTCTGTTAATTTTGGTGTAGGATTTTGGTGATGATTACTCATCAGAATGTGAGTCTGACGACTCTGAGGACTGTAATTCGGATTCAGAGGTTGAAGATGAGAATGATGCGAGTAATGAAGAGGAATGGACAAGTAGTAATGAGGCAAGAACTGATTGTAGCGATAATGATGAAGTTGATGTGCAGGCTACTGCTGAGGCAGCTCTCAAGAAGCTTGTTCCCTACAATCTTGAAGACTTGGAAAAAGTATGATTTTTTTCAGATTATAGGAATATGATAAATTATTGCTTTTATTATTCATCTTGAATATATAAATGATTTGTTTAGAGCTTAGAATCCAGTTTGACATATTACAATTTCAGGTATTGCTTCATTGCCTTTTATGTGATTTATATGTATTAATTCCATACTTAGCCAACAATAAGTGAAATTTTTAAGGCTTTTATATTGTTGCTACAAAGTCCAGAAGAAGTGTTGGTATGATTTCCATAGGTGTCAGTATATTCATCATAGCAGTAGTACACAATGACGGTTCTGAGAAGTCTAACAAGAGAAATTATATTTTGAGCTCTTTAAAACCTTTCCAGGATTTATAATCAGCAGAGGAGGAAGAGCTTTAACTGGTATAATGATTGAAATAAGGCAGGTGATTAGATCTGAAGTTTATCTTGTGCAGCTTTGAACTGGTGAAGTAAGAGATGCTGCATATCAAAATTGTAGCTCTAACTTTCAAAAATGTACTTGCCTTTTGGAAAATCACTCCAGCTGGGTCTTGTATTTTTAGTTTTGTAATGAGCAATTGACTTGGATGTAGAATAGGCTTGCAGCATTTTTTTTGTTGGCTCAAATTTTAAATTTGTTTCAGTATAACCAGTAAAGCGTGTTCAGCTTTTTTTGGTTGCATTGCTCTGATACTTTTAGAACACCTCTAAATATGTTCGTTTCTAAGTGATGATCTCTCAGCTTCTTCTCTGTATCATTGTTGGCTATTATTTTTAGTTTTCTGATGTATGAGCTTCTAAAATTTGTATTGTTACAAAGTTATGTAATGCAAAGGATCATTTATATAAATTTTTACTCTTGTTTAATTTCCATTATCATTTTGGTACTTCAATCACCCATACTATTGTGCATAGCTTATTTTCCATCATACAATTTCTCATATGTTTACGGAAGTTTATGTTCACAGTTACCGAATTGAATTATGTACTATGATTTGTTGTCTGATTATGGACTTGCTTTTGTATCAGAAGCTGTCTAGTGAAATGGAGAGTTCTTCTGAGTCATCAAAATCTGACAATGGTGAGCCTTCTGATAAAGCTAAACGACCTCTTCAGAAAGGTAATGTAAACCAGATTGGCTAGCTGAAGCTTTTTGGTCTGTTAAAACTTGAGCTTTCTTTTCAAGTGGTAAAACATTGTATTAGAGCAGGTTTGACCTGATGGTCTTGAGTTTGAATCCTTGTGAACTCTTGTTCTATTGATTGATTAAAATTATAGTTCCCCTGCATTGAAGTGGCCGGCCGGTGTTGATATTTGGTCCATGTGACGAGCATGTTAAATGAGTCTAGCATTGCAGGTGACTGAGAGTGTTATAGCTGAAACTTTCAGATCAAATGATAATTTAACATTGCCATTGCCTACAAAAGGCCACCAGACTTTTCCTTAACCTGGTCAAGAAATTTATAGTTTATTTTTTCTCTCCTCTCACTTGCAGAGATCAACAATTGTTCATAACTAATATAGCAAAAAAACATAAACAAGAAAGCAAGGGAGGGAGGGAGAGGAACCATGTGTTGCAGCAAATCTGAGGTGTCCGAGTGTGGAGACTCTTGAGTCAGGGAGTGTGAGGTGGCCAAGGATGTTATGGTCAGGGAAGAACAGACAGTAGGGAGCTGTGTTGTATGCTGGCAGATGAGAGTTATTTATATTTCAATTCTTTTGCTTTTATTCAAAGGTTAAAACTGAAACCTAATTAATTGTTTTCTCTTTTCATAAACTGAAACTGAGCTAAGGTCCTCAAAGATTGAACCAAACCAGATAGAAAAGGCAGGGTTAGTGCAGTATTGGTTTATTTTGCTGTCTAGCACAACTATAGGTCTTTGCAATTGTGGAATTAAGTTCATTATGGAAGTGGAGGTGTCTTTGTAGGGCCTATAGTAGGTTGCTTATGTGTTAGCTGAGGTAGTGTGATTAAGACGGTTTTTTCAAAGTCAGATGCTCATTATGGGTTTTTTGTTGGGGGTTTACATATGCACCATTCTGCATTTGTGACATTCTAACCAAAGCTTTTGTGGTTTTATTCTTTGCATTGATCTAATTAATTATGTTTCTTCATCTTTTTTTCTCAGGGGATCGTGTGAAGTACGTTGGGCCTTCTGTACACATTGAAGCCGACAACAGGTTAAAAATTGATTCTCATCTGATTTTTTCATATTTAAGATGTAATGTTTTGCCAGAAGGTTTGAGCATTAAAGTTTACTTTTAGAATCTATATGCTATTCAGCCTCCTTTTGGATGCCACCAGGCTTGTTCTAGACCATTACAGCAAAAGTCATTGGTCGGACAATCCAAATGAATGGATTTGAACCAATCAGTTCGCTATAAAATTGTAGTTTGTATTATATATAGGAAGTTGAAAATTGGAGATAATTTGAGGAAAAAATGCAATTACATTTCGTGTGATATCTTTCATCCATTATCAATTATCAACTATGTTTATGCAAATTTCCCTTGTGTCTTGAATGTTTTTAATTATAAACCTTGTAAGGAAATTCTGGCAAATACTGCTCTAGTATGCCCATGTTTGCCTACAAAATTTGGAAATAAAGAATGCTCTCTCCCGAGCAATGAAAAGGAACATTTAAATTAAGAGCATCGCAAGTTGATTTTCGAATGCATATAAACTTTCAAAGAATTTTGATATGGTATAAGGGTTTACTTCATCACTTCAGTACTATGAATATGAGCAATGAAAATGGTGTTGCATTCATTGTTGACAAATATTTGAATAAGAAGCTGAATAATTTACAAAATCTAGCACCAGTCAATTTCTGGAACATTTATGCTTTTCTTAATGGAATTATCCTGCAGGTTTTTGTTTTCTATAGCATAAAACTGACTTTATATGCCTTAATTTAGCAATGGTGAAAAATTTACCTACTTCTGAATCCTACCTTCACCCACTGTAACGTGGTGATGTTATGGCTTTTTGTTTTTTGGAGACTAACAGTGTTTAGGCTTGCAACACTCATCTAAGTTGATGCAATTTGATTTTACATTGTCATATTCTTGTTCCCACTTTGTGATCTTCATTTCATTTGGTTTTTTTTGGGTGTTTTCGTTGGTTTTCTCTGGGGTTGTACCGTATTTTATAAATTTACCTAGAATTTAGTTTGCATAATGAGAAATTTTTTCCTCCTGTCCCTGTAATTTAGTCACATGTGGGGCTTAGGATTTTTTATATTGCTTAGCTGCCAATTGTTGGATCTAAAGCATTGTGAAGACTGACAAGCTGGCTGCTCAGAGGATCATATTTTTGTTCAATTATAATGAACCTTTTACCATAACTAATCCACCCCATGAACTTTAGCTTCACAGTCTTGTGATATTGACTTATATAATGCATCACAGGATCATTTTGGGGAAGACACTGACATCTGATGGTCCGAAAAATGTTTATACCATTATACCTGTCAGGTGGGTTGGTAATGGTCTCAGTGTAGAGAAGGAAAACTCTTAAACGCCCCTATTTTGGCATCTTAAAATGCATGTTCTGTTGCTTCATTTTCCTAGATCAAAGTCAGTTCCTTGTTATCTCATAGTCTTAATTAGTTATTTAATGATGCAATATTTTCTGATCCACTTTTGATATCCAGACTAAAAATGAACTTTTGCTTTCATTTTTCAAAATACGAATCTCAGCCTTCTTATATGTGAATGTTTTTAGCTTGTAAAAATTTTTATTTTCTTGTGTGTGTGTGTGTGTGTGTGTGTATCTACTAGTATGAGACCTTCAGCACTTCATCAAGTACCTAGTTTATGATTAATAATAATCTTATCTTTCATTCTGGTGGATACAGACACAGTTTACTTTGCCGTCTTAGGAACCTTTTGATTTGTATTTTAGAAGCTTCTGGAATGTGCCACCTTTTTTATCTTTATTTTGAGTGAAACATCCATAATTAATAAAAAAATAGCATGCTTCAGAAGTTTCCTTAAGTTTCCACTACAAATAAAGTGAAATTTCTATAATCCATGGTTGTCAGGAGATAGAGGCACTTTATTGCGGCACTGAAGAATACATAAGACACACATTTGTGTGCATGTACTGGGCCAAAAATAAAGTCACTGATGAAAAGTTTATTTTTGTTCATAAAATTGGTATGTACACAGGAACAATTAGTATTGGTTTTCTCTTTCCAATTTTAGCAATATATACCCTTTGAGCCAATGGCATTACCTTTTGCACTGGGTATGGAAAACATGGTTTCGGGTGGCATTGCTAGTTGTGCTCTCCTCCTTGTCAGTCAAGAGAACAATGGCTTCAAAGTGTGGGATGGTGTTAGGGAAAGGCTGGTGTTGTCTAGTATTTCTGGTTTGGTTGCTTATAACTGTTCTGAGATGTAGAAGAGTCCAAATTCCCAATAGGGAAAGTCCTTGATTTTTTGTAGCTTCAAGGAGCGGTGTGTCTGCCCCTCACCCCTCATCTCTGTTCAGAGGATGCTGCCCAGCCCTTATTGATTAATTTGCAAAATGGCTGTTGCTTGAATATTTTTTCCAAGTAACTTGCTTCTTCCTAAGCCATGCTTGGGTAGCAACGTGGGTTGTATGGGTGGAGTCAATGGTCTGAAATCAATATCTTATTTTTTTACCCGATAACGTTGATCAATTTCAGCCCTTTATGGCTAATTTGCAAAATCTCTGTTGCCTGAATATATTTCCAAGTGACTGCTAGTTTCCTAAGCCATGCCTGGGTAGCATAATGTGGGTAGTATGGGTGGAGTTAATGATCTGCAATAAATATATGATTTTTGTTACCTGATAACTGATTGGGCATAAGTGACTTTGCATGATAGGCTTCGTGTTGCTTGAGTTGAGCATGATCTACAGGTGAACAGCCTTTTTCACTTTCTGCTGGTCACTTTTCCGGTACCATGAGATAATAGTTCTTACTTCCTCTTCTATTGTAAGATGATTAGGGAAATGATACATAATGCAAATTTTGTCAGATTTATTGGTCTAATGGCATATGAACATAGTCAGGGCTCTCAAGTAAATGATCAAGAATACTTGAGGAAGATTAGAATCATAAGCTTAATTTGATTATAGATTAACTGCAATGAATTTAAGGTGGTAAAGTTGTGATGAATGGTGCATGTTTATCATCCTGGCCAACTTATCTTTTTCTTGGAGGCAATAGATAAAGATTGTCTTTCCTTATTTGTTTTCATTTTTATCAAGTATTTCTGATGTTTGAATAAATCCATGGGTGTAGTCTTTCAATTTAATCTTGAGCAATCTACCCGGTGTACTTAACTTCCACGTTTAATATTGAATCTGAAATAGAAGAATTTTCAACAGCTGTGAAAGAATTAAATCCTTCAAATGCTGTTCACTGCTTTCATCCTAGATTTAAGTGCATCCAAAAAAATATTCTTGCAGTTTTTGATCAAATCATATTTTGCAGGCCTTTATCCAATGGGCAACGTGGGGAGGTGTATGAGGTGAATGGAGACCGAGTTGCAGTAATTTTGGATATCAGTGGTGACAGTAAAGTTAATGAAGAAGAAAAGAATGACAAAGTAACGGAGCAGCCAGGAAAACCACCTGTTTACTGGATAGATGGTAATATTCTCATATAAGTGGATTTATGTTATAGTTTCAGTGTAGATGTCATAGTGCAATTTTCTCAAGTTTCGATGTTTTACTTGTTCTCAGATTCTAGCTAGTGCTATTAATGTTTTACTTGCCATATTCCCTCTTGTTACTCTCTCTCTCATTTCTTTCTCTTATTTTTTCATGGGCCTATAAACTACAGTGTAGTAATTTCCCATTCTCGTCCTACAAATTCTCCCTTCTTTTTTGTTAGTGAGAGTCAGTCCAGATGAGTGACCTCACCTTGCTAGCAGACAACCATCTATTTTCTCTTAGCTTCATTGTGATATCAGGTTGAATATGTATGTATTGATGTAATGTCTTGCTACCGGCCATTTGTTTGTAGCAGTCTCTTCTGATTAAAAGAAAATAGTTGCCGCTGAGTATGAACAATATTTTGATTTTTTGTTCATATATTTGTAAGCAATCTGAAAGAGTTCTGGTCATGTACAGTTAAGGACATTGAGCATGATCCTGACACACAAGCAGAGGATTGCTATATTGCAGTGGAGGCACTGTGTGAGGTATCATGATAATGCTTTTTAATATGTGTGAAACTCAGGTTGTTTGCTGTGCCCCTAACTTTTTTTGCAGCTCTCAGGTTGTTTGCTGTGCCCCTAACTTTTTTTGCAGCTCCCTTTTTCTTTGTGTCTACGCCATTATGTCCCAACTACCTGGAGAGTTGATGTTAATTTTTGTTTGTTTGCAGGTCTTGCATTCCACACAACCTCTTATTGTCTACTTTCCAGACTCTTCTCAGTGGTTGTCCAGAGCAGTTCCCAGGTCTAATCGTAAGGAGTTTGTCCATAAGGTGCAGGAGATGTTTGATAAGTTATCAGGTCCAGTTGTTTTGATTTGTGGCCAGAACAAAGTTGAAACTGGATCGAAGGAAAAAGAGAAATTTGTAAGCTTCATAGTTTAATATCATGCTATATATGTATCTAGACGCCGATCATTATGCTAAATTGATTGACTTCATGTATTGATGTAACGTTTCCTTTTCTCATTTTCGTGGATTATGATGCTCAACAGACAATGATACTTCCGAATTTTGGTCGCCTTGCCAAGCTGGTAATGCTCCTAACATTTCAGAAACTTTCATGCCTTTCACAAGCTTTTGTCATCAAATAAATTACTTTGTCAACTCTTCACTACTTTTAGTAGCAACTTTTATTTTTATTTTATTTTATTTTTGTTATATTGTTCTGCTTAAATAGTTCTTTTGTCTTGTAGTTTTGTAATAGCTTCTATGACTTTAAACGTTGTCAGGAATGTGCTTTCAAGCTTATTATGATTTTTATTCTAAACCTTCATGATATCTGATCTGTGCTGCCATATATTCACTTTGTACTTTTTTTTTGACTTTTTGTCCTTTAGATTGATCACAGCTAAGCTAGATGAAACAAATATATTGTTGTTTCTTTTTTTTTGGCAATTGTCTTGATAGAAATAAAATATTGTGTCGGGATATAAATTTCATGTTAAAACATTGAATCAACGTCATTGAGTGGCAGCAGTATTGAATTAAGTCTTATGACCAAGGAGGGTTGAGTCAAGAAGTATCTGACATATTTGGCATGTCCAGTTGACTTAAAGAGGCTTGTTTTTATCTGGATTGATGTTTCTTATTGGACCTGTTGTACACAGTGTTTTTGGTGTTCACTTGCAAGTACTATTCAATGTTTATCAACTCATTTAATTCACCAACTCCATCTTTTGTTGATTTACTTATCTTTAGGATCAACAGGGAGTAATGGGTGTTCAAGGGAATTTTTTTTTAGGGAGGACTGTCAAGTGGGAGTAGAGGGCTTAACATCTAAGAGGAGTGTTGATTGATAATTTTGTATTTCCAGTGGTATTTGTTATTTTGTGATGCACACTCAATCAGTTGGGGCACATTGGTTGTAGTTTGTGATGTGTGGTTCACTCTATTTAGGAGAAAATTTGGTGGCTGATCAAGAGGTCTGGTCACTAACGGATGTAGAATGTGGATGGTTAGATATCAAATTTCATTAACTAATAAATAGTGCTGGTTTAGTTCAAATTACACTCTATGGGCATACTTCATTGGTGTAAATAAGATCTGGAAAAACATTTAGGACTTGGTATCTCTAGTTGTCACTTCTTTTTTTGCTTTATCTCAAATCTTTTTATGGAATGGTAGGCTGTATTGTGTTTTATTCAACAGAAGTACTGGCCATAGTTACACATCATTTTCTCACAATTTATTGGCACATTAATAGACTAAGGAGATTTCTGGTATGTTTGGGATTGAGGTGTTATGGCTTTAAGCTACATCTATGTGGATTAGAATCACAAGATATCAAATATTAGTGGAACAGTGGGTGTTCTCACTAAAAATTTGTGTTTGCCAAACAGTTTTTGTGCTGTGGTTTCAAATTCAAGTAGAAGCACAGCAGTACCAATCATTACTCTTCGTTAACTTTGGCTTGCGTGTTGCTTGCTTGCTGTTCTTGTTTGTAAAATTGGATTTAGTGGCAGGCTTATTATCAATTTTGTTACTGTTTTAAGATGTGCAATGGATTTAGATTACTTTAATTTTTCAGCCACTGCCTCTGAAGCGCCTTACCGAAGGACTTAAAGCAACAAAGACATCCAATGATAGTGAAATATATAAGCTCTTCACTAATGTTTTATCTATACATCCACCACAGGTAAATGCCTGCTTTAAATTTCATTAAATATCCTTGAAATTGGAAGATTTTTTTAGTGATATATTCTTCAATATTCCTGTTGTGCAGGAGGAAGATCTCCTTAGGACATTTAATAAACAAGTTGAGGAGGACAGAAGAATTGTGATATATAGGAGCAATTTGAATGAATTACATAAGGTATGGAGTTGGTTTCAATTTATATGTATTATATGGCACAAAATTCATCAGTTTTAATGCTTGGGTGCTTATAAAAATGTTTTGAACTTCTTTAAATCTTTGAGATTACTGATAAAAGTAAAATTTTGCAGGTTTTTGAGGAAAATGAGCTGTCATGCATGGACCTGTTACATGTGAACACTGGTGGTGTGGTACTGACAAAGCAGAGTAAGAAACTGAAGCTAAAACAGTTGAGCTAGTTCAGTTAATAGTTAAAGTTTAGCACGTACATTTGAATATCCCATACACTGATGTTGATGTCTAATACTGTTTTGGTTTTTTTTTGGCTAAAATTATTGTGTGATCAAAATTTTGGCTTTCTTGGTTCAAATTTTGGTACTTGATGAGGGATTAGAACTGCATGATTGGTGATATAGTTGGGTGGACAAAAATTGAAGTATGGTTGTAAGTGAATTTGTATGTTGCTATAATATGTGATCTATACAAGGAGAGGCATTGAGACTTTTAAAAATTGTGGTGATGTTAAATTCTTAGATACATAGTAAATAATTTTATTTGCTTGGGCAACATTATAATGACTGTGAGGAAGATAGCCTGCCCCATTTTTCTGTATTTTAAAAGCAAAAAATTAATGCCAGATATTGACTTGTATTTGTGAAATTATTACCACCTCAGTTAATCAGTCTGACCATTAACGTTCTTCCTTGTGAATCAAGATTGGTGTGTGGTAATAACCTCTTGGAGTTGGGATGAAGTCGAGCAGCAGCACCCTTGAAAGTCTGATGTTGTAAAAGAAAGGATTTTAAGGCCCAAACTTTGAATTTGCATATTTCGGATTCAACAGTAAATTTGCCCAAATTCTGCAGAAGATTCTTAAACATTGAGTCAAATTTTAATCTTTTCATATTTTTAAAGTCTTAAATGAGAGTTCTAGAAAGCATTCAAAATGTCAACATTTCCTTAGTTCTGATAGTAGTTACTGTCTCCACATACCATATTTTTTTAATGTTTCATAGGAGTCTCTTTAAGATGTTTTACAGCCCTATTCATATGTTTGTAAGATTACCTTTTATGCATGAAGAGCTCAAGGTGCAATCCTTTAATCTTTTTATTAGCTTATTCTCAACTTACTGTCCGCGGCAATAAAACCAGCTCGGAAAAGTTTGTTTATTCATTATATTTTGGTGAGCTCTACTCAAATCTTTTATTCAACATGAGAGTTCCTACATTAATCTCTCAATTGTCACTAACTAGATTAATGAGGCAGGGGAGGTTGAAACATGTTGAATCAATTTGGGTTGGGGTGATAGAGTAGTATGTTCCTCTTGTGTGTACTGTGATCTAGGAATATCTATAATTTAAGGAGAAGCATTCACAATACAAATGTCTAGGTATTTTGCTCTTACAAGGTCACCATAATGTCAGCTATACCATGTGCTGTGGTAAATGGTAAGTATGGCTAAATTATGCAGCTTCTTTGTTTTCTGTTCATATGGCATTTGCATTCTTGATATTCATCGGATAAATGATTAGATTTTGAATCGGATAAATGATTAGATTTTGAATTGTACTTGAGGACTTTTGTAGCAGTCAACATACTTATACCCAGGATTCTTTTGTTCATGGCTATTTGGTGGCTTAAGTTAGATTTGTTGAATCATTTAACTGATTGCAGAATTTCAATTGTGATTATAAATGTATTCCTTATGCAATTGTGTGGTATTTTATCACCTTGTCAATATGTGCAGAAGCTGAGAAAGTTGTTGGCTGGGCAAAGAATCATTATTTGTCTTCCTGCTTGCTTCCTTCTATAAAAGGGGGGCGACTGCACTTGCCTCGTGAAAGGTACTGTTTTATTCTTTTTAACCGTTTTTATCCTATTAGTCATGGTTCATTAGCTTGAAGGTGATTGCTGTCTTTTCATGTTTAGCCTTGAAGTTGCAATTTCAAGGTTGCAGGAGCAAGAAACTGCACGTCAAAAGCCCACCCAAAATTTGAAGGCATGT
Source organism: Xylocarpus granatum (assembly GCA_019650275.1). NCBI lineage: Eukaryota > Viridiplantae > Streptophyta > Magnoliopsida > Sapindales > Meliaceae > Xylocarpus > Xylocarpus granatum. The sequence goes on from BNST01003103.1 coordinate 79,435, forward strand.
ATCTTCATATTCTTTTCTTTACAACTGCTGCTACAATGATGAAACCTTTTTATATTGTCTGACAATCCCTAACAAGGTCAACGTTTTGGCAGAACCTTGCCAAAGATGAGTATGAGAGCAATTTCATCTCCGCCGTGGTACCACCTGGTGAAATTGGTGTGAGGTTTGATGATGTGGGTGCACTTGAAGATGTAAAGAAGGCCTTGAGTGAACTTGTTATTCTTCCAATGAGGAGACCAGAGCTCTTTTCTCATGGAAATTTGTTAAGGGTACTCAACAGCTATCTATTTTATAATTTTGATGGAAACTGGTCAAAATTTGTGCACTGCCTTTTCAGTGTATAATTGTGTGAAGCTTTTTTCAGCCATGCAAAGGGATATTACTTTTTGGGCCTCCTGGAACTGGGAAGACCCTTCTTGCCAAGGCACTTGCAACAGAAGCGGATGCAAATTTTATCAGCATAACTGGCTCAACTCTCACGTCAAAGGTATGCCGCTGTCTGTATCCGGTTGTTAAGTTTTTAATTCCAGTGTCAAATTTCTAGCTACTCATCGTGATTTAATTGTTCTTTCACCTCTCTTTCATGTTCCAAGTTCCATTTCTTGCATTCAAACTGCCATTGTCATGCTGGAATAGGTTGCTAGAGCATCAATCTTATTTTCTCTTGAATAGGTATAGATTTACTCTAGAAGGCCTGTGGGTTGAACCCAATAGCGTATTAGTAGACTAGCGAACAAAAGTTTGAAATCTTATGATCTTAAGCTCTAGGCATCAACAGCATCAAGAAGTGAAGAAAGGAAGTCAAATTTTGGAAAAGCTCTTCATTTCAAATGTTCCATTTTATGTAGCAATGGCAGCTTTTCAGTTCCCCTTTTTTATGTCCAGCACCAAACAGGCATCATTTGTTGCCTTAGACACTGCAAAATTCATAGCCCAATGTAGCTGACCTTTTGACCATGAATGCTTGGGGTTAAAGATTAAATCAATTGCTAAATTTATTAGTTATTGAGTTTCTTATGTCTTTTAGCATTTTAAATAGCTTCATCACCGGTATACGACTTTTAGAGCTTGCACACGCCCAAAGTGTGGAAATGAGAGAATGTCTAGGTAAATTTCTTATTGAATTTTTACCGTTGCAAAGAAATATAATAAACTTTATCATATCTAATGGATTGTGATAAAGTTTAATTGAAATTATAAAGTTAGATTATCTAATGCATTGTTATAAACTAAAAAATATAAAGTTAGATACTTGGATAAAGAAACATCACCAACTAGAGTGATGTGATTATAGTTCTGTATGTGGCAAACTGGATCAGGAAATTATAATATTGATTTGATAATTCTTGCATGATCAATATTTACATTTGTCAATACCTGCAGAGATACTACTAGATGTTTCTGTATTGTGATAATTGGTGGTAGACTTGTAGATTATTTCCATCCAATGGAATTAGTTTGTTGAGTGAATGATCCATTAAAATTTTATCGGAATTTCAACTTTTGGTGTCTTTTTTGTCATAATTTTCTGTTTCGCAAGTTTAGAATCCTGAAATTCTGAATCTCCATACTTTCTTTGTCTGAATTTGTGAATTTCATGTTTGGCAGAATGCTTTTGTTGAAGTAAATAACAGATGTAAGGAGTAAATAATGAATGAACTGAATCTAGGTGAGATTATTTGCACTCGTCAAACATACTTCAAATACTCCTTAATAAAAAAAATGTTATAATGAAAATATCCATTGTTGATTTACTGCTAAGGAAAAAGGCAACTTAAATAAATAGAATATGTCACTAATGACACCCATCTAGAACATGACATAATTATTAGTCTACCTTAATCTTAAAATTAAGTCATTCTTTATTAGATTGTAACTATGACTCTTTCTGAAAGGCGTGTATGTCTTCAACCTCACATTTTTGCTTTCTTCTCCTCGCTTTCACATCACAGAACTTCAAATAAATAAAATGCTTCTGTGAAGAATGTTGTGTATAGGACCAAATCATGAAACAACTGAAGCATGTTTTTCATGCTTTTTCTTTTGTAGTTGTTGGAGTGGACACTTCTATGTGTTCTTTAGGTCTAATGAGGTAAAATGAATGTCCATCACTATATTGTTAATTTTATACAACCATAGTTTCTTAAGTATTTGTGTTTATTTTGTTGAGGAATTGTTATTCTGCTACTTTGGAGAGAAAATATGTTAGATCTCTGTTTCTGTGATGCAGTGGTTTGGCGATGCTGAAAAGCTCACCAAGGCTCTTTTCTCTTTTGCTGCCAAGCTGGCACCTGTCATAATATTTGTTGATGAGGTATGATTCTCTTTCCAAAATGTGGCATAATAAGGTGTTGTTTGCAATCTATCTATATATAAACCTGATTTGTTTTACTGCTGAAGAATGTCTTGAAGATCAGAAAGGCAGACTACACGTAGACAGTTGCACAATATGATCTTTTTGTCCATTGATATATATTTTTAACTTTGCTGTTGTTTTTTCTTTTGTAGTTTTTCGAAAGAGGTTAAATGCAAATCAGATACAAAAGTATATGGTGAAAAAAAGCTTAAGAAATTAGAAAGAGTGACAGCTCTAGAGGTTTAAGAATTCTGAGGCATCAATTTTTATGCTTAGATCTATGATATAAACATGCTCTGCCAGAATCTATTTTGTTTATCTTATCTTTCACTTAGTAACCCAATCCGAAAGTCCAAGGAAGTTGATGTGTATATTTGTGTAATGTATTATAATTAGATATTCATATGTTATGTCTTCAAAAATAGTGAAAACCTCTTGTAGAAATATGTTTAACCACTGGTTGTAATGGTCACAAGATTCAAGGATGAAGTGAAATCTATTTATTCACCCTTCTATCCATTTCTCTGCAGATTCATGTTTATCAGAGGATTGGGTGATGAATCATCTTTGAGAATTTTGTTTTCTTTTACAATTTGTTTATTATAGTCTTCAGGTATCTGCATGTGCTATCTTTTGCTTGTGTATTATTGTCACGATGACCGAGAATGGATTCATTGCTGAATATGTTATGTTCCTCCTTCAGTTTTCTTCATAAACTCCCTTTTATAGATTTTGGACCTTATATTATATAGGTTGATAGTTTGCTTGGTGCTCGTGGTGGTGCCTTTGAACATGAGGCAACTAGAAGAATGAGAAACGAGTTCATGTCAGCATGGGATGGATTGAGGTCAAAAGAGAGCCAAAGAATTCTCATCCTTGGTGCCACAAATCGACCTTTTGATCTTGACGATGCTGTCATTCGTCGCTTACCAAGACGGTAAGATTGCATTAGAAAATAATTCTCTTGAACAATACATCTGGTAGTATAGTGTGACCACTTTTCCTAAAGGTTCAGAATGCTAGGTTCACGTGCTATGTCTACTGGTATTGGTAGAATTAATACGTTGATCATGGATTTTACATTATTTGTCTACTGATATATGTGAAGTGGATCATGTTGCTTATGGAGTTCTGTTGGTTGCCATTTAGTATATATGTAGACTTACCAGATGCGGAAAATCGAATGAAGATTCTAAGAATTTTTCTGGCAAAGGAAAATTTAGAGCCTGATTTCCAATTTCATGAACTTGCAAATGCAACTGAGGGATATTCTGGCAGTGATTTGAAGGTAGTAATCTGATGTTTACTGTCAATTTGATGTGTATTTTATATCTTATACTGTCTTGTGCCTTCGTGTAGAACCTCTGTATTGCTGCAGCATATCGACCTGTACAAGAACTTCTAGAGGAAGAAAACAAGGTGCATATGGTTGGTTTTTAGTTGTTTTTTATTTGATTATCTTGTAAAAATGCAAGATCATTATTCTATTTGATTATCTTGTAAAAATGCGAGATCATTATTTTACTTATATTCTGCACTTTTGTTTCATCTGAATATTGGGGAATTGAAATTAAAAATCATGCTACTTTCTACTCAACTTTTTGCGGTAGGTGAGTTGGAGAAATTTATAGAACTTTGAGAAAAATATGCTATACAAGCTAGAGGATTTGTTTTACTGCAAATAGTGCCAAAAAGGATATCCTTTTCTTGAAAATGTTATTTGGTTAGACAAAATGCTTTTTGTCTCCTTTTACAACATTTGTTAAGTTGCTTTTATGGAAACAACAAATGATCCAGTAGGAGAAAATGAGAGGCGGAGGGCTGGTAACATAGAGGATTGGTAGCTTAACTTCTATGTTTCACACTGAAACTCTGACTTGCAATCAGGGGTGGAGCTAAACTTCATGATCTGGGGGGGCCAAAATGTAACAAAAGGAATACTGCAGGGGCCAAACTAAAAAATTATATTCAAGGGGTAAACTTGTATATGTACTAAATATTGGTTTTTGAAATATTGTGGGGCCTTTGGGGGCCACGGTCCCTCATGGCCCTGCTGTAGCACTGCCCCTGCTTGCAATGTCCACAAGATGAATGTTGGAACTACCAGTCATGCTTTCATGTTGAAATTACCCTTGATGTGCGCATAATCAGGCAATTCCCATACAATCTATTGCTTTGAAATACTTAAAGACTTGCTCTATCTTTGAAGTACATGTAATTTTGTGCGGATTAAATTTTTCTTTATTTGTGCTATTTTATTGTAGCCTGTCACTGAATGTAGTCACTCTTTTGTACAGAGGGGCAAAAACGATGGAGCTCAAGTATTGAGGCCACTTAATTTGGAGGATTTTGTTCTTTCCAAATCCAAGGTATTGAATTCATCTATATCTCATCTATTTCACAAAAAAAGGGGGGGGGGCATTGGGGTTGTGGTACTCCGAAGCTGAACAAGCTTTTGTTCCCACTGGTCTGTAACACTTCTGAATGAGATCCTTTGATGTCATATTAATATACTGATAGCTTTTAAGGCAACCCGAGTTACTTGTTCATGTCATATCTGTTATGTAGGTTGGCCCATCTGTCGCTTACGATGCCTCAAGCATGAATGAGTTAAGAAAATGGAATGAACAGTATGGAGAAGGTGGAAGCAGGAGAAAATCACCTTTTGGTTTCTGAAAGTCGATGTGACTGCTTTTTTTTAATAATAATTTATTTTTGTATAAAAAGCCCCAGGTCTGGTCTCGGTGTATCACAAAGAAGAAATCTCTTTGTCATCCATTTTGAATCGGGTGAGAAACTTCAGTCTCAATCTTAATGATATGTGCTATGGAAGGTTGTAGTGGGATAATTCTAATCTACCCTTTTAATCAGTTTACAGGCATAACTTATGCTATGCATCTGTATATTATTAATAGGGCTAACATTATATAATTTTTCCAATTTAATTGTTTTATAAATTTTGAGACAATAGCGAGCCAAATTAGCAATAATTATGAACGTTATTGTTCCTGGTTTGAGTAATAAGTTTCTTATAGAAGTCGTTTTTCATTGATTCAGCTCCTTACTTTATTGAATCTTTTTTCTTCAGTTGAATCTTGTTAATGAATAAATCATTGGAAACTAAATAACTCTGTTAGAATTAGGGTTTTTTTGATCTCTTTTTAGGCTATGTTGGCAGGCAGGATTATCATATTGGTTGCTTAATAATTTTGATTGAATTAGATTGAAATATGGTGTTACCTGTGTAAATTATTAATTAAATGAGATATTAATTAGTTGATATATTAATAATTTATTAATTTATAGTGCACTTACAATGTAATCAACGTATTGTACTTATTTATTTAATAAAATGATATTCATTATAATTGTATTAATTTAATTAAATTTATTTAGTGAATTAGATTAAAAATAATCTTTACATGAACAAACACAAAGTTATTTTCTTTTGCATATAAGTTATTTAAACGTTAAAAATGGCCTTTCATTTAAAAGGTAGTTAAAAATTAACCAAGATGAATTAGATGCTTAAAGCATGATGCAAGTATATTATATAAAGAGAATTTTACATATACTCAAAAGAAATTGTAATTAATTTTATTTATAATTTTAATATAAATGGAATAATAAAATTATATAAAAAAATTTTACAAAGAGTATTATATTATTAATTTATCAAAATTATAAAAAATTTATTGAGTATTAATTTATAAAAATTATTCTATAACTTGATTTTTAGTTAGTTTTGACCCAACCTGAATCCAATCATGACACCATTGTAACAAATTTTTGATTGAAGTAATTGGAATAGTGAAAAACAATCACAGTCAAACCCTTAAAATGCTCTAGGGCTAAGATTAATAATTTTGTATCTTTGATTTTACTACTAATTAATCTTTCTCGTAGTGTTTTCTCCCTTACCTTACAAGAAAAATATTTTTTTTTCTTCAATATAGATTGATATTTTAAATTTTATTTAATAAATAGAGTTATGTTTACTATAATATAAAAATTACTTTAAACAAGTTCTAATCTCAAAATAAAAGAATTTATTCATTAATTCTTTAAAAAAAAAGAAAAGTGTTTTATCCCAATAGTTATTGTAGCATGAGTTGAAAAAAAATTATCATACGCAAGTTTATAAGAACACTTCTTTGACAAGAAAAATAATTTTATGTAAATACATTTTAAATTATCACTTTTTGAAAATAACAAATTTTTTTTATGAAATTAAGCTACGCGAGAATGTCTTGAATGTGAATAAAATCCTAAAACATAGAGAAAGTTGGAGTTTCAAATGTGAATAAAACCCTAAAAAATAGAAAAAATTAAGTTCTAAAATTTTTAATAGGATAGAAATTCGTCTAGTACTTTTCATCTTATTACGCATTATATATGCATATGTATTGTATACATAATATGATAAATAAAAATAAAAAATAATTAATGTTATTTTATAAATTCAAATTAAAAAATATATACGATAATTTTTAATAAAAAAATCTTACAATTTAGATATATAAATTTAAATTAATTATAATAACTAGTGTAGTTTTTTTTTAAAAAAAAACACACACACAAGGAAAGTCGTTGTAAATTCATGTTTAAGGTGAAGTTTGAATTTTTAACAACCAATGCAGATGGTTGCCGAGTTTTTAAATTTATTGAATTTTTAAATTATTAATATTTTTCAATAAAAATTTAATATATAAAATTATAAATAAGAAAATTGACAATAGAAGCGAAGAGGAGAAGACCATTCCCTCGCAGGTGGATCTTTCCCTGACCCGTCCCGTTAAATGTATTAGGGAACGGGGAAACTAACTGGGCGGTGAATGTGATACGCATCAATGCTTCCGCCCGCCAGCCACCCCTTCTCTCTCGTTGCCAACTGATTGATACTCTCTCCTTGACCAACCGCCATTTATTTATTTAGTTCGCCATCTATCCCAACAAGGCTTGGCAACTTGAAAAGTCAGTATCTAAGAACACCATATTCACAACTTAAATTACTACCGTTTATCACAAACACGGTACGAAGAAGTAGTGCCCAAAGGATTACATAACCACCACTTTCGTGGATCAAATTGTCAATTATCATATAAGCATGACAATAAAAAGTGTCACCAATGAGGAGCTTGTCTTTAGCCTGAACCCATGCTTCCTTTCGTTTTTTGGTAGGCCCCCATGTTATTAACAGCCTAACCCAATACTCAGAGCTCGTGCGAAGTGGTTGAATCCCATCACTAGTTCGCAACTAGAGGTGTCCAGTCTGTGAAAAAGAAGCTGGCAGCGTTATATGACTCAAGTCTGCATAGCAATCATGTCGGGGTTAGGCCGGGCTCACTTAAAAATCATGCAGCCCCATCACCAGTCGTTCAATTCTTCGGCCTATAGCGACCTTTTTCGAGCCTAAACATTTTTTTAAGGTTTCCAGGAAGTTGCGCTAGAATTGGGAATTGGGGAAGGGAAAGACAATAGGGGCAGCTGTAATCTCGATAGCATTGGAAGGGAATAGCTTGAATTGTCCGGAGTCGAGCTTCTGTGAAGGTTCCTCACGAGTATTCTCTTTCGGCAATTTTCTATCAATTTCACGTTTGGATTCTTCCCACTTCCTTCAAATTTTGTCAATTATCATCTGCCGTCCAATTTTTATAATTTCAGCCTAATCAGACAAAGAATAAGACCAAGATCGCCTGCCTCTGTCCCTGGCCCCCAAACGTAGCTTCCTTTCACATGTGGCCTGTTTCAAATCCATGTGTTGTGCATGCGTGTCATTACTACTTCAATTAGCGGTGGGTGGGTTCAAATCCAACATTAAAATTTTGGATTTGATTTGATTTAAATCGATTCCATTTGAATTTACTTTGACTTTGATATAGTGAACATCTTCATTATCCAATGCCAAATTTGACTTTAATATAAATACCTTAAAATTTTTAAATATTGCCATCTCTAAATCCATGAATTTCTTTGATTTACTTGGTCTAGTGCCAAACGCAATTACCCTTCCCCATGGACGAATTGATCTTATTGGCAAGTTATTAATTGAGAACCAATTAAATGGCTATATATATATATATATACATACCTATTATATGTATATGTATATTGAGCATTAGGAAAGTAAGACAGTTGTAATATTCCACAAGTGTCATCATTATTAATTCACTTCCATTTCCATTTCCCATAAATCGAAAAGACGGTGCAAATGCAACCAATTAATTAAAACGACAGCGTCTTTCCAGTTAATGCCTGCGCATGCTTCAGTCCATTTTTCACTGTCACTAGTTTTCCATATAATATTCATTATAACAACTAGAAAAAGGATTACCATCCACTCTTAATTATTTTTATATTTAATTAAATTTATTTATTTAAAAATTAAAAAAATTAATTAAATGAATCAAAATTTTTTATTTATATATCAATAAATTTTTAAAAATAAAAATTAACATTATCAAATAATAAAGAATCCGAATCCTAAAATTGATTGATGACAATTGGGTTGTGTGTTTAATTCTAAAGGAAAGTGCAGACAATTCCTTCCATTTTCCACCAACCAATCCAGCCTGTCAAATTTCTCATTTATTCATTCACATACGTATATACTATACTAATTATAAGACTGCAGCATTTATGCCTTGAGGTGTTATCACTTGTAACAGAAATCTCTTTCATCTTCCACCGATTTCTTCTTACACATTCAACAGTATAAAAACTAAACCCTCCATTCCTTCCGATTCCGATCGAGATCAAAGGTGGCGATGGACAGAGGCGATGATCAAGAAGGGAGGCAGAATCATTCAGAGGAACGAACGACAAACGTCGACGTCGAAGATAATGATGATAATAATAATAATAGCAAAATGGCTATGATAGAAGATGGTTTTAAGAGCGTTCCTATTCCGTCGTGGAAGAAGCAAATAACGATTAGGGCAATGGCGACAAGTACTGTTTTGAGCATAGTGTTTAACTTCATTGTGTGCAAGCTTAATCTGACTACTGGCGTGATTCCTTCCCTGAACGTAGCGGCTGGTTTGTTAGGTTTTGCTCTTGTGAAATCGTGGACAACTCTTCTTGAAAAATTTGGAATGTTGCGACAGCCTTTCACCAGGCAGGAGAATACTGTGATTCAGACTTGCGTCGTTGCTTCTTCCGGAATTGCCTTCAGCAGTCAGTATTCGGTTTTGCTTGTGGGATTTTATTTTGCTTTGTTTTTGTTTTGACATTGAACATAACTTGTAATTCTTGTAGGTGGCACTGCGAGTTATTTATTGGGAATGAGTCCTAGGATAGCAGCACAGGCAGATGGAGGAAACACTCCAGAAAATGTAAAGAATCTCTCTATTAGCTGGATGATGGGATTTCTATTTGTTGTCAGCTTTGTGGGGTTGTTCAGCATCGTCCCACTCAGAAAGGTATAATAATCAAGCAACATATCTATGCATGCATATTTGTTTGAAAATCATCAAGTTGTGTATGATCTGTTTTTGTAATTAACTGACTGGAAATCTTCAAATTATTGTTGTTTGTAGATGATGATATTGAAGTACAAGTTGACATATCCAAGTGGAACAGCCACCGCATATCTTATCAATAGTTTCCACACCCCCAAAGGAGCAAAGCTGGCCAAGTATTATTAATTCTAATATCTTCCTCAGTTAATTGTTCTGTGATTTGATATATTGAGTTCTATTTATGAAGCGTTAATATCCATGTATTGAGGATTAAATTTATTTTTGCACAGGAAACAAGTTGCTATGCTGTTCAAAAGCTTTGGGTTCAGCTTTGTCTGGGCATTTTTCCAGTGGTTTTTCACCGGGGGTGATGATTGCGGATTCGCTAGCTTCCCCACTCTTGGTCTACAAGCCTTTAAACAAAAGTAAATTAATCAACTCTTTCTCCAGTGCTATGCTTGTTTGTTCTCATAAATTTGGTGCTCGCTGAAATCATGGGTAACTAATATGGACTTCCCAATGTCTTTTTGATATTCGAGGCATGTTTTAGGATTGAGTAATTAAACAATTAGTTGATTTAAAGTATGAGAAAGTAACTAAGTGATTTCTTGAAGAATCATTAAATTACTTCATAGAACATATATAGGAAGATGTCAATTAATTTCTTGTTTGATTTTGAGGAATGAATATTTGGTATGGTATGGTATAATATAATGTGCAAATGCATGTTGTGACAGGTTCTTTTTCGATTTCTCGTCTACATATGTTGGCGTTGGAATGATTTGCCCATACATGGTTAATATATCTTTGCTTATTGGAGCTATCATGTCTTGGGGAATCATGTGGCCCATAATATCAACCAAGAAAGGTATTTGGTTTAACGCTGAGCTACCCGACAGCAATCTTCATGGCATGAATGGTTATAGGGTACGTTCTTAATTACACAGTACTCGCTCAATTCACTGTAAATCTTTCTATCAATATGTAATACTTGTGAACTTCAGGTTTTTATCGCTATCGCTATGATGCTTGGAGACGGAATTTATCATGTCATCTACATGATTATCAATACCTCCCGTAGTCTTGCTCAGCAGCACAATTCAAAGAAGAGAGGGCCCTCCTTGTCTTCTGCCATTGCCGACGAGAGCATCACTACACAAGTAACAAACGTTGATGATCAAAGACGCATGGAGTTTTTCCTAAAAGATCAGATCCCAAATTGGGTGGCTTTCTCCGGCTACATTGCCCTCGCTCTCCTTGCCACCATTGTTGTACCCTTCATCTTCCATCAACTGAAATGGTACCACATCGTCGTCGCCTTCGCATTTGCTCCGGTTCTGGCCTTTTGCAATGCATACGGATGTGGCCTAACAGATTGGTCTCTCGCTTCCAATTATGGAAAACTGGCCATTATCATTTTCAGCTCTTGGGTTGGCCTGGAAAACGGAGGAATCATTGCCGGGCTTGCTTCTTGTGGAGTGATGATGAGCACTGTTTCTACGGCATCCGACCTCATGCAAGATTTCAAAACAGGATATCTCACTCTTTCATCTCCAAGATCGATGTTCTTTGGCCAAGTGATCGGCACATTGTTGGGCTGTGTTATATCACCTTTGGTCTTCTGGTTCTTCCACAATGCTTACGCAATAGGTGATCCAAAGGGCACATATCCAGCTCCGTATGGCTTACTTTACCGCGGTATTGCTATTCTTGGAGTCGAAGGTGTCGATACTCTCCCCAAGCATTGCCTCGCACTTTCCATTGCGTTTTTCATTGCTGCCATTTTATTAAACATAGCACGAGAAGTGTTGCAGCGTACAGATACCAAGTTCAAGAGTTACAGGTTCATTCCGAGCCCAATGTGCATGGCAATTCCATTTTATCTTGGCGGTTATTTCGCAATTGACATGTGTGTTGGGAGCTTGATTCTTTTCATTTGGGAAATCAAGAACAAGCGAATGGCCACTGACTTTGGACCGGCGGTCGCTTCCGGCCTTATATGCGGTGACTCATTGTGGAGTGTACCGGCTGCTATACTGTCTCTCGCCAACCTGAAGGCTCCAATTTGCATGAAGTTCCTTTCCGCCGCGGACAATAATAAGGTTGATGCCTTTTTGTCAGGATGATAATTTACTTAAAAATAATAAATCTTAGATGGTGCGGCTTTAAGTATATAGTGTACGTGTAGTCGGCATTTTCTATTCTCTATCTATGTATATATATATTTTTTCTTTTAAATAAGTTGGTTTTCTTGAAAACATGTTTTCTAGTTGATCCTCTCCTTGTATAATACTCGATGGGTATTTTGTTTGTTGTTTATACATATATAAATATTGGAGTCTTTTTCTTGTATTTATTTTAAAAAATGTTTAATGACAAAAAAAATTATTAACTACTTTTTTATTATCGGTATAATTTTAAATCTGATAGTAGTTTTCGTTATCCTAATTGTCGATTTCTATTGGTCAATATAAAGTACGTATATTTAGCTCCGAAATAATTATAACTTGAAAATATTAGCATAGTTTTTGTCTTAAATAATAAATCATCTTATTTTGAAAATTTAAAAAGAAAAAAAAATTGCACAAAATCTGGTTTTAGAATAGGCAAATGCTAAGGAACTAAAAATGATAGGGAACAGATTTTCTTTTTTTGTTAATTGTCTGATTGCAATATGAAAAGTTAATTTTTTTTATTTGAATAAAAATAAATTACTTTTAATTAATAATTTCAAATTTTAATTATTTCATACTTATATTTTTTAAATAAATTTAATTAACTTATTTTTTCAAAAAAAAATAATTATAAACAATTTCGAATATAGTTATTAACAACATCAGATACATATTATTAAGAACTATGCATATTGAAGCAATCATTGGGCTATTACTGTTAAACCGAGTGACCAATGTTGTTTATACATACCGTAAGTGTTGGGCTAATTTGTTTGTACGAATATTGAATTATCAACTCCTAAAGGATGCACGCACGTCCCCCATTCATTTGATTTTCTTTTACTGGAAACACACATTAAATTTTAGTTCTTATATGAGAAAAAAAATACATGATAAAACACAACCCAATGGATGAAAGAGTTTTGAGTCTGTGAACCAAAGCGTATTCATTCCATACAGATTACATAAAGAAGATCAGGGGCAGAAGAAAGAGGGAAAGACGAGTTTAGCAGCTCTGTAACTCAGACATAAAAGGAAAGCTTATGACAAACTTGAGTTGGGGTGTTTCTTGAACAGATGATGCTGACACTAGAATAAGCAGAGAGTTTAGCAGCTCTATAACTTCTATAACTTGAGAAAAGAAGTTGATGCCTTTAGTTCGTTTTTGTTTCTCTAATTATAATTTCTTGAAACAAACTTAAGTTTACCATTCAAAATCCCGAAAAATTTGTCCTCAAAGCTCGAAAAGATTTCTCCACCCCCTCCTTTCAATGATGATTTTCAGCACGTTAAGATGTGAATGACCTATGGGAGGTCTATTAAGTAGTAATACGCTGTAAAGAGGAACTACAAAACTCTTTTATCATGCTAAATAAATAAATGGTGGAGCACGCAAGAGATCGAACAATCAATTTGATTGCGGCCAATCTAAATGCCTCGCCCGTGTACTGTTGTCATCAGCTTCGGCTGTAGTCCACGCCCCTTCAGCAATCTCATTAAACAATTGATCCCAACCCCAACTTGAATACCCCAAAAAGAACCAATAATCCTCCACGATGGAATGATTGTGACTGCAATTGTGATTGCTCGACTTGAGCTCTTCAATCTCATTAATTGTGGCCGATTGATCAAGAAAGTAAGCACCGGGTGTGATTTCGGGGTATTGATTTTTAGCAACTCCTCGAGTTAAACTAACAAGCGGCATTCCTCGTTTTATGAGCGGGCCACCAAATGACAAAGGAGCCTCTTTTAGGAACTCTAGTTCTTTATGCAGTTCTTGCAGGGAGTCCCATCTGATATGCTTGTTGATAATCAGACCTTGAAATCCAATATCTCTATCTGCCTTCACAATGAGAATTTTTGAATTATCAAACGGATGTGCCCTGAGAAGCTTATCAGTAGCCACAAGGACAGAGCCGACCACCACATTATGGGTTATTCCATGCGAGACTATTGTTGTGTAGGATTTTATCCAAGTATCTTTATCTGCTGCTTTTGGTGTCCTGCTCTTTAATATGACTTCATGGAAACTTTCCTTTGACACAAGAACTTCCTTCTGGCCAGCAATTGGCAATGAATCCTCAAATAAATTTTGAAGCCTGCCTCCTTTTCCAGCTAAAGTCTTTAGAATTCCTAAGCATGCCAAAAAAGTTGAATAATTAATAAAAACTACTCAAAATCAACACTCAGTTTAAGCACCAAACAGAAGCACTGAGAAAAATAATGATAATAACAGAAGGAGAAAAATAACTAAATAAATGCAGAATAATAAATGAAAAGACGTAGAGTGCTTCAGATTAAATACAATCTTCAACATATGAAAAATGAACAGATTTGAATAGCAACTTTCTTGTGTCAAACCCACAGTGAAACTGGGGACTTATGTGAAACAGATCATGGCTTCCACCAGCAAAATGAGATTTCAAGCAAATGCACTACATCCATGCTAGGCATTATATTTCTAGTATTGTTCTACCATCTTTGACACACCGCTGATTGACAAGCCATACAGATTTTTGTGAAAAGAAGAACAGTGCATATGTTTGTATTAGGTATGATGCCCAAAGCATCAGACAAAATAAGGAAAGAGCAAATATATTATATTAGATCCAAGATCAGCAAAAACTTCAAAGCAATATTTCTCAGAGAGGATACTTGTAGATATGGAATGCAGTTTTGGCTTAAATTTTGCAAAATTAACAAGTTTCAACAAAAATCATTATCCCTAAAACATTATAGAGGATCCTGCAGTGACCATTTTACCATTCTTCTGAATATTGAAAGGATGCATGAAACTCAATGTTGCTTTACGAGTACTTAATAAAATCTGAAAATTTATGCTACAACTAAGGTCTCTATATGACAATGCATGATCGATATTCCAAACTAGATGCACATTGTATAGATTTGGGAGGGAAGGAGTTTTGGGGATATAATTGTATAGATTTCCTCAATTGTGCACAGCAGAGGGTATTTTTTGGGGTTCAAAACAGTTTTTTAGGTGCTGTTAGCTGTTAGGATATAGCTTTGCTTCCTATCTCAATAGTTATTTGCTTGTCTGTGGACACCTGGTCCACTGCACATTTGTAACACTTCTCTTATATTTTAATATAATTATTCAAAGTTTCTTACAAAACTAAAAATAAAATTAAACTTCCAAAGTAAAGGCAATATCAGAGTTTATCAATACACCACAACCAGTGATCAGTTCTTGAACGTATAAAAGGTATGGCAGAAGATATTGAAAATACATTACCATTCTCACTTAGTAGATCATGAGAGTTGTTTCCATGATCAGCTATAAACTTGATAACATCAGCTACAGATGCATCTCCTTCATAAGAGACTGCATGTTTCCTTTCTGCTGGAAATAATATCAGGACAGGATAAACTTCCCTCTTGATATTCCATGTCCACCATAAAAAAAAATAATAATAAAAGAAGTAAGAGAAACATAAATAACACCAAATAAATTACACAAGCAAAATTTAGAGAAAAAAAAATAGGCAAGCTGAAATATCATTATATTAAATATAATTATAGCAAAACAATGAACACTGGAAAGAAGCTTATGAGTTTCCCATTATTAGTTCATAAATATCCTAACAAAAGAAAATAGATGTTAGTATTCAAAATTCAATACAAATTATAAACCAAAGAATTTTCAATCAAATTATAACAACATCAAAGTCAGTGGCATTGAAACTGAATCATTCACTAGTACTTTTATTTATGAATTTAAAATTTACATGCAAGAGAGAGACAGGGTTAATTTGAGCACAGTGAATAAGTGGGAAAGGTTCCATTGAGGTGCAAACTTAGAAAAATGTGAACTAACGGTTAAATCAAAATGACAAAAATATTACAGGACAAACAAAACAAAGAACCCAACTTCAGTCAAAACAGCCTCCCAAACACAATAAAGAATTGTTATCAAATTTTTTGGAAACAGAAGACCACAACCCATGCTTCAGTCAAAACAGCCTCCCAAAAACAAAATAACTAAGTGTTCACAAATTCTTCGGAAATTGAAACCCACAAAGAAGTGAAGAAGTGACATTTAGCCCAAAAGAATTCTATTATTCAAACCACTATCTATAGAATCTTGAAATAACCTTCTATTCTCCACGAGTGAAATTACCCAACAAACAGCCAAACAACCACATCTCCAGTTTAGGAATGTTATTTGGAATGGGGAAGGCCCATCCCTTCCCCATCCAAACCCATCTCCATCTTCACACCATTCCCTACTTTTTGCAGCAGCAGAGTGGGGTGATTCCCCTATCCTCTCCCATTCAATCCTAATTTTTAGTAGAAAAGAACTATTGTTTACTGTATTCATTTTCGCTTATTGATTCCATGCTAAATATACAACACTTTGCCATTTCATTATCCATAATAATTTGAAAAAGGTTATAAAAGGGCCAAACTAATGATCAAAGAAGTCATTAATATTATGTTGATCAGTAGCTAAGTCAAACAATCACATATTATGCATTTAAAATGTATGCAATTGAGAATATTGAGAAGAATGAAATGGCACCAAAACATGATTTAAAATTCAGAATTAATGGTCTTTTCATAGTTTATTTGGTATCCATTAATCACCATATAAACCTAGACTCTTGCATCCCAACCAAAAGCAAAATGATTCTCAATCAATGAGACACATTTACCTGAAATAGCCTAAGATATTCTAGCCTCTTTAGTGCACCACATACTTAAAGCAAGCACACAATAAGAACCAAATGCATAACATTTTGGTGATTACCTTTTTGTATTTAAGAAGGTACAATTAAGGGAAAAATAAACTTTACAGTGCACTTATGCCATCAAATCATGAAGGCTTGCAGAAAGTGAGAAGATGAAGAATTGTTAACAAGCCATTTAAAAGAGACTTAAAAGGAAAAAATCCCAATCAGTCAAGCTTCCCAACTCCACAGTCCTTCAAGAATCTATTAGAGGATTTTTACATTCCCTAGCATAAAGAAAAAGGTAGAAAGCTCTTCTGTTCCCCAATCATTTAGGTTCCAAGCTAGAAACTTGCGAAGGGATAATTCTACTTTGTACTTGACTTTTATTTAATGCTGATAAAGCTGATATTTCCATAATTCATAGGCAATTTCACAAATAAAAAGCAAATCAAGAGCACTATAACCCTTTCCCTTCCATTTTGGAGGAGAATCTTGAGGGCAAAAGTGAATCCATTCTTCTCCCTGAAACAAGTACTTTCTTTCCCATTTGTCCTTTTTTCCAGCTTGCACTCTCATCTAGAACTAGTCTAAGAGGAAATCGACTGAAGAGAGTTCATATTCCTTTGACTTAACAAGCATTTCTAGTGGATAACATTAATGGAGTTGAGCACTAGAGAAGTATAAACTTGCATATGCAAGGGGCATGTACGTTTTCTTTTCCCTCGTTCTTAACTAAGGGGACTCCTAAAAGATAAATACCTTACATTTTGGTTTTGAATGCCTCACATGTCATGTGGGCTGGAGAGGCATGACACAGGCCTAAATTGAAAAATACTAGGCTGGCATGACACAAAAGTCGAATTGGGTACAAGTCAAGCATATATTTTAGTCACAAAAGCCCAGTGAGCCTAAACACAGGTTGGGGGAAAAAAAAACAAATACAAATAATTAAATTAAAATATTTAAAATCATAACTCGACAATGCCACAATCATAGTTGTCCAAAAACAATTATGCGATACTTGGTCATTTCAATTAATTAAAAACTTTAAAAAGAATGGAAAAGCACAAGACAGCATGAACATAATGGGGTCATTGGCAGTGCTAGGTTGACACAAGAATTGTCACTCAAATGGGCATGAAATTTGTAGAATTATCATCCTCCCTAATCAGATGGTTAATCACACCTAGCCAAAAGTAAAGAAGTATGATCAAGACCTTGAATTTTAAACAATTACATAAGAATCAACTACTCAAATCTACTTATAAGCTTATAACTGCTGCCAGATAATTACCCACTGTCTATGCTTGGTTAGAGAATATTAATGCTGCATAAATATAATGGAACAAATCATTACAATGCTTGATGCATGTTAAAATAAACATTGATCCACTAAAGCTACCTGAGTCATTGACTTTAGGCTCAAACTGCAATCATTCAATGTACAATCCATTAAGTAGATTTGGGGAAGTCTAAAGATAACATTCTTCAAATCGTCTGCCACAAAGATTAGCCTCTGTCAATCATACATGCTTCAAGAAAATTATATAGTCATTTAACATTCTTCATATCTAAGAAAACATATTATTGAAAAAAATAAAAAATAAAAAATAAAAAGAGGAGAATCTCAAGGCAACAAATATTTTACATCATAGCATCAACAAACTAATAAATTAAGAACAATTGAATCCCAAAAATTTTCCTTTATTTAATTTCCTTCAGACTCAACATTGTCATATTAGCACAGGGCAACTTGAGAAGGCATCAACAAACTAATAAAATGGTCAGAAAACCATTACTAAATGGGAAACTGGTAGGTCCCAATAAGAAAAAATATTATTTTCATTATTTTATTAAAAATTAGGGTTAAATGAGTCACTTCACCTTAAAGATGGTAGGTCCAAGGACTTTTAGACATTGACTGAAAAATTAGCGACCTAAGTGCCTAATATGAGAAACAATAGAGACTTTTGTGACAAATATTGGAAACCATTTGAATGAAGTGACATTTCGACAAAAAGTAGGAACTTAGCTGGAATTTTACCTATTAAACTTGGCAGTAACCGAAATAGACTAATTAAAAGTGGGTATGAGGTGCTTCATTTGCTGAAGGTGTTGTATCAGCCGTAATAAGCAGCATAAGATATTTTAGTCCCATAGTAATGTTATGGTCTATATTGGATGCAGTAATCCAGGTTCGTGAGCAATACTAATTTGACAATTATTATTGCACTCATTATACATGGTATGGTATCCGTCCAACATTCCAACCTCAACAGCATAAACTAAATTTAATTGCAGGATGCACAGTGGAGGTACAAGTTGTCTCTTAAAATGAAACTTTGTAATCTCCATCACTATCATGGCAATTACTTCAAGTTTCTTATGGGATAAAGGAAATGGGATACTCACTAACGAGGTCAGTTTATAGGTGTCCTATTCCATTGGAAAATAGATGTGTCAGTAGTCTGAAAGCTTAATGTTTTTTTAACTAGAACATGCAGACAATGTATACATTTAACATTATAATAATGGTGCACCAAAAATTTTGGTTAGATCCTGCAAAATTTTGGTAATCTACACTAATACCATCCATTGGTCCCAGCTGGAAATGGAAATTTTGTTCTCTAGCACAAATGCAAACTGCTTGCTATGTGTTTAGACATCAAATTTTATTCCTCACGATCATCATTTCACCTTTGGATAAGACATTATAAACTTCATCCTCTGAAAAATCCACTTAAAATTTATGTCATTATAACCTACTTCCTCAGTTATTTTATATTTTTAGTATTCATAAGATATTTTACCCTTTTTGTTCTTTACAGGAAATTTAGCCATAAGATGATCCTCATATCTAGCACTTGCACATGACAGCTATCAATTTTCTTGTAATCCATCTTTTTATCTGTCTATTCTTTCTATTAAGATGCTTTTTGCTTTTTCCTAACTTGTATATTTTCCCATATTTTTTATTTTTTGTACTGTAGACCTTAGAAATATTTCTGCAAGCTTCAAAACAATAAGTCCAAAGGGATACAGATTTGGCTGCAAAATTTAGAGGCTCCTTAATGTGGTTGTTAGTGGTAATGCACTCACATTTTACTTTAAGTACACCAAAACATGGTAGAGTTTTAGGCCTATAGCAATAGTTCTATTTGGCATGTCCCTTTGATATTGCTATCCGTGTATTCTATCTTTTTGGTCTTTCTTGGATCCAATAAGAAAAATATTCATCAGGGAATGACTATCTAAAAGCTCTTAATAAAAAGGCTATCTATGGCTCTAAAGGCATGTTGCTGCTAATTGTGATTTTCTATTAGATCTCCTCCAAGAAATAATTCCTTAATCATAGTGGAGAAAATAAAAGAATTCATTCCTTGTGCCCTTTGCTGTTAGTACATCAAGATATTCCCTTTCCATTCTTGAAACCAGCAACTTTTGGCAACCTAGCCTAATATTCCAGAAAATTTCTACATAGCATCCATGTCAGGGAAACTAGAAGAATCACAAGCTCTTGGCTATATTTCCATTTTTCTACATATGTTTTTCACAATTGGGGATTTATTTTCTTTTAAGTTCAGCATAATCCCATATCCCATATCCATGGTAGGATCTGTATCAAGATACCCGAAAGTTGTCTTCTTCCTCTTTACTTTGTTCTTGAAACTTTACCGAGTTAATCATCAGTTGGTCTTATAAGGCTATATAAAACCAGTTGAAAATGTTTCAAAATCATAAACAATGATTTCACATTTCCAAGTTGACAAATGGATAAAAACTGCAATTCTCGAAAGACTCCCTAAACCCCTCAATAAGGAAATCATTGAAAATACAAGAAAGTAGGCATTTACAAAATAAATAAACATGGCAGTAAGTAAAATGAAGTAGATATCAATAACTATTAGAATAGATGATTTCCATCTTAATACACTATACCATAAGCAAATATAGGCCTGCAACTACATTAATAGTGCTAATTATAGATTTTGGAAAAAGATAAAGAGGAAAGGAAAAGTTGAAAGCCATATAAATAGCATTTTAAGTGAGAAATCACTCATTCTGGGTCACTGTCTTGGAAGCCAGATCACAAGCTCATAAAATTTCAAGAATTACGAATGTCTAATGTTATTCAACATGAGAAAGCAATTCTACATATCTTGCATATATCAGAGATTAAGAAATATCATGGGTCGAAGAAGAACCAGGCTTTTAATGCAAAGGGGTTCATAAATAATATATATTTAAATTTATATAAGTAATCACTACAGAAGAAACTATTACGATATCATTTCATCTAGACTATATTTTTATAAAAGGCACAAAATAGTAAAATCTTTGACTAACTCAACTAAATATGTATCCAAATGAATCTCAATGATCTTTAAAAATCTTTAAAATTATGTGTGATTGATTCTACACTTTTTTCATGCATCTTCTTTTAAAGGTACAATATAGTTTATTCATCTATATCAACAACACAAAATAAACTCATGAGATTGAATACCAGCAAAATAATTATATAAACAACATAAAAATTTTCAACGTTCAAAGGTCATAAAATTGAATTTCATTATTTATTTAGTAAACATTTTTGCAAAAGAAAAAGAAAATATTTACTTTGCTCAATAAGACTAATAGTAATTTCATAACTATAAATTCAAAACAAATAATAAACATAAAAAAGTTTAAATCTATACCCATTAATACTTTTCATTTTCAATTGAATGGTAAAAAGGTAATGCAATTTTTGAACTTTTAAATGACCATTCCCCTACCTATTTATCACTTAGGCGTGACATATGCTGTTGTGAATAAATTCTATAAAGATACAACCGTGAACTTGACATGCACAATCTGCTATGTGTCGCTCTAGGGTGAGACTGAAGTTAAGTGATGAGTCGTGCAACTTCACAACAACATACGAACATAGCTCTCGTGCGTGTGTCTTCCATATCGTGCCAGATACACTACAGCGTCACGATTATGACAAGTGTACACACCACTCTACCAGATAAATGTGAAGACTCCAATACGTAGTGTTCCATAGGGTATCTGCGACATCATCCCTCATCACACACAATCCCATTGTCTCTCATAAATAGTGCACCCTAGTGTGTGTGATGTTTCATTTTATCAATTATTAATAAGTTAACACAATCCAAGGAGTGTGAAAACGAGTCATTGCAGTAAACAGACGGGAGCGGAGATGCAAGGGTCACGGTGGTACATATGATTGGCCTCTCAATAAACAAAGAAAAAGAACGGAACGTGCGGTGTGGGGGCGTGGACATAGGAGAGGACCAGCGAAACAAGCATCACCGTGTAACCGGGGGGGTAACCGTAACCGAGAGGAAGAAAGGAGCGGAGAAGTTGACCCGGGCGGGAGTCAGACGTAGCGGAGTGGGATAGGCCCAAGCGGCCGGGGGAGGT